>JAAXCT010000867.1:0-305904 GCA_012490785.1 Eragrostis nindensis
ACAGAGAGAGCACTACGCACATATGCCCTCCCCCTCCACCACCCAGGAGGGAGACGACGATTCGATCCCTTCCATTTGCTCTGGTCGTACCTGCTCGGCTCTCCATCTGTGATGCATATATAGGCTCCTACATGCTTCCGCGAGGACGCCGCCATGGATGGGGGGGGCACCACCCGCTTAGGGTCTTCTTCGGGACGCCAGGTGATCCGTTGATGAGCTAATTGCAGCCGCTTGCTTTCCCTTTTTCTTTCTTCCGCAAGTTATTATACTCGTTTCATATTCGCTTCTCTCCCTGCTTCTTCCCCTTTGGCTTGCAGGTTGGCATTCAGATGGGACGAGCTCGGGCAGGAGATCATGGGGATAGCCTGGCCCGGCGCCCTCGCGCTCATGGCCGATCCCGTCGCATCGCTCGTGGACACGGCCTTCATTGGCCATATTGGTTCGCTCTTGGCTTTCTCTTTTTTTATTTCCGTCTTCTCTTCATGCCGAAGTTTCCGTCCTGTCCTAACCTGCTCTAGATAAACCCCCTGAAAAGAAATTAAAAAACTGAGGTTGGACTTCGTTGGACAGTCCAACTCCCGTTCCAAATTGTCATGTGCTCTGCTTCTTTTTTTCTTCTTTCCTTTTCCGACTCAAATTTGTGCATCCTCACATTGGACTTGTTATTAGCTTCATTTTCGCATGCCATTGCTAACATAACATTATTATTACTCCGAACTATATTACCAGTACTTTTAGGGGGGTAAACAGAAATTTACTAGAAATATTATATAAACGAATCCAAACGAGTGTAATACACGCATATTTTCCCTTTAATTTATTTGGTAATTTGCAGCTATATTTTTGTAATTTACTCAAAAGTGAACAGGTTTTGACCTCAGTTGTCGCCCATGTGTTGCTGCTTGCATTTGATCAAAGATGTCTGCCCAGAGGAGGCAACATAGGCAAACGTTTCCAATACTGCGAACTGAACTTGCCGACTGCGAAATAAAATGGCTACCACCTTGCTAGTGTTGGGTTCGTAGCTTACCTATGCAAAAATATTCAGTAAACCTTACAGATATCATTGACGCTTAGCGTGGGTAACTTCAACTCCCTGGACTTGAATTAACACAAACCAAGTATGTTAACTGTAAAATGACATTAGTATTTTTGTTAGCAGAGACGGACTATGCTGGATACCATGCTTAACTCGACTTTACTTAATCGGATTCCTCCTTTTCCTAATCTAGCAAGACTCCTCTATCCGAATCTCGCCAACAATCACGCTTGACCATCATGGACTACTCTGGTGCTCCCTTTGCTTCACCTCCTAGTTTAGTGCCACAGAAAATCCGCAACAGTTGTGATTCTTTAGATGACGTGAAAGAAGCTTGGATGTCAGATTGATCATGCGGATTGGATGAACTGATCAAATTCTGAGACTTGTTATAAAAAAGCAAATACATCACCAAACTCATGCTAACACTAAAGCCTGTCACTTGGTAAGTAGTATAGACTTCTCGACCCAAATCTACAGGAACATCATACTAACCCATGAAAACTAGATTAGTGATTTGTCAAGAATTGATTGTACAGTGAATATTATGAAAGTGGGATTCTCTACTGAATGTGCATCTTTCTGATCTAATAAGTTTTCAATAATGCACGGATAATATTTTGCCGCATGGAGTTGAGCTACCCTCTATAGAGTTGTATTTAGATCCTTTGCAGCTGAATTATTCCTCAGTTCATGTTTAAGGCTACAGCGCCCACTAATTTTGATGCTCCGAAGAGGCTTGGTGTTTTTTAGCTAAGAAATCAATGGCCTTTCAAATCATCAAAAAGTGTCATGAGTTCCTATAATGATGCCCTTGCGGTAGTATGTCATTGACGCGTATGCTTAACCCACAATGGCTGGCAAGACTAGTTCTAGCCTCAACTTGCTATTGCTTCATATAACTGGATCAGAAAATAACTAACTCATTTTATTCTTCTCATGGAAGCTTTGTTAGAATAGCCGTGATCCATCTAAGTCTTATTAGTGCCATACTAACTTTCATTATTGATTTTTGTTACAAAATTTCCTGTATAATGTCTTAGGACTAACCAGTAGGTTCTGGAAAAGCTCTCCTTCCATCCCTAGATAGCAGATTGTCAGAAACATAAAAATATTGGTCATACATTTAATGCCTTTTCGTTTTGACTTTTGCTTAGAATTTTTGTCAGGCTTAATGTTTTTCTTATTTTTTATTATCTTTACATAGATAATTTGATTGCTCCAATACCTTCTCTTTTCTGACAAACAGGTCCCGTAGAACTTGCAGCTGTAGGCATATCAATTGCTGTGATTATCAGGTCTCTAGAATTGCAATATTCCCCCTTGTCAGTGTCACGACATCATTTGTTGCTGAGGAAGATGCTACGTCCAAAGACAGAGACAAGGATAACATAAATGAAGACAATGAATACAGAGTTTCAGATAATGAAATGGAGAAATTGATCTCTCCTGAAGGTGATCCTCATTTGTCAAACATAAAAAAGATCAGCATTTCATATGTTTTCTGACAAATTACAATTTACTAGCAGAATCTAGTGCCACAACGAGTAAATCTTCTTTTGAATTTGACTCATGTGAGGTCAATAGTGAGCACAAGAGGAAACATATTCCGTCAGTGTCTACAGCACTATTACTTGGTGGGGCACTCGGTCTCCTTGAAACCCTACTACTCGTTCTCACAGCAAAACCTATATTAGGCTACATGGGTGTAATGACGGTAACTGTTCTTTATGCCTCCGCCCTATTGATGATGCTATATAATCTGTTTCAGCACAAACATAAATGAGGATCTCTTCTTCTTCTTCTTTTTTTTACTTCTGAAAACAGAATGAACAGAATAAACATGTAATAATTTATTGATTGAGAGCCTCTAGTTTACATATTCTACTTGCGGAACTAGATGCATCTGTATTGTATTATTAGATCAAAATGCAAGAGAAATTTACCGAACATACTTGTTAATGTCAATTGGTTTCGTATAGATTGTTCGCAGTAGAGCGGTCTCACAATTTTTTTTTTTTTTTTTTGTGCATCAAGAATGGAGAAGATTTGGAAATTTTAATTGTGACATTTTAGGGAATTATTTTCACTATTTTTTCCATATTTGAATACTTTTTGAGTTGACTTACTATTTTCCTCTAGGACTCGACCATGTTAAAGCCCGCATTACAGTACTTAGTACTCAGATCTCTGGGCGCTCCAGCTGTTTCTCTTATCCCTGGCAATGCAAGGAGTCTTTCGTGGACTTAAGGATACAAAGACTCCTCTATATGCAACTGGTATGGCTTCGTTACGTCTATAATAAACCTGAGATACTTGGCAACATTAATTCTAAGAAAAAAAAAGGTCCACTCTACTCTACTCATGTACCATGAATGTTTGTTTAACCGTTGAAATTTGATTTGGCATATTTCATTTGGAGATGCTCTCTATGCAGCAGCATAAGCCATATCATTGTTTTAATTACATGAGTGATGTCTTCTTTCATGACGATGTGCGCATACAACAAGAATGTGCTGAAAAGTGCCTAAAAGGAGTCTCCAGTATCCTCTTGCTTTTGTTATATGGGTGTTGGGTGGGGAGAGAGACGTGGGTGGTAGCACATGGCCAGTGAAATGCACGTGGATGGCCTGGGAATTGTGGTGTGGGCAGCACATGCACGGATCTGGAACGGCTTAACAAAGGGATACAGTGAGAGAGGAGCAAGGCATAGTATAACATATATGGAGATTAAGGAAGAAGATACAGTGAGAAGAAATTTATTTTGCCTTGTTGATAATCAGTAAGCCCGGTGACATAGGTCCTCATATGTGGTATCGGAATATCAGGAGGTTCATTGAACCACTAGCATCCTTCATAGAGCATGGTGGACTTTTTCCACTCCGAAAACATGGCTTAACTCTAGGACATCCTTAAAGTCAGATTTGTATCCTGCAGAAAATATCAGATTTTTCATCATCCTAGATAAAAAACCACGAATTTGAGGAGTTACTCAAACTTTCTATGAAGCTTCTAGGAAACAATCTTGTCATGTATATTTCAGGAACCTGCAATTTTGATTTAATGTTTTGTCAGGTGTCAGCACAATACAGTCGAGGTAATAATTGATAGTAGAATACGTTTTAGTTTTGTGTACCTGTAGAGTTGGGGAGTAGTACTTGTAGTTATATAATGTACAAAAAATATTAACATATTCCAGCATCTGATGCCGCACCCGAAAATTAAGTGGAAGCAAAGAGAAACTGAAAAATCTAAACAAGAGAATCAAGCCAAGTGAACATAACATATTTAGTTGTTTGGACATGATAAGTAATACTTTTTATTTGTGTCAGTCTTTTTTGAATGTGTTTCTGTAATTCATGTTTCTTTTGTGATGACCAGTGGCCGGAGATGCAACTAATATTGTTCTGGACCCAATATTTATGTTTCTTTCAAATATGGTGTCAGGGGAGCGGCCATTGCTCATGTTATATCACAGTGCGTAATGCCTTTTGTGTTCTTTAATTCATTCTGTTTCTTTTAAGACCGTTATATCCAAAGTATGTAATTCTTGTTTTCTATCTATCTTTTTGTGATAGTGTATGGTGGAACATTCTGCAGATATTTCATTGCATCCATACTCCTCTGGAGATTAAGGCTACTAGTTGATTTATTGCCACCCAGCTTGAAACATTTGCAGTTTGGCCGGTTCCTAAAAAATGGTAATTTATTTCTGATACAGTTAATTCCAACTTAAGACATATTGCTCTTTTCTCAGCCACTGAATATACCGTACCCATTGTCATTGTCTGGCTGCCATTGAAAATTATTTTCAGCCCGATTTTTAGAACTGATAGTACTTTTGACATATGATGCTGTGTTTAACATTCTTCGAGCTTAAAGTCATTATTCTGAGGACGGATTTCATGCTAATTTCCATTGTTATATTTAAATACTAATATTTATAGTAATTTCTTTTTTTTTCACATTTCAGGTTTTCTGTTACTCGCAAGAGTTATTGCCGCAACATGTTGTGTGACATTGTCTGCTTCAATGGCTGCACGACTAGGTTCAACTCCAATGGCAGCATTTCAGATCTGCTTGCAAATTTGGCTGGCTTCTTCACTTCTTGCTGATGGATTAGCTTTTGCTGGACAGGTTAGGCGACTCTAATTCCTTTGATTGTTCTTGCTTTTATTTTATTTATTTAAACTTTAGTTAGTATTATTGTCACCGTGGTTTCAAATGTTGACCTCATGATGAAATAAATGATATTTGTCAACGACTCAAAAAATATAAGTGTTCTTGTGTTACGATAACACCTGTGATTATGAATGATGCAACCTAAATCTCGCGTTTTGGTTTGCTGCTCCTGATCATATTTGGCAGGCCATACTTGCAAGTGCATTGCTCGTAAGGACCACCAAAAGGCCATTGCCACAGCTTCTCGTATTTTGCAGGTATGTTGCTTTTTTTTTGTATTCTATTGATTCTTCTTCTGTGGCCTTAGAGTAGCATGTGCTATTTTGCAGTTCGCATTGGTCTTGGGAATTCTCCTGAGCATACTTCTTGGCGTTGTTTACGCATGGGATCCAGGATATTCACAGATGACCGGGATGTACTGCAACTTATCAACATAGGAATACCGGTACGCTTATTATACAACAATTTTCAGTCTTGATATGCTATAGTTCGATGTCCATTTTTGTTTGGTGTTGATAGCATGAAAAGCATAGTTCCTGGCTACATGAACTTAATATTACCTGAAGGTTTTTTTAAAACTAAAATGTTACTTATCTTTGTATCTGCTCAGTTTGTCTGCTTCACTCAACCAATCAACGCTTTGGCATTCGTTTTTGACGGTATCAATTACGGAGCATCTGATTTTGGATATGCTGCCTACTCAATGGCAAGTAAAGAACCTTCTATTCTTGTAGTTGTCCTATATTTCTTCTAATATTATCCTTATGGTTTTTATTGAATTGTGCATCATCAGGTTTGGTTGCTATTGTCAGTATCATTTTTATAACGACTCTTGCAAGTTACTGTGGTTTTGTTGGTATATGGATTGCTTTGGCGGTCTACATGAGCCTCCGGATGTTTGCAGGATTTTGGAGGTACTGTCATATAACTCACAGGTCTTAAGTCTATTTGTTTTTCATGAATATAAAGCTGATGAAACTACCCTTCCAAGTTATTGAAGCATCCAAATAAATTTTTTTTGCATTTAGTGAAAAACCACCTGACATTTCACCATGTGTCTTAGACTCTTTGTGCAAACGAGATACAAATTAAGAAACACATTATTCTTCCATAGTCATCCAATGTGTAACATTCTCTGTGGTACAAGATTTGAATGTTTTTCATGAATAATGAGTCCCACTTCCAACAATGGTATTAAACGGTATTATATTTGTTACCGTGAATGACATTTTAAAACTTAGTTGGCAGGATGGGAATAAAATCAAGTAGCAAGTATCCCCACCGCAAAATATTGCTATAGTGAGTTTGAATGGTGATTAATAAGACCAAGTGAGTCTTGCCTCTTGACCATGCCTATAGGCATTGTACAATAAGGCAAGAAACGGTGAAGAGAATGAGCAATATCTCATTGTAGTCGATGAGTGCACTCAAAACATCTTGCCAAAGACAATTATCCATTGAGCACAAGTGTGATACATCTGCCTATTCTACATGGCTCTACATAAATATATCATATCCGGCATATACGGATACGACAACAATCCATTTTTCTAGAAGACCCGATACATTGATACATTTTATATCAAAGAAAATAATATGATGTATGAGCTATAATAGGAGTTCTAGTCTATTGCCTAACTGAGATCGCATCTTCACAACATCGCACAGTAAAAATAAAAAATTGCCAAGCACAACAGTTCAGAAATCACAAATATGACAACAGTTCACATGATCTCAATATGGATTTTATGCATTAAAAGGGCTGCCTGGTGCATGTAGCTCCCGCTTGTGCAAGGTCTAGGAAGGGTCCGACCACTTTGGGTTTTTTATACGCAGCATTTCCCTGCATTTCTGTAAAAGGTTGTTTCTAGGACTTGAACCATGACCTCATGGTCACAAGGCGACACCGTTACCGCTGCTCTAGGGCTCTTAAAATTTGTAGTTGCCATCTACTCAAAATTGGAAGATTCACCCGTCACTGTCTTACCATGCGATTTGCTCCTAGCCTCTCCATGGCTCGGCCAGTATGATCCAACCATATCCCTTATCAACTGACAATACATATCGGTCCAAGCATTGGATTTATTTTTCTTCAGCATATTGTGGATATGTACCGTACATGGCAATTGCATTGTGGTTCCATTTTTAGCCCGTAAATGAGTGTCGAGGTGTGGAAACCACGGCAAATGGGGGCCCAGCAAGGCCTCCCTTTGAGATTCGGAGGGGAGGGGAGCGAACGGTTCTAAGTGTTGGAAACGCGCACGAGAAAGAAGAAAGAACACAAGCAGTTTTACCCCAGGTTCGGGCCACCAGAGGTGTAAACCCTACGTCCTGCTTGTCTGGTATTGCTCAAGTGTTGTGTGTTGGTTTCATATACAAGGCACTCCCTTTTATAGTGCAAGAGAGAGGCCGGACCCGTTCATGGGCTGCTATGGGGCGCCGGCTGGCGACCCCCCTCCACCCGAGATGCCGGGCGTCTTTCCGGTGTCAGCGGGCTTCGCTCGCCCGCCATCATTATTCGATTGACTCCGTCGACTTGTCCCGTCGCTCGTACGAAAGCGCGCCGCCCCGGAGCGGTGAGGTGCGGAAAGGGGGCCGGACCGGATGCCGGACCCCCCCGTTCCCCGAAAGGCGCAAAGTGACGGGTGGTGGCAGCGCGGCGCTCGTCAGCCCACGCCCCCCCTGCCTGCCGAACAGTGAGCTACAGGCTACGACCGGACGGGTCACGTCCATCGGTCGCCGCCCTGCGCGACGTGCGCGCATCGAAGTCCAGCGACCCGCCCGCGCGGACGCGCGGGCTGTCGCTGGCAAGTGGGACCCCCTCGGGAGGAAATCCCCGCGCCCCGGATCCGCGCGCGCACTGTAGCCGCACAGAATCCGGGGCGGCTCATCGAGGCGCGGCGCGGTTAAGGCGCCCCGAACCTCCGCCGCCACGTGCCGGGCTCCCACAGGCTCGCGGGGCCCCGCCCTCGTCCGCGTCACGCGGCGGGTCGCGGAGGCGGCAGGGTGTAGCCACGTGGCTACGCCCCACGGCTCGCGGCTGCGAGCCGCTCGGGGGCCCTGCGCCCCGCGCCCTCTTGCGGCCGCTTCGGTCCACTCGGCGCGTGGCTGTCTTCCTCGGCCCAAGATGGACTCAGGCCGGCCTTTTGACCGGGGGAGTGGGGACCCTGGTTCCCAGTACACCGACAGGAGCCCCGCCCCGGTGGACGCCATGCGGGACGCTGGGGTCGATCGGGGCCCACTCGTCAGCTTCGTTGGGTAGGTTTCCATGCGCGCGCGCTTTTCGCTCGGAGGCGAAACGCCGCGCGGCCCCGGTCAGTTGCGCGGCGCCGCTCTCGCAGATAGTGGCGGGCCCACGCAGACTTCTGTCGTCTACGGGGCGTCGTTTCGCCTGCCGCGTCCTGATAAAAGGACTGGCGCAGCGTTCCGACTTCACCACTTCCACACTCTTCCGCAGCGGTTGCATTCCTCGCGCTCTCCGTCTTCTTGCTCCCTTGCGTTCCAGGGTTTGCGAGTTCTTGCTTTTCTTGCTCTCTCGCCGATGGCCGGAGACAAGAAAGCTCGTCGCCGCCACCGATCGACCTCGGTGAACCCGGGTTCCTCCGCCTGCGGTTGCAGCGCCGGAGGGGCCGGCTTTGCCGCGGTCGACCTTCTCGGAGGAGGGGGACCTGGAGCGGGTGCGGCTGCAACCTGCCGGACCCCCAAGGGCAAGATCGCGTTGTGGTGGCGCGCGGCGACGGCCGACGTCAGCCCGGACCACGATGGAGGGGAGATCGTCTCCTTCCTCTCCTTCGTTCTGGCCGGGGCGATTCCGCCGTTCTCTCTCTTTCTGATGGAGGTGCTGCTGCAGTACAAGATCAAGCTGGCGCACCTTACGCCCAACTCCATCCTGATCCTGTCCGTGTTCGCGCACCTCTGCGAATCTTTCGTGGGGGGTGCGCCCGTGCGTCGAGCTTTCCGGCGCTACTACCGGCTCCGCCCGATGGGGAGGGACGACCCTGTGGGGAGCGTCCGCTTCAGCCGCCGGGCCGGGCGAGTCCGAGTCGTACATCGACTTCACGCCCAGGGCGCGGTTCGACCGGTGGCGCAGCGATTGGTTCTACCTCCGCAGCGGCCAGCCTTTCCGCCGTCTCTCCTTCCCGCGGTCCGCGCCGACCGAGTCCTCGGAGTATTGGGAGAGTTGCCCTCGCCTTCCTTCATGGCTCGAGCGGGTGACCAACCGCATTGCCATCCTCGCCGCTGCCGGCCCTCCACGGGGGGACGTGATCCACGACTTCCTGCGACGGCGGATCGCCCCGCTGCGGGATCGTCCCCAGCTGACGTGGAGGTATTCCGACTTCAACTTTGTCGTCGGACCCGCCGGGGAGCCGACTCCGATCTAGCGCCGTCGGAGGAGAGGGCGGCGTACAATGCGCTGACGGACACCAATCCCCCGGATACCTTGAGGTATAGGATACGGATGATGCGCAGCGCTGCATCTGGACCCCCGACGCCGCGACATTTTGGCAGCCATGCCCAACATCAACCACGCCGGGCTGATCGAGACTACGGCGCCGCAGCAAGCCTTCCGGGTTCGTGACACCGCCGGCCCTCCGCAGGGGTTCGACGCGCGCCCGGAGCCCGCAAGGGCCCGCTCCAGCCGCCGGCGACAGGGGGAGGGGAAGAAGCCTGCCGCGCCGAGCCCGCCGTCCTCGACCACCACCGGCCCGGTCGCCGCCCGTGGGGACGCCGGCGACACCGGGTTTCGAAGAGGGGCCGGAGCCCGACGCCTCCTCCGTCGTGCTACAGGTGCCGGACGTCGGAGTTCGGCCACAGTACAAACGTCTTCGCCGGTAAGCGTTGCATGCTTGTTCCGGGTTTTCCTTTGCCCTAGAACCAGTGTGCCTTGGGCTTGAATTTTTCCTGCTTCTGTGTCAGGGGACCGCGCCCGAAACCCCGCGACTGCCGCCGGCGCACCCCGTTCTGAGGGCGGCGGCCAGGCGGAGGCCGGCGACGGGTCGGGGCGGGGCGGCGACGCATTATCTGCGGCCGCAGACGCCCCTCGTGTGGAGCCATCCTCTCGCGCCGAGGTGGGGCTTCAGCCCGAGGCGCGTCCCGGTGCTCCCAGGCGTCGGAGCCGGAGAACGTCGTGCCGCTTCGCCTGCGGCACGGCGTGAGGAGGAGAGGGTACCGTCGCCGCTCCGCCCCGCCTCGCCGCCTGCGTCAAGTTCTGGGCCGGGGTCCCGGGCCCAGAGGCGCAGCCGTCCGCCCCGGCGCGCCCGATCCCGGCACCCATCCGCGGCTCCCGCGGGCTTGCCGTCGTCCGACAGCGTTCCGGGCCCGGCGGCGCCTTCTTCGAGGCGCGCTCTCCCGACCGAACGCCGCCGTCGTCAGCTCCTGGCGGTGGCCCGCGCCCATCGCGCGCGGCGCATGGCGCCCGTGGCTTAGGGTTCGCCACGACCTCCGCGACGGCCGTCGTTGAGGAGGTGGTCGCTGGTGGGGGCAGGCCGGTGCCGCCTATGACCCGCGTCGTGGCCGAGGCGCTGCGCATGGCCGAGTCCCTCCGCGACGCCGCCGAGAACGAGAGCAGGAAGCTGGCCGAGCGACGAGGCCGCCCGCCGCCGCCGAGGGAGGACCTCCGCCGTGCCGTGCGCGCGGCCCAGTTCCAGCACCGGGAGAGCATGGAGGAGCTGTCCCGTGACCGTGCTGCCGCCGAGGAGCTGCTCCGGGAGAACAGCCGGCGGGCGACTCGCCTCGACAACCGCGAGCAAGTCTTGAAGCTCTGCGAGGACAAGGTGCGGCGCCGCGAGGACCGCGCCCGGGAGCGCGAGCAGCAACTGGACGCCCGATCCGCCACCCTGGATGCGCGCGAGGGGACGCTGGCCGCGCGCGAGCAAGCCATCGCGCGCGCGCGAGAAGGGGCTGGACATTGCCGAGGCCGGCCTCGAGAGCCGTCGAGAGGAGCTGCAGCGCGAGGATGATCGACTGACCGCCAAGGCGCAGGACCTGGGAACCCGCGAGCACGCCCATGCTGCCGCCGTCCGAGCCCATGAGGAGTCGATGAAGGCCAGGGAGGACCGCGCGCAGGCGACGTTGGAGGAAGCCCGCGGATTGGCCAGCACGCAAGCCGTCAGGATCCGCGCGGAGATGCGGGAGGAGATGCAGGGCTCGATCGACCAGCGCGACGAGATCATCCGCCGGTCGGCCGACCGCATCAAGGAGTTGGAGGATCGCACCAAAGGCTGGGCGGAGCGGGAGAAGAAACACAGCTGGAGCGGATTCGCGAACTCGAGGCGAAGGCGGGAGCGCTCTTCAACGCTCAAATCAAGATCCGCGACCTCACGGCGACGGTCCAGGACTTGAACCAGAAGCTGCGCGAGTCCGGCGCTGCCCCTAGTGAAGCCGCTCCTCCAGGGACCCTCGCCGACCCGAGTGGGACTCGGAGCGCCGACGGCTCTCGGCCATGGCGCACGACATCTTCCGCCGCATCAACGACGGCCTGGGGAGGGCCAACATGGATCGGCTCCGGACCGGGAACCAGGAGCCCTCCCTTGGCCAGATCCTCCTCGCGCTGATGCCGCTCGCGGAGTTCTTCGAGAGGCTTGGTGCCGACGTCCGCGGCCGGCTCGCGCGCAGGGCGAGGCCGCCATTCGAGCCGTTGCCTCCGATCTTCTGACCGTCGTTCTGGAGCGCGTCCCCGACTTCCCGACCGACCTACTCCTGGCGGCCCCGACCCCGCCGAGTCGACGCGCCATCAGGACCGTTGTGGCGCCGGTGGTTGAGGAGCTGGTGAGGGCGTACGTCCCGGACCAGGACGAGGGGCCTGCGAGCCCGGCATAGGGGAGGTGCCCCATGTAATAGCTGACTTCCGCTTGTTCCTGCAACAAGAAACTGGTGCCCGGCAAGTAGGGGCGGGTGGTGATGACTTTAAGTGTGTGTAATTTGTGGGTTAAGTTTGGCGGTTTTCTTTCTCGCTCCCTGTGTTTTTCCTTAACTGTGATGGTCCGCTCTACTTTCGGTGAGGCTCGGGCATCACCATGTTTTCAATCTGTGCCGTGGTGATAGCTTAGGCCGTTTGCATCTGCGCTTTTGGTCGGGGGTTGCCCTCCAAGTGTTTGCAGGATTGGGGCCGAGCCGATCGACCATGACACGAGACGTTCGACATGAATGATGTCTTGCCGTGTTGCCCAAAGAGCGCAGGTTCATCAGCGAGCAAGGGTTATGAACAGAGAGCGAAAGATGCATAATAGGAGAGAAATGAGACTTTATTGCTAGCTGAAAATCGTAGAAATAAAGGTACAGGTACATGTTGGATACAAGTGCGATGCCCCCGGGCTCACTGGTTAGAGAGGCCAAGTGTCTCTGACTGTGAGCCGCCGAGTGAGACATGCACCCCGCTAAGGGTAGAATTTGCGCAGGTGTTGAATGTTCCAGGCGCTTTGCTCCGGGCGGCCGTCTTCCGTCGCCAATCGCACCGCGCCACCCCGCGTCACCCTAGTCACCAAGAAGGGACCTTCCCACATGGGGACAGCTTGTTCTTGCCTTTGCGGTCGAGCGCGCGGCGTAGAACTAGGTCGCCCAGTTCGAGGGATCGGGGGCGGACACGGGATTGGTGGTATCGACGTAGGCCTTGGAGACGGTACCGGGCATTCCGGATGTTAGCGCGATGCCTGCATTCTTCCAAGAAGTTGATGTCGTCCATGCGATGCTCTTCTTGGGTTGCTTCGTCATATAGGGCAACTCGCGGAGCCGCGAACGCCACTTCGGCCGGTAAGACTGCTTCGGCGCCGTACACCAGGAAGAAGAAGGTGTTTCGCCGGTGGCGCGGTTCACCGTGGTCCTGAGAGACCATAGCACTCCGGGTAGTTCAGCGGTCCACTTCGATCCACGTTTTTTCAGTGGGTCGAACGCTTTGGTCTTGAGGCCGCGTAAGATTTCGGCGTTAGCGCGCTCAGCTTGACCATTGCTTTGTGGATGTGCCGCGAGGCGTAGCAGACTTTGATGCCGACCTCCTCACAATACGCCTCGAAGGCGTGACTTGTGAATTGGGTGCCGTTATCAGTGATCAGTCTGTTCGGTACGCCAAAGCGTGACACGATGCGCGCATGAACTTGACCGCGGAGTTCTTGTCGATGTGGACGACTGGTTCTGCTTCAGCCCACTGGGTGAATTTTGTCCACGGCGACGTAGAGGAACTTGTGGCCGCCCGCAGCCGCGGGAAACGGTCCCACGATGTCCAAGCCCCAGACCGCGAATGGCCATGAGAGGGGAATGGTGTGGAGTGCTTGCGAGGGTAGGTGCGTCTGCTTTGCGTGGAACTGGCACGCTTTGCAGCGTTGCACTAACTCGATAGCGTCCGTGAGGGCTGTCGGCCAGTAGTAGCCTAGGCGGAAGGCTTTCCCGGCCAGCGTGCGGGAGGCCATGTGACTCCCGCACTCGCCCTCATGGATGGCGTGGAGGACTTCCTTGCCCTGCTCCGTCGGGATGCACTTGAGGAGGATTCCGTTCGCCGCCCGGCGGTACAGCTGCCCGTCTACAAGGGCGTAGCGCTTAGCTTGCAGGGCGAGGCGTTCGGCGGGCTCGTCGTCCTCGGGTAGGACTTCACCGCGGAGGTACCCCACAAGCTCTTCCATCCATGGGGTACCCAGGTCGTCCATGGCGAGCAGGTGAGGCTCGTCGGTTGGCGGCGGGCCCGCGTCGACCGACGCGGGCGGCTCTGCCGTAGTGGCGCTGTTGTGATCGGCGCCGTCCGCCATGTCCGGGACCGATGCTGAGGGCTGAGCGAGTTGCTCCACGAAGGTCCCGGACGGAGGGTCTTGTCGGGACGAGGCGATCCGCGACAAGGGCGTCGGCTTCGGTGTTGTCGCCTCGCATGATGTGGCGTGTTTCGAAGCCGAAGAAGTTCTTTTCTAGCCGTCGGACCTCCGCTAGGTACGCCGCCATTTGGGGGTCCGAGCATTGGTACTCCTTGGAGACTTGGTTGACGACAAGCTGCGAGTCGCCCTTGGCGAGGAGTTTCTTGACGCCGAGTTCCGCAGCGATTCGCATCCCTGCGATCAAACCTTCGTACTCCGCCATATTGTGGTGGTGGCTTGAAGTGTAGCTGGATGGCGTAGCGCAGCTCCTCTTGGTGGGAGCCACCAGCAACACTCCTGCACGGCGCCTTGTAAGGTGAGGGACCCGGAACAGTAAGTACATGGTCCAAATGTCGTCGCTTTACAAGGTTGTCTTTGGCCGGACGCGCGGTGAGCTCTTCTCGCTCAACTACAGGACCGGGCGTCCATTCTGCCACGAATTCCGCAAGGGCCTTGCTCTTGATTGCGCTGGAGGTCGTGAACTCGAGCTCGAACTCAGACATCTCCACCGCCCACTTGACGATTCGCCCAGTGGCCTCGCGGTTGCGTAACACCGTCTCCAGCGGGAAACTGGTGACCACCCGGATTGGATGGTTTTGGAAATAGTGCCGTAGCTTCCTTGACGCTATGAGAAACGCGTAGAGGAGCTTCTGCACTGGGGGGTGGTGGTAGCGCGTCTTGGCGTCGCGCAGGACCTCGCTGACGAAGTAGACAGGGCGCTGCACCACGCGCTTCTTCATCTCGGCGGTCGGGTGCGGGAGGAGAGCTGAGCGTGTCCATCGACGTCGGAGCCGGAGCCCCCGGGTCGGCCGTGGGCGCAGCCCCCGAGCCATCATGTGAAGGCGGTGCTGCAGCCCCCGGGCGAGCCATGTCATGTGTCGACGTCGGAGCCGGAGCCCCCGGGTCGGCGCGGGCGCAGCCCCCGAGCCATCGTCGACGGCGGTTGCTGCCAGCCCCGGGGCGAGCCATGTGTTTTTGCCGACGTCGGAGCCGGAGCCCCCGGGGCGTTCGCCTTGGTTCGGGCGCGGCGCCGACGCGCCTTTTCGTCCGCCGGGATTCGTCGAGCATGAACTCTTCGCGTTCGGCGACGAGCGCGGCGCTGACCACGGCCGGTGTTGCCGCGATGTAGAGCAGGAGTGGTTCCTTGTCCTGGGGCGCGACCAAGACAGGAGCCGAGGAGAGATAGGCCTTGAGTTCTTGAAACGCGGCCTCGGCCTCGGGAGTCCACTGGAAACGATCCTTCCGCTTCATCAGCTTGAACATGGGCAGAGCGCGCTCGCCGAGTCTTGCGATGATGAAACGGCTGAGCGCGGCCATGCAGCCTGTCAGCTTCTGGACATCCTTGAGGCGGGTGGGCGGGCGCATGTTCTCGATGGCCTGAATTTTTTCCGGGTTGGCCTCTATCCCCCGGTGCGAAACCAGGAAACCGAGGAGCTTCCCGCAGGGGACACCGAACACACACTTCGCCGGGTTGAGCTTGACCCGCTTGTCACGTAAGTTGTCGAACGTTTGCTTTAGGTCGGACAGCAGGGTCTTGCTCTCACGCGACTTGATTACGATGTCGTCGACGTAGGCTCTACGTTCTTCCCGAGTTGCTCATCAAGTGTCTTGCGCATTGCTCGCTGGAACGTAGGGCCCGCGTTTTTCAAACCAAAAGGCATAGTCACATAACAATAACACCCCGCCGGGGTCATGAATGCGGTTTTTTCTTCGTCTCCCCTAGCCATGGGGATCTGGTGATACCCGGAGTTCGCATCTAACATACAGAGTAGGTCACAACCTGCGGTTGAGTCAACTACTGTGTCTATGCGTGGCAGCGGGAACGGATCCTTGGGGCATGCCTTGTTGAGGTCGGTGTAGTCGACGCACATGCGGAGCTTGCCGTTGCTCTTGGGGACGACCACCGGGTTTGCCAACCAGGTGGGGTGGAGGACCTCTCGTATGAAGCCGGCCTCGAGGAGCCGGCGGATCTCCTCTCGGATGAACATCTCCCGTTCCGGGGGCTTGGCCGAGCTTTTGCTTCACCGGCCGAGCGGCCGGGTTGACCTTTAACTCGTGCTCAATCACCTCCCTTGGTATGCCGGGCATATCGGACGGCTCCCAAGCGAAGACATCCGCGTTCTCCCGAAGGAAGGCGACGAGCGCGAGTTCCTATTTGGGGTCGAGCTCGGCCCCGATGGTGACGGTCTTGGAGCCGTCCGCGTTGACGGCGACCTGCTTGGTCTTCACCGGCTCGCCGGCCGTCATCTTGGAGCGCTTGGGGGCGGACTGACCACCTCCGGGATGCCGCCAAGCTCCGGATCCGCCTCCGCCGCCTTCTCGGCCGCCAGGATCAGCTCGGTGCACGCGATGGCACTCTTGTAGTCGGCGCGGACGGTGATCACGCCCTTAGGCCCCGGCATCTTCATGGTGAGGTAGGCGTAGTGGTCGCATGCCATGAACTTGCTGAGGGCCGGGCGCCCGATGATGGCGTTGTACGGGAGGTCGATGTCCGCCACGTCAAACACCACCTTCTCCGTGCGGAAGTTGTCCTTGGTGCCGAACGTGACCGGAAGCGCGACCCGCCCCAAAGGCTGGGCGCGTCCGGAAGGACCCCGTGAAAGGGCCTGAGGGCTCCAGGTCAGTTTTGCTGCCCTGGAGCATCTCGTACACCTGCGGGGTGATGAGGTTGATGCTCGCACCGCCGTCGACCAGCGTGCGAGCGATCCTCTTGTTGCACACTGTTGGCGCAACGATGAGCGGGAGCGGCCGTCCGAGTTGTCGGGGCCGACCAAGTCGCTTCGGTCGAAGGTGATCGGGACCTCCGACCACTTGGCGGGGCGGACGGGAGCCGTCCCCGTGCTCAGCGCGCACACCTCACGGCGTAGGAGCTTCACCTGCCGCTTGGAGGTGATGGGCGCAGAGCCGCCGCAGATGACCGCGACGGTGTCCTCGTGGTCCTGGAAGAGGAGAGCTTCCTCGTCCTCCTGGGACCCCTTCTCGTTTCCCGCGCGCTCCTCTCTGCGCTTCTTGCGCTTCCCGCGTTGGCAAGGATGTACTTGCACTCCGTTTGGTCGTGCCACGTGGAATCGTGGAACGCGCAGAACTTTCCCGTGGGGGGAGACTTTTCGCCGCCCTTTGCCGCTTTCGGAGCCGCGGGGGGTTTGCCTCCCTTGGCGCCCGTCGGCGCGGTGGCCAGGACTTCGCCCGCCTTCCGCTTCTTGGCGAGCTTCTTCTTCTGTTTCCGGGACAGAGGACGGTCGTCGTCCTCGTCCTCCTTCTCCGGGTCGGAGTCATGCCAGGCCTGCGCTTCCTGCCGGCGCGCGCACCGGTCGACCAACCCGAAGAGCTCCACGACGGTTTGGGGCTCGTGGACCCCGAGCTCGCCCAATACGTCCTTGTCGCGCACGCCGTGGGCGAACGCCGATATGACCCGCGCCGGGTCAATGTTGGGGATGGTGTTGTTGGGACGTGGCTGAAACGCTGCACGAACTTGCGCAGCGGCTCGTCCTTCCGCTGTACGACCTTGTCCAGGTCGATCTGCGTGCCAGGTCGCTTGGCGGTGCCCTGGAAGTTGACGATGAAGTCGCGGCACAACCCCTTCCAAGACTTGACTGACTCGGGCGGCAGGTTCATGAACCAAGACCGCGCCGAGTCCTTGAGCGCGAGGTGGAAGTAGTTGGCCATCACGTCCTCCGAGCCTCCGGCCGCCCGCACCGCGGTGGAGTAGATCTGCAGGAACTCGGAGGGAGGCGCCGTCCCGTCGTACCGCTCCGGTATGTCGGGGCGGAACTTGTTGGGCCACGTCACGGCGCGCAGCCTCTTGGAGAGGGCCGCGCATCCACCGGAGTACGCGACGCGGCGACTTTCGCTCTCCGCGCGCCGCCTCCTGTCCGGAGACGGCGAGGCGGACGAGCCGGACGACGGCGCGCGCGTCGAGCGGGACGACTGTGCGCGGTGCCTTTCGTGGCGCCGCTCCCGGGAGCGCTCGATGCTGATGCGAGCATCCTCCCCGTCGCGGCGGCGTCCCCCCAGCTTCCGCCGGAGGTCGTCCGGGCCACGACGGGGAGTCGTCACGGAGAAAGAGTAGTCCTCCGTGCCCGTGTGCGTGCGTTCAGTAGGCACGTACGTGGGGCCCTCCGAAGAGGAGTTTGCGCGCGAGCGCGACGGACCCGACCTGGACCTCGCCTGTCGCCGCGCCGTGTCCACCATTTTGGCGACATCCCGGAGCCAGGGCCCAGCTGGCGAGCCCTCCGCCAGCTCCGGCGGTGGGTTGCGCAGCAGGTCCCTCGCCCGGTCTAGTGCCGCTGGTGGGGTCAGGCTGTTGAAGGAGAGGCGCCGCGCCGGAGCGCGGCGCTGCTCATGCTCGGGCGAAGCGGTCCGTCCGCTGGGCGGCCGCTGGGAACCCGTCTGCGAGCGAGTGCGGCGTTGGGGCTGCGCGCCCTCCGCCCCGCTCAGCCGAGCAGGTCGGGGAGGACGCGAGCCCTTGGCCGCCTTCTCCGTAGGCGGCTGGTCCGCCATGATCTCCTCGTCCACCGACTCCGAGACGGAGCGGCGCCGAGGGTGCACGTCCTCGCTGCTCGAGGATCTACGACTGACTCGCCCAGCCATGGCGAGGAGGAGCGAGCGCGAAGAAAAACTCAGGAACTACGACGCTCCCCTACCTGGCGCGCCAAATGTCGAGGTGTGGAAACCACGGCAAATGGGGGCCCAGCAAGGCCTCCCTTTGAGATTCGGAGGGGAGCGAACGGTTCTAAGTGTTGGAAACGCGCACGAGAAAGAGGAAGAACACAAGCAGTTTTACCCAGGTTCGGGCCACCAGAGGTGTAAAACCCTACGTCCTGCTTGTCTGGTATTGCTCAAGTGTTGTGTGTTGGTTTCATATACAAGGCACTCCCTTTTATAGTGCAAGGAGAGGCCGGACCCGTTCATGGGCTGCTATGGGGGCGCCGGCTGGCGACCCCCCCTCCACCCGAGATGCCGGGCGTCTTTTCCGGTGTCAGCGGGCTTCGCTCGCCCGCCATCATTATTCGATTGACTCCCGTCGACTTGTCCCGTCGCTCGTACAGCACGCGCGCCGCACCCGGAGCGGTGAGGTGCGGAAAGGGGGCCGGATGCGCCGGATGACCCCCCGGTCCGAACGGCGCACCGTGCGGTGGCAGGCGGCGCTCGTCAGCCCACGCCCCCCCTGCCTGCCGAACAGTGAGCTACAGGGCTACGACCGGACGGGTCACGTCCATCGGTCGCCGCCCTGCGCGACGTGCGCGCATCGAAGTCCAGCGACCCGCCCGCGCGGCCGCGCGGGCTGTCGCTGGCAAGTGGGACCCCTTCGGGAGGAAATCCCCGCGCCCCGGATCCGCGCGCACTGTAGCCGCACAGAATCCGGGGCGGCTCATCGAGGCGCGGGCGGTTAAGGCGCCCCGAACCTCCGCCGCCACGTGCCGGGCTCCCACAGGCTCGCGGGGCCCCGCCCTCGTCCGCGTCACGCGGCGGGTCGCGGAGGCGGCAGGGTGTAGCCACGTGGCTACGCCCCACGGCTCGCGGCTGCGAGCCGCTCGGGGGCCCTGCGCCCCGCGCCCTCTTGCTGGGCCGCTTCGGTCCACTCGGCGCGTGGCTGTCTTCCTCGGCCCAAGATGGACTCAGGCCGGCCTTTTGACCGGGGGAGTGGGGACCCTGGTTCCCAGTACACCGACAATGAGTATGAAGGGACACCAAATAAAACAAAAACTCAAGAAAAAATTCCCTTAGGATTTCTTAAATTTTAGAATGTCAGACCATTAGTTTTAGAAGTTTTGTTTAGTTTTTCAAATTCAATATTAAACCCATCTTATTACGTGCATGTTTCATGAAGTTGGAGTGTTCAATTCAAACTTGGATTCAGGCTAATATAGCCAATACCAAGGTTTTTAGGTCCAAAATTCGGTAAACATTGGCTAATGTAGCAAATAATTATGTACGTCATTTTCATTTTTTCTATAAAAGATTTGGAATCTTGTCAAAGTCGCATTGGCTTTTGTTATTCGTACATTTGCGGTGTCAAACTAAACGGGACCATATTGTATTCAAACTGTGCAGTAATAGAAAGGATAAAACCCTTTGTGTGGCCAGCCACATGGGCATGGTAACAATGGTAGACTGTACAGGTTGCCTATCGACAAATACGTTCAAGAGTGGGTGTAACAAATAAGCGTGGTATAATTTTTGGTATTTTCTGAAGGATTCTCATTGCAAGATGTAGAAACTCTTTAACCCATTGTACTTTAGTCTTTTTGTCATGCACTTTGGCTGGTGTTTTAAATGTTGACTAATGATTGCTATGATGCTCTTGGCTCCCTCTCTCTCTTTTCTTCCAGGATAGGGACTGCACAAGGACCATGGTCTTTTCTTCGCAGCTGAGCATGCACTTTCAGATATTCTAAAATGTAATTACGTTTTAATGTAAAGACCAGAAACGATGGAAAGCATGATCCTTTTTTTTAGGGAAATATTGGTCGGGTGTGAGGCACCATAAGCTGTTATAGGCGTCCATGGGGATATCTTGTACATATGGATAATTCAACCTCCTTCGGAGCAACTGAGGTATCATTGTAGACACTCATGCATGGCTTGTCGTAGTTCTTTAGTTCGAATTTGGCGTAACGTTGGATGAAATTTCAGATATTTCTTTATTGTCCGTGCTATTCTTCCTCAAAATACATGGAAAGTAGTCGGCAAAGCACAACCTCACAACCGGCCTGGTCAAATTCTTCCAAATAGTATCCTACAAACAAAACTTCCAAATGACCGCGCCACATCTTACGAGGAAGGAAAGAGTCCACGTTGTGTGATGAATTGTGAGACTCAGAGATAGGGCTGGACTACCGAGCCGGCTCGGCTCGGTCCAGCTCGTTAGGATAACGAGCTGGTTCGGCTCGGCTCGTTAAGATAACGAGCTGAAATGCTGGCTCGGCTCGGCTCGTTACGAGCTCGAGCTGGCTCGCGAGCCAGCTCGTTAAGCTCGCCATCGCTCGCCTCGAGCACTTCCGCTGTGACTTGAACAAGAAGACAACGACCACAACACTTGGTACATCTTCACGCTCTTGAGTATCATGGCGCATCGGGCGGGGAGGCGGAGGCCAACGTCGCGAAGGTGATCGCGACAGGGAGGGGAGGGGCCGGTAATGTGGAGGAACGGCGGAGGGGGAGCCGGCGCCACCGTGTGAGGTGAGGAGGTGGAGGGGTGAAACCACCGCGTGAGGTAGAGGAGGATGGCATCGCCTGGCTTGAGCTGTCGGCTGCCGCGCATCGCGCCGCTTATCCGCGGTTTGGATCTCGACTCGGTCCCCTTCCGCCGTCGCCATCGTCATGGGAAGAGCGGTGAGGACAACGAGCTCATGCTCGCCATGAGCTTTGGCGTTGATGGCTGCAACGTGGGTGACGGAGGGGAAGGGAGGGAGTGCTGCAACGGGGAAAGAAGGCACCGGCAACCTTATGAAGCTCCACCGGACAAGCCTCTTCTTTTTCTTGATGAGCTCGTTTGGCTCGCGAGCGGCTCGCGAGCCAGCTCGAGCTAGCTCGTTAAACGTAACGAGCTAGAAACCTGGCTCGGCTCATTAAAAAAAGTAAACGAGCCGAGCCGAGCCGAGCTGAGCCAGCCACGAGCCGAGCCGAGCTAACGAGCCACGAGCTTTTCGTCCAGCCCTACTCAGAGATAAGCCATGAGTGCTTGAGCGTCAATCTTCCAGTAATCAAAGCCTGAAGACAATCTGGAAGGACTTTACTATTTTGTTTGACGAACTGTGTAACGAAGCAGTCTTTCCTTTTTTTTTCTCTCTCTCTTGTGTTGTGAAGCTGGTGACCCCAATAAGCATCCCTTATTCGCTTTCTATAAATGCTACTCCCTCCGTCCTAAAATATAAGGCCTCCGTCCTAAAATATAAGGAATTGTTGACTTTCAGACATCACGTTTGACCATTCGTTTTATTCAAAATTTTTATAAAAATATAAAAATAATTATGTTATATTTAAAGTATATCTATTGATGAAACAAATCATAAGAAAATAAATATTATTTTCATAAATTTTTTGAATAAGACGAATAGTCAAAGGTGATGTCTGAAAGTCAACAATCTCTTATATTTTGGGACAGAGGGAGTAATAGTAGTAAAGATTGTTGGATGCACTGAGTTTGGAATATTTGCAGACTAGTACCCAGTTTCACTGCGCTCACGATGCTTAGCTCGAGGCTAGAGCTAAAGAGTTTTTCGGTGTGCCTCCAGGCCCTCCAGGCTCCAGACAAGCAACTGAGTGGAAGAAAAATTAAGGCTCCATTAGCACACTACACTCACAGAGTCACAGTCGGACACGCAAATACAATGTATGATGTAGTAATTGAATAGTATATACGACAACAACAATGGCGCGGCGTCAGCCAAAGCACTGCTCCGATGGCAATGGCCCAGGGATCGAGCCCTGCTGGAAGAACTGCAGCCCAAAGACAAGGACAATGGCCGCAATGGTGAGGTAGGCAACGCCCTCGGCGGCGCCAAGGAGGCCGTATGGGCCCGCCGGAAGGCCCGACCCCGTTCGCGCTTTGGTGGTGAGCGACCACCCGACGAGGGCCGCCACGGCGAGGTAGCTGACCCCCTCCGCCGCGCCGAGCGCGCCGCCGGGGCCCGGAGGGAGGCCGCAGCCCGTCGTCTTGAGCGTGTACAGTGACCACGCGACGGTCGCGCTCGACGCAAGCCCGGCAGCCCCCGCGGCCAGCTCGAGTGTGCTGTTGCCGCCGCTGGGCTCCGCCTTGCAGGTGATGAGGCGCCCGTGGCGGCGGCGCGCCAATGCCGGGGCGGTGGCCGGGATGATGGGGCGGAACGTTAGAGACGCCATGCTTATTCTGTGTTGTGTGAAAGTGCGAGAGGTTTCCTGAGTGGATAGGAGATGGGGGCTTATCCTCTGCTTCCCTTGGCCAAGCGGGCGGAATGTTACTTGGCCAAGCGGATTGGTGTACTCCGGTTACTTGCTTATGTGAACAAACTGTCTTCACTAATTTTGCCCCTATTTGTAAAAGCAAAGCTTCCTTTGTTGGGGCTAAATTACGTTCTTTTTTATCAGTAGTCTTATATATAGAACGCATCAACTTGCCAATTCGGTTCTGATAGGATGCCAACTGTGGTGTGGTATGGGGAGTAGGAGGCCGGAGATGAGACTCTGAATTGAAGCAAATTGGATGCAGCGATGAACTCCGCCGGGCCGGGGAACAGTCCGTAGCCACGGTAAGGGGTCAACTATTCTTGGATGATCAGACAAAGGCTAAAATTCGACAATCTTCACTCTCTAGGTGCTCTGTAAACAATTAATCCTCCCTCTTCAGTTACAAACAAGCTTGCAGTAGTGACCTGCTCTTAACTCCCGAAAGACAGGCACACACAAAAACCAATGAGGTAATAAACCACATTTTCTTACAAAAATCCTAATGATACACCACCATTACGTACGGCATCATCATTAAACGATGGCGCATGCGTTTGGGTCCTCGTCGCCGAACTCCCCCGGAAAAGGCGGTGCGTAAGGATACACATACTCGACATAGTTCTGGACGGGCCGGCTGAACTCGTACCTTTTGAACTCATCATCATCGGGTTTCTTCGTCTCTCCCTCTTCTGACTTGTTCTCGTCTTCCGGCTTCTTTTCCTCTTCGGCGATGGCTGCTGGCCGCCTCGTCTTCCTCTGGATGCTGTCTGCGAGCACTGCGGGGTCCATCACGCCTTTGACAATCATCTGGCCGTTGGGCAGATCGGCCACGGCTGACTCCACACCTGTTGGTTTTGACACATATGACATGCTTATATAATTTGCAGTGCTGAGGAGTAAGCAAATATTAATTAACCAATTGCTACGTAAGCTGAACAGCTTGTGTCATTCTTCTTAATGAAATACGTGCAATGCACGTTCTAGAAAAAGCTTGTGTCATGTAAGGATTTGTTTCAGACAAATGTTTTGTTCCAGCACTTAGGTCAATACACGCTGCATCTTGCAAAAGAGTTGTAAGAAATAAACCTTCAATCTTGCTTATGCGCTCCTGCAAAAGTTGTGCGCATAATTCGCAGTGCATTTGGACCTTCAGGATGACAGTTACGGACTTTGGGGGCTGCAAATTTCAGTTAGATCATGTCAGCAAATCATCGCGACCATGAAAAAAGCCTCGCTTCACCTAAATAACTCGTGAAACATATCTGTTGCTCTGGTTCAAGAGTCATATCAAGTAAACTTGTACGATTTTCTTGAGCACCACTTGCAACTACTAATAATTAAGCTTTCGATACTATCACCAGGACCTCTTCTTTTCCTTCCTCTGGAGGTGGTGGTGGTGGTGGTGCTTCCTCTTTCTTCTCCTCCTCCTGCGGTGGTGGAAGAGGGGAAATCAACTCGACCCTTCTCTTGGTCTTCTTCTGTACCCTCTCGCAGACTTTGGCAGGATCTGCAGTCCAGCTTTTCACAACGACGATCCTTGATCGGCTGTCAGCCTTCACATTTTCGACACCTGTTATAAACATTGTTTCAGTTCAGTAACATCCCTTGTTATGGCTATCTTTGCAGACGCTACACTACTTTCCTACCTGAATAATAATAACCCTTGCATGGAATCTACTATAATATCGGCTTCAAAAGTGCAGACAGCATTAAAAATCTCAATGTTACAAACCTTCAAACCTTAAGAGGGATTTCTCAACCTTCTTCGCGCATCCTTTGCAGTGCATGTCAACTTTGAGCACAATCTCTTGCGGTTCCGCAGGCTTCTCCTCCTCTTTCTTCTCTGCTGCCTCTTCAACCATTTTTTTTATTTACAGATGTGCACGAGGACACTAGCCCTGTTCTGAACCTTGTTTACCGAAAAGGGATAATCGTTTTTTTTTCTTTGCAGTTTCTACACGACACTTTGGCCTCCTTTTTTTTATCCTGGGTTAGCAAGCCTGGGTTTATATAGACAGCCAAGCAGAATCTGCTACTTCCGTCTCTTCTGTACTTGTGGATGAGAATTGCTTCATGTAAACTTTGAGAACGTACACAATGCATCACCTTTGGAGTTTTCAGAAAGAAAAGTGATGGCATTAGATCCTCTCGCATAAGCTTGCGGAAACAAATAAAACTGATATATTGGCACATATCTTTTGTAAATGAGATTCCATGATTACCATTACAAAAGGTAAGGATTGTATGTCAGACTACAATTCAATCCTGAATGCTCATCATAAACGTGAAGCACTGACCCACAAAAGAAGGTTTCGGCCAATCAAGAGTAGAAATATTGTCATAACATTATAACAACATATCCTTCACTTCAAACACGTCCTTGCCTGACAAACCTTACGAAAGTGTCAAGCCTCGTCCATCGATTCCACCGCCCTCCCGGCCATCGCCATCAGGCACGCATCTGCATCTCGGTCGACAATAATTTCATCTCAAAGGTGGCCGTCCGCCTGCGTCGTTTTGGCGCCACCGTGCAAGCATCTGAAAGCTGAGGATGGGGAATCCTGGCGAAGAGAACCACGACACCACTCGGCAGCCGAACATATATGCAGTTAAGCAAGGAATCTGGTCCTTTTAGGGCTCGTTTGGCTAGCGGGGGAGCTAAAACACATGTAACACCGTGCCATTTAGGGCCTGTTTTCAAGGTGATTTGGAGATTAGAGGAAATTAAGTCGTTTACAAGTCACATTTAAATCATCCTCAGTCCCATGTAATCTCTCTCAATCTGCTCTAAACATGAGCAAGCCCTCAAGGTTGAATTGACCCCCTCCCAGGCTCCCACCACAAAGTCTCCACCTACTCTAGAGAATGAACCCTAACTGAATCAACACTTCGAAGACGCGACACAATGAAAACAAGTATGCACAGTGATTTTGAAAAGATAGTATTGTATTCAAAATTCTGGTCATTGTCGTGACTGTAAAATTTGGGATACATCTCTTGCAGCATCTGATCTTACTTTACCTTGGACGGTAAAAATTGACAAGTACATGCATACAAGGTAAAACCTCGACATGGATACCACCTGATGGATCGCATTATACAAAAGAGATAACTTAAACCAATAAGCATGCACTTTTCGACCAGCAAACTCTTGGTACTGTATCATGGACAGCTACATGTATCATTCGATAATGGACAGCTACATGTATCATTCGATACAGAGGCTGGAATATTGAGTAATATATTCCCTTTTCTAAAAAAAATCCTTGGTACTGTATTTTTTTTTTTGGCTCAACATTTGCAAAAACACTATAATAACTTCCAGTATAGTGATTATGATGGTAATGATTTATTGTTGAACTACTATATTTGAAATGCTCTTTTAAATCAATATCAACCTAATTGGAAATATTTTGGATCCTAGCTTCATCAGGACGTCCAGCATCCTAGCTCTTTGGTGCATTTTGGATCCTCCCCTGTTGCTCGAAGAGGAACGCCCCATCTAATCATCCATGCTAAACAACAAAAAAAATGAAGTGTTGTAGCTTAAAAGGAGGCTCATTTTCAGAAGATATGACTCAGAAATCCTTGCTTGAACCAAATACCATGGAGACTGCACCAAATATGCTCCCTCCGTTTTTAAATTGTTGCCGCCGTTGACTTTTTAATATGTAAAATTATAAGTTGTGTTTCAAGTTGTTTTAGTGATAAAACAAATCATAACAAAATATATATATATGATATATTTTAATTTTTTTGAATAAGACGAATGGTCAATGTAATCAAAAAAATGAACGGCGATAATAATTTAAAAAAGGAGGGAGTACCATGGATAATGCACCCAATACCGGGGAGAATTTCTTATTTGAGACACCTCTACAAACTTCAGTTTCAGCTCACTGACGTACATGGCACCAAACCACACGTGGACAAGTGTACAAGTGTCTATAACTGGGAGGGGCTCTGCCAACGTTGTATTAATATAGCAGGAGAAATAAAATAAAATTGGTCAACACCTATTTTTTTCTCATATCAGATTCTCTTTTTTTATCATCAAAGTCTAGAAATAAAATTGTCCTGGTCTTTCAAAAAAAAGTCCAGAAATAAATGGTACCACCCTCAACTATTTGGTGTAAACAAAGTTTTGATTTAATTCTCCCCAGAACTATATATAGATTAGACCAAGTCATCCATTTTGACATTTTTTCTCTTTTTTGTTTCTCCTCATACAACCGGAACTGCTACAGTAGCATTTTTGTACCCTAAAAAGGCGAACGATGATACAGGAGGTAGGTTCTGTTTTATTGAAAAACCGTCCGGTTTTGCTAACCGACCTGGACCGGTTTTACTGAAAACCAAGTGGTCTTCAACGGTTTTGTCATTGTTCAATTTTTTTTGCAGTCCTAGAGGCGATCATACATTAAGTAATAAGTTTTTATAAAAAAAATAGTCTGATACTATTTATGAGCTCACTAAATTTGAACTGAAAATACAACAGCAGAAACCAGAAGAAAAGGGTAAATGTCGATCATTAGAGGATTGATTGATCCAAGTTAAGTAGATTATAGGGGAGAAGCTTTCTGCTGACTGGACAAACGAAAGAGTTGTAGGTAGTAAAATAGACTTTTTATAAAAGAAATGATAGTGCAAGTAAAAAATACCACATGGAAACGAATAAAGTGAGGCCAAGCAAAAGTTCTAAACTAAATAATCGGTTTTAGAAACCCACGAACAATTCTTTGCCCATTAAGAAACTGAACGACAGCAAACCCAGACTATAGCCAAGACAAGGATGGCCGGCGCATATATACAGGGAGGTGAACGAACCCAACACCGGACGTGCCCCCGAACCACCGCACGACACCTGAACCACTCGGATGCGTGACCGACTTGACTTTAATTGGCCCTCTCGCCCTAGCCACTTGACACGACTCCTCCCGTGAACTATACATGCGGCGCACGCACACCCTTCCTGTCCAAGTCAACGTGACGGACCAACCCAACCATCGCGACCGCACTCGGATCATATAATTTTCCCCTTGTTCCCTCCCTTTTTTCTTCCCCCAACCTCTCTCATCGTTCGTTGGTTCGGTCCAAACCCAACAACAGCTAGCTAGCTAGCATGCTGCGGAGAAGCGCGCTCGCCGTCTTGCTTCTTCCCGTCCTGATCCTCTTCGTTGCCTCAGCCACGGCGGAGGCGGAGGAGGAAGCGTTGCCGATGGAGCTGTACTTCTCGCCCGCAGAGCTCGCGCGCATTGCCGGGTACGGCGAGGAGCCGATGTCGTCGGTGACCGTGTCCGGGCAGGTCACCTGCGAGCTCTGCCTCCGCCCTGGCTCCGACCTCCTCGCCTTCGAGCTGCCAGGTAACTAACTGATGATCCGCCGGCCTTTTCATTTGCTCTATGGAGTTCATCGCGTTCTTGAGCTTCGGAACCCCGGCCCAGATGGGATTAGATAGATGCCGTGCGATCAGTTCCTTTGCTTCAGATTCTTCGGTAGGATCGTTTATTTATATATTATATTAGTAAAACTGTGGAGAAGCCACATGGAGCCACCTGTGCCAGCTGACACCGGCGACTTCCAAAAATTTACATGTAAACTACTTCTCATTGCTGTTCATCATCGTTATTATTGACCCCATCGGCCAAGCGTGCTGACACCGGCGAGCTCTCTGTGCTAGCTTCGCCTTAGTTACTCTGTTTCATTCAGTCTTTCGCTGTAGTTGCTTGTCCTTTTTCTGTTGCCTATGTAAACAGGTAGTAATGCAACAGTTTTATTCGCAATCTCAAACACCTTTCTTACTTTAGGTTTGAGATTAATCATTTGGTGCAACTGTAGGACCAAGCTTTCTTGTTAGCATATCGTTGGGCTTGCAAATTCTGGTACAGCCAGCGCAACCCAAATTGGCCATAGAAAACAGGCTCGCTAGAGAATAATACTTCCCTGATCAATCGACCTTTAGCTGTCCGGCCACTAGATTGTCCCAACTATAAAATATACCCTACAAAGAAATGATTGTGCTAAGTAACGTCTACGCAGCAGCAAAACGAAAACAAAAACCTTGGATTTCTTAGGGATGAACAGTCGCTTTCGCGGAGGACGTTGCCTGCAGGTAAACGTAGGTAGATTGGTTGAAGAAATGGAAGGAAAAGAAAGTGAACAAGCCAAGCAAGACAGCAGAGTGGTCTCCTCTCTGTCTAATCAAGAGTACAACAAGAGTAGACGTTGCAACCTCCTCTGTTGCAGGGTTGCTGTTGGTGAAGGGTACGTCTGGGTTTGAAGGCTTGTGTGCTGAGACACGGATGGATGGATCGACCTGTAGCCGTTGGGAGAAAGGTACGCCGTGGAAGATCTCCAGTGGGGTCGCGAGGAAGGGGACGGAGTTTGTACTATGGAGTCTTGTTGCGTTTCGATGCCGAAGGTGATTCAAGAAGTCTGTGTGATCTAGATGTCCCAAAGGAAAACTCCTCAACTTTTTCCAGCAACACGGTCCGTAATGAACCAGGACAGCACGTACGTGCCTAGACATTTCGATGATGCCACCGATGTTGCCGTGCCGAGCCAACAGAACAGACAATATATAGAGGCTTTTATATCCCCCATCATATGTCACTGCAAGTGCAAGTTTCGGAAACAAATAATGGAGCTTGTTCAGAGAGAAAAACACAAATGACGACCGGTGATTACGAGGAGGTAAAATATTGTGATTGGTTTATTATTAGAGACTTATTCCAAAAACGAAATATATATAACCATAAATAAAAAAGTATATATAGCTCCATATCAGCACAGATGAGGTTTTGAGGTTCGCAGGCTCCCCAACTAATATTCCAGCTCCCTTGCAAAAAAAAAAAATAATAATATTCCAGCTAGTCAACATTATCCGAGCTGCTTTTTCTTTGTCATGGACACGGTTAGCTCGCCTAATTCTCTGCTTTGCCTGGCCTATCTAGCCAGCAGCCACCGTCTGATTTGATGCGAACAATGGCAGTGCTCTTTGTTTGGTCCGGATGCACTCACTTTTTCACGGATCAAAAGCGATCTTAAAAGCCGCTTTAGATGTTGAGGCGTGATCAGTAGCACCTCCATATGTCATCGCTCACCTGCTGCACCTCAGCATGGGTAAGCTTGAATTGAATTGCATCCGTCTGCGTCAGTTTCGCATTTCGCAAGGTGTCGGGCGTCAGTTGGAGTTCGCTAATGGTTTCTCCATTTGCAAAAGATTCCTGATTCCAGATCACGTTTTCCATTTCCAAAAATTAGCTTTTCATTGGAAATTTCTGATAAATACTTTACGAAAAAGCGCCAATTCGCAAAATACTATCAACGTATAGTAATAAGTAGGTCCTCGTCAATTTTGTATTACACAACCGCTCTAGATGAGATTTTGACCCTTCGTCCAGCAGGTAAAGCTTGAACAGTTTTTTTTTTTTCATAAGAAGGTTACAAAGCTCAGCATAAAGTCTCGAATTACAGGGAGAAACGAACCAGTATGGCCACAATAAAATGCTCACACGGGTAGATGATCTTAGTAGCAAGTTGATATTATGCTCTACTCAATATACAAACACCCACAGCACTAGTTGAATAATCACTAACTTAATCCAGAACATAGTAGCTACCCTTTTATAACAATCATATCATGGTAATTTTTTCAGTGGCTCATGAACTGTGTATTTCTGTGACTCAGGTGTGAAGGTAGCAGTAATATGTGAATCTGAAGGTCACAACCAAGTGGCCAGCTCTGCATTTGCAACAACTGATGAGTATGGCAACTTCACAATAGACCTCCCTTCTCAGCTCCATGCCACACCAAATCTGGAGAAGGCCTGCAGTGTCAAGGTGCTCCAGTTCCCTGTAGAATCCTCCTGCCAATTTTCATACCGCACCAGATCCACATATGGCCTCAGGTTATCATCGGTGGAGGATGGCGTCCGTACCTTCACCACCGGGGTGATACGGCTGCAACACAGCGATATCTCGTCAGAGAAGTGTGTAAATGTAGAAAACAAAAGTGACAAGAGGTGAACAATGGAAGGTCAAACAACGAGGTCATGATTGTTTGAATTTTGAAGAAAAGATGAGATGACTGAGACTCTGGCACGGCAGGAATCAACAATGTAATTAATGTATATTGATGTGTACAAATCTTAGTAGCTTAAATGTGCGAGAATCAGATAGACATCTTACAAAAAAAAAAATACTTGACTGTAAACTTTTCCTTGTAGCATCAATGTAATATTAATAGACACCACGAGTTGCTTCAATAAGATCTAGGTTCATACCCTATTTGCCAATCGAAAACTGTGTTTGCCATTACATAGAACATGCATGTAAATTCTCCAATTCAGTGTCATATACAAAGTTCTCGTGCTAACAGCGTCAGAAGTTGGCAGGCTATTGTATGATGACCACCAAAAACTAACCTTTGGTAGGCTTCAATGGAAAGATAGAATGGTAAGATTTGGAGCAAACAATCTTTACAGAATGCTAAAATTTACAATGTTTCCTAAGTTAAAAGGAAAAGTCCAATAGAAAATTTTGTTTTCTACACTAATCAGCTCCTAGTTTTTGCACTTGCCACTGAAATATTGTTTGATTTCACGATTCAGAGTACCAACCCAAGATATTTACATGGGAACTCCTTGAGGCTAGAGATGATGGTGAGTTAAGCCACCTCATTATCCCAACATTGAGTTGTTATGACAGTTGACACTACTTTTCGATGGTGGATGTTACAAGAAGAAAGGGGCCGCAGCAGTCTATAGTTTGTTGGATTTGATATGATAAAAAAAACCGTGGTTGAAAGGAATTATTGTATAGTAAAATGGTCATTTCATCTTTGGTCCAACACCAAAATTTGTCAGATGGAAAAAGCAAACAAGCATGCAATGGATGTTTGGCAGAAAAGAAACCTGATATATTGTAGCACATAAAATAATTTTTCGCACAAGTCAAGTGTGTGCTAAATACAAAACTAAAAGCATAAACTTCTATAAGGCTCTGTGCACACGTATTTTCTGCTTATTGTTGGTAGTCATTTGGTCCCTTGAACATATATATCCTGATCTCTGACCCCATGTAATGACAAATAGTGCTATTGTGTAAATAACTAGATAATGTGATAATTTAGTAGGATAAAGTGATAAAAGAGCAATCTTTTCGTAAACGGTAGACAGGCGGTGAGGCCTCATAATCGGTGTGCAACTGTAGCATATATCACCCTTTTCTGAAGAAAAGAAAAGAAAAAGAAAAAAAAAGGGCATCAACAAACCCAGCCCACATAAGGTAGCCTACCTGCCCTCCCTCCCTCCCTCTCTCGCTCGCTTGCGTGGGTGGTGCCTCAGCCTGTCAGCCACATCACCATGCCGCCGCCGCCGCTCTCTCGTACTCACCTCTGCCTATGGCTCACATCGTCGAAGCTGGATGCGGACAAGGAGGCGCTGCTCTGCTCGACTTCCTCCCCGCCATGGCGGTGGCGCTTGGCGGAGCTTCTCGACGGCCGACGTGGCGGAGCAGATGGTGGCAGCGGCTCTGCTCAACGGAGGACGGCTGCGCGAATCGGCTGAAAGGCCGGCACGGCGCATGGAGGTGGCATAGCTCGACGGCCTGACCTTGCTCCATCGCCTAAGCACTGCTCTAGTCGGTCTCAACGGCATCCAAAACTGTTGAACCGGCATCTCGTTTAGGGGCGTTTTGCCCGTTTTGGAGCGTTTCTGACCGACTAGACAACAGTCTAGAGCAGCGACTAGAACCTAAACTGCACGGTAGGTGTACGTTTACCGTCTAAATGCGTTAGACGGCCGTGTAAAACCGTATAGGAAAACTCTATAAAAGACACTTCTTATCTCTTATTAATAACACAATTTATGAAAGACTAATGGTTGACAGGTGCAGACAAGAACAACATTTACGAGTGATATCTTGTAATCATTTAAGAAAAGGACATAATACTAATCCAGACATGCATTTGATACGAGTAAAATTGTAACCCATAGAAATTGCATAATAACTGGCTTAAAGCCATACAAACTGACAAAATCAATTATCAGGTTAAGTCAATGCAGACATAGTGTTGAAAACAATATCCCAAATAAGCACATAAAACGACATGATTTAGGAACAGATTGACCACTTCCTCTAGAGCCACAATGTGAATTGTTCATAACTCATCAGCAGTTGAACAAGTGGCTCAAAGCCATAAAAAGCCATAGGTAAACAAATTAAGAATGGACGCATATCCATAATGTTGATAAAACATCTCAAATGCATATACAAAACAAGAAATGAGCTACGGGTATGATTTAACAACAGATGTACCTCTCCCTCGGGAGTCACAAGGCTCGCGAATCATTAAGCAGATCAAGTTAGACTCATTGCAAGGGATTTGGCAGCAAAAGCCTGGAATTAGAATTGGAATTTACAAAAGCTATAAGTACTAGAAAAAAATTAACTACAATGTCGCATTGAACTATTGCAAAATAACTATTTTATAAAAATATTCAAGTGAACGACAGATGCTTTGGCAGAGTAGCAGTTATGTTATCACTTATAGGCATCATGAAACATGTAAGACATTCATTCTTTTTCATGAAGAAAATTGAAGTATTTACATTATTACATTTCAGTGCCAACAAGTTCAGCCATAAATGGAAAATACTTCCAGAGAATTTAAACAACCAGGTTAAAAAGTTAATCAAATTATCCACTGAAGTTGTGGTTTTCTGAAACCCATCATCAAAATAGTTGTAGTTCTCTGAAATAGGTTCCAAAAGTTGTAGTTTTCTGAAACTTTGACACAAATAGTGGTAGTTTTGTGCAATTCACTCAATTATGTAAACACCTCAGTGCAGTATATGAAACCGTGTCTCTGTGATAATAAGGGGGGCTCAACAGGGTTACATATTATAAAAGGTTAAAAATTGGGAAATACATTAAACAGGAAATATGACCCAAATGAAAGAAAACACATTACTTTTCGGGAAACCGAATCATAGTCCCACCAGTGCTCGATCATGTAAGTTGTGGACTGAAAATCAGAGAGAAATTTTCACTTGGGAGTTGGGACAGATCAGAGGATTGAGAACTTTCTTTGAATGCATGGCAGGTAGGTTCAGGCTATTTATTTCCATCAAAGAACATTAACAGTCATTAATCATCACTGTAGAACAGTTAGCCTTTTGTTCATAAACCACTAGCATTTTACCATTGCATTGCTAATGTTCATTGTTCTATTGGATGCCACCACCACCATAATACTGTTTTGTTGTCTGCCGTGAAAACTCTGCAAATGTCATCCCTTCTTTTAGCCTTGTGGACAGAGGAGGAATTTTTTTCAGAATTTCTTGCATAAATACATCTTCGTGGCATGATCCTTCTGACCTATTACTCCTGATTGGCATCTCCTTGTCATCTATTGATCCATCTTTAGGATCAGTTGAGTAACCCGAGTAAGTTAAAGTTTGGTCCCATGAGGGCTGCAGGAAGACTACAAACGTCTCGCGGCTAATATCTGTGAAACTCGAAGGTCTACTCACAGCATGAAGTGTAGATCTCAGTTTTCCCCTAGATAAGATGTCTGCCGCCTCTCCAACCTGAACAATGAAGTTGTCCGGAGAGCACCTAACAGAGAATAGCTTCCTTCTATTGCACAACTGCAAGTTAGTGTGCCCATCAGGAGGATGGCATTCCTGGCCGATCAAGCATTCTTCTCCCACTGAGGCACACAAGAACAAAGGTGCTGTTAAAACAGTAAAGATTCCATAGTCATAGTGCCACTCCTGCCAAAGGTTCAGCAGGGAAATTGTACTAGCATGATCCTCAGTCAGGGTATCCTTGGAACCATTATCTATGTTTGCCATTGTCGCAGCCTCATCCTCTGAGTTGACGCGAGCCGTGCCTAGTGATCCAGAACTCCTTTGAGACCATGAATGACAAGGATTTGCTGACACTTTATCTGCTGAGCCCTTTTTATTTGTGCTGCTCTCCTTGATAATAATGTTATCAAACTTAGAGTGATAGTGAATGAGCCTTGCCTTTGCAGTCCCGAAACCAGCAATACTGTGCTCTAACTGACCTCCCCCAATAACAATGTCGCAAGCTCGTGCAACCAAAATCCCAAGCTCCATCATGTAGACACCCAGCTCCTCAACAAGCTCACCAAGATTCTCCATATCATCATCACACTTAGATCCCTCTGATTCATCAATGGCATGTACCTTTTCCGGATGAAAAGGCCCATCGTTGAGACTTTCAGTGCTGTTCAATGACTCTAGCAAGTGGAGTTTACCTGAATGCCTTAGGAGCTTTGCGAATGAGGAGACAGAACGATCCAGCTTCTTCAGAGGCACGTCGCTGCCCAAACCATGCTTCTGAAATCACCAATGGAAACAGATCAAATCATAGCTGCATTGCGGTTTCTAGAGGTTTTTTTTTTGAAAAAAAAAGAAGAAAAAAGATAAGAAAAAAAAGGAAAGCACAGGGGGAAGGGGCAGTATCAGGTTCAGACTTCAGAGACAGCGCGGTACCTTGAGGAGTTGGGTGCGGGTGGGATGGTCCATTAGTGCGAGGCGCCGGGCTAAGGGGAGAAGCCGACGGCGGAGGGCGCCCGCGCGCGGTACGTCTGCGATGGCCAGCAGCCCGGACCCGCCTCGGCCGAGCTCGTTGCCCACGATGGCACTCAGCACGCGGCGGAGGCGGTCATCATCCAGTGCCTCCGGCGACAAGAGGAGGATTAGGTCTGAGAAGGAGACCTCGGCGATGTCCAGCGGCGTCGCCGCCGCCGTCTTCGACATCGGCTGGAGCTGGGATGTAAGGAGAGGGAGAAGAAAGACGGCGGCGGAAGGCTGTCGAGTGTGGCGTGGCGAGATGCATTTTGCGCTATGGTCTTTGTCCTTCGGTTCGGCCTGCTAACTTACAAAGCACACACCGTTTTGGGGCAAAGAATGGTAACCAGTTTGGCAAATGTCAATAAAAAATTTTAAGGCTGCGTTCGGATCACTTTAGAGGGTGCTGTAGCAGTCACATCAAGATGCCGGCAGCATTTATGTGTACTAAACAAAGTCAAATTACAAAACTAAGTTCAGGACCCCCATCTATTTCGCGAGACGAACGTAATGACGGCGATTAGACGATGGTTACTGTAGCATCACTGTGTTAAAACATGATTAATTAGCTCGTTAGATCGTCTCGAAAAATAACGCCCGTCGCAGAAAGTTTTGTATTATTTATTAAGTACCCCTAAATAGTAAGATTCTACTTTAGAGGGGTATAATTTTAGAGGGTGTTTTAGAGGGGGCTCCGAACGGGGCCTAACAGGAATTCACGGCAAGCAGATACAATGTTATATATTGTGCTCATAAGTCGGGTCATGCGATTTTTTATAATGTTTCATGCATGGTTCCTCAAAAGAAAAATTAATCATAATGAACTACCTACATGTGTTGTGGTGGTGATACTATTTAAGAAATAGAGAAAACGACTACTTTGAAGAAACAATAGAGATGGCTAAGATTTTTGAAGAGACAATTTAAACCAAAACAACTTCCATCTGCTGTACGATGTTTTAAGATGACCGTTTTCAACGGATCATGATAGTTACTCAGAAACGGACAACCATAGTCACATAGAGATGGGCAGATGGCATGCAAGAATGCATTTGGCAGGAGCAACAAATTCACTTGTATGTACAGGCGTACTCCTGTACATACATACCCTTTGGGAACTGAACTTGGCCAATATCGATGGACCAACCCCACCTTCGGTACTTGCAGTCTATATACTCCACTCAGCAGTGACTTCGAATGGCGTCGCTGACATCCGGATTCCACGATACAGGAATCGCGACCACCTCTTCCGCGACAAAAGCTCAGAACAAAAGTTAATTTGCAGTCAAGAAATCAGTGACCTCCCTGCACATTTAGCAACTCGAGGCTGATCATTCAAGTACTAGTACCAAATGAAGAGTTCTTAGCTAGATTAGCTAGGTGGTTGCGGTGGCTGACTGCTAGTAGAAGATGCATGGGGGCACCAAGGATTGAATTCCCGTTCTGGCCAGTCAAACCGGAGGCCACCGGTTATCCCGGTTTTCGTGAAAACCGGAAAAAACCGGTCCGGAAACAGAACGAAATTCAAAACGCAAAATTTGAATATGAAACTTGCAAACCGACGGGTAAACCGACCGAAATTTCCGGAAAACCGGATCAAAAATGGAAAACCGATGCGGTCCGCTTTTTCTCGGTTCGCCCGGTTTTTTATTTTAAAAACATAAAAAATTGAACATTTGAGAAAAATAAAACAAAAAATATGTAAAAAACCTAGATGCAATTTGCAGCGCAATGGTGAAACAAGAACACAAAAATTCGATATTTGCTTGGTCATAAAAAAATCAAAGGAGCTTGCTGGTTCAGAAAAAAAAGGTTTTTTCTTTTTTTCTCCTCTTTCAACCCAGAAATCTTGCTTGATTTTTTTGACTCATCAAACGATTGAATTTTCGTTTTCTTGTTCCACCATTGTGCTGCAAATTTCATCTAGTTTTTTTACATATTTTTGTTTCAAATTTTTTTAAATTTTTTTAAAATTTGAATTCGAAAACCGGACTACCGGGCCGCGGTTTGTGAACCTTGGGGGGCACACCGTCCCCTAACTGCCGATTAATTGCATCTTCTTCAGCTCTGCCATGGTGGTGTTTCGGGTGCAGCGAGCTTGTGCTGTTCGACAATTCAGCAGCGTCGACGTTGGGACACGAGACGCCACGCCGCCAGCTGTTGAGAGCCCGTGAGTACATTCGCACCACTTGTCGTTCCCGCTACAACACTACCGTAAGTCAAGCTACGTCTTACTCAAATAAAATGGAGCAAGTAAGTTGCTGAGACGTAGTAGATGTTTTTCTTTGTTTTTCTTTTTTGCTTTTTTTTTCCTTTACGTATGTATGTGCGATCTGAGACGGAGTTTTTTTCCTACTATAATAAATATAGTTATATGCATCTTTTTTATGCAAATGCTGCATTGATTAGAATCAGCATGTTGGTTGTTTGCATCCAGCAACAAAAATATGCATTGATGACACTCTTATCTGTTTTCTAACGTAATTAGTCTAAGTCAAATAAAATAGAGGTTTTTTTTCTACTGTAGCAAATATACATATATATGTAACTGCATTATTGATTAGAATCAATATGTTGGTTGTTGCATTAGTTGCTGCATCCAGCAACAAAAATCTGCAATGATGACACTCTTAGCCGCTTTATAACGTATTTGCCGAGTTAGTCTAAGTCAAATAAAATGTCTTTTTTTCTACTTAACAAATATAGTTATATGCGTCTTTTTGATACTGTTTTGATTAAAATCAACATTTTGGTTGTTGCACCTATTATGTTGGTTGTTGCATCCAGCAACAAAAGTGTGCAATGATGACACTCATATCTGCTTTCTACCGTATTTGCCGACTTAGTCTAAGTCAAATAAAATTAAGGTAATACGGTATCTACTTCTGTTTCAATTTACTTGTTATTTTAGACTTCAACAATTTTCTCAAATTAATTGTTATTACCATTTTCCAATACATATTTCCCTTCTCTCAATAATACATATCTATCTTTATCTTTTTCCTTCTTTGTAACATCCTGTGTTTAAAATCAGCTTACAGCCCAGCCCCACATGGGGCGGGTATGTGCATGCACATAACACCTTTTTTTTTACGTTTTTATCCTCGCTTCGTATAAAAAAGTTAACCCGAAGGTGTTATGTACAAATAATAGTTATATACTGACACCCACCCACTTAAACAACCACAACAGGCTAGAAAACGAACTGGGTCGAAAAAACTAAAACACATCTATTTAAAAAACATCGTACTGTTGAGAGGCCATACTATGATCAAATCAACGGGACATTTGAGATGAAAAGATTCGAGCACCCTCGTTCCAGTTTATAGAGTCAGGTAGGCCGGCGTGGGTACTGGCTGACCCGAAGCTAGCGCTGGAACATTTAGGGTGTTTTGGTTGGGCTGTGACTGTGAAAAAAGCTGCTGTGGCTGTGAGCTGTCGAAAAAGCTGCTGTGGTCTATGAGCGTGGGAAAAGCTGAAAGCTGTTTGGTTGAAACTGCTGTAGCTGTGAAAAAACTATGAAAATGTCTATAATGCCCCCTGAGAGTTTAAAAAACATTTTATATGAAAATTGATCATAGAACACTATCGAGTTCGAAGATTTACATGTAAATGATCATTTTAAAAAAGGAATCTTTTTAAAAAAATGTTGCGTTCACCGTTAACATTTGGTCCCCTATTTTAACTCATCAGACAAATAAGAACATGTCACAACCATTTGTTAGGAATCAATTAACAAGCACTGCTCACATCAATTTGCAAGAAATTGACCCAAAAAAATGTTTACGACATTCTAGATCGAGGAGTTGGCAGTTAAGTCACAGCTCTGGAAACATTCCACCGAGCACTTTGCAGGCACCACGCGAAACACCGTACAGAGCTTGAAGCTGTGCTGCTCGACGTCCTCGCATGCGCCTGTCAAACCTAACTCGGCGACGCAATCAATTTCTACTACTTAGCTTGTGAAATCAGAAAATTACAATCAATTCAGAAGGCAAAGAAGAGAGCAAGAAGTTCCTGCAAAAACAAGCAATTCAGAAGGCGCCATCTGCCGTCAGGCCAGCAACATCAAAATCCATTATCGTCTGGCCATCTTCATCCAATTCTCGAAATCTCCTATTTCCTGCAAATAAAATTGAACAATAGATGATTCAGCGACAACAAATTGCCAGCAATCCGGATAGAATTAATTACCTGAATTGGAGAATTATCGTCAGCTTTCTAACTTTAATTATCCCAAACACCCAAACTCTCTAATCAGGGAGTTTGATGTACCTGGGTTTGGATCCGGTGTGCAGGGCTGGAGATCAGGCGTCCGGGGGTCGCGGCGTGCAGTTGGAGCAGGTGCGGCGTGCACGCATGCAGGGGAGTCGTGCAAGCCGATGGAGTGGAGGGGAGCGGATTCGGAGGGGCCGCCTGGCACTGAAGAGGCAGGGGAGGCGCCACCGCCTGGCGCTAGAGAGAGCAGGAGCGGGTCTGGAGCGGGTCCAGAAGGTCCTCCCAACGCTGGCTTGGAGAGGGCCGGGATGCGCCGCCTCCGAGCGCTCGAGACGAGGAAGGTGGGTTCGGGGGGCAGCCTGGCGCCGGCGACGAGAGGGCCGGGATGCGCCGCCGCCGCCCCGAGCAGCTTCGTGCGTTTCTGGGACAGAGACGAGAGAAGAGAAGTCGAAGCGGTACGCATAACGAATGGCAGGCGGGTAATTTTGAAGAAAACTATCATCCACAGCCGGAGAAAGCAAAGGAGAGGGTGCTGTGAGAATTGAACTGAAGAAAAGCAGCTTTTGCTCGCAGCAGATTGGTCACAGCCGGTCCTTTGGTTGGCTTTCTGCTTTCTTCAAAAGCCACAGCAGCTTCAAAGCCAAACCAAAGGCACCCTTACTAGAGTCTCCAAGTACGTATTCCAAGCCACGGTTTCCAAAGCGACGAGTAGGGTGTATCCTAAATTTTAAAGACGCGAGGGTGCACGCGCGTTGCAATCTCCAATGGAGACCGGTAGCAGCATATAAATGGGCGTGTTAGTGCCACCTCCCAACTCTTGCCAAAAAATAGAAGTAAATAAAAAATATTAAATAATACAGGCAGCCCTCTTGCCAGGAAAAAGGAAATTTCTCTCCTCTCATCCCTTGGTCGCTCCAATCACCTCCGAAATTATCTCTCACGTTTTTTCAAGTCACAATGTCACGTATTTTCTTTGACTGGCAATGTGTCATGACACGTCAATTCATTTTGGTAGAGTGGCACCTTGATTGTTTTTGATTTGGTATAATTACCATGTCACGTTCTTTTTTTTCCGTGGTAGAGTACCAGGCAATCCCTTCACAAAAAATAAGCAAAATCAATCGGATATCTAGTACTTCACGCCACATTGCTTTATCTCTTAAAAAAATCCTTTCCAAACAGAAAATAGGAATAGAACGGACATAGTTTCCCTCCTTCAGTGAATATCCGCTCCCTTATTCACGGGGAAAAAATTTCCAAATAGATCGAAAAGCCGGAGCTGGCCGGACATAGTTCACCGCGGCTTCTCCGTCTCGTCTGGATTGCCCGGCCGGTCTTGCTCCCCATTGCTATTGCGAGCCCTCTCTAGCTGGCCGCGAATGTATATATGACGTACGAACTCCATTGCCGATGAAGAAGAACCATGACGACTGCCACGTTTGGGAACAAGGATGGAAAGAATTACTTTACAAAACAAAAAATATAAAATAAAAATAATATTTATGGGCGAAGTCTTGCACCGTAGCGGGAGCCATATAAATAGACCTGGTAAGCGAAGGGGGGAAGAAGCATCATGTTCCTGCAGTAGTCCCAGCTAGCTACGGAAGATCTGAAACAAGCAGAGGTGAGATCAGAGCGGGTGGTGTGTCCCAAGACAGGCTCTATGGGGTTGTTTCTGAAACGTTCGCCTTTGGTTGTTGTGCTCAGCTTGGCGCTGCTCCTGACCTGTGAAGGTATTACTTTCCTCGTAGCTTTTCCCACTGCATTTTGATGCGCATATATAATCCACTCTTGATACAACTGACGAAACCGATTGCTTCACCGCCAGCTGCTGCTCCTGCTTCCGGTGATCCATCATCTTCCTCCGCGCTGCAGGCGCGCAAGCTGCTCAACATCACTGGTAAGCAGGTGAATAGCGCGCCGCGCTTGCACTGGTGTCGTGTGTTTGATGGATCTCTGCAGGCGAGCCGCGCGGCAGCGAAGGGCGTCGTTACTGGACGGCGCGGATGGGGCCGGACGACTGCTCGGAGGAGGATCTTTCGGTGTACCAGAACGCGGGGAACCCGCTGCCGAGCGGCATCCCGACCTACTCCGTGCACATCATCAACACCTGCGGCGCGTGCAGGGTGTCCAACGTGCACGTCGCCTGCGGCGAATTCGCCTCCACGGAGCTCGTCGACCCGGCCACGTTCCAGCGCGTCGCCTTCAACGACTGCATCGTCAAGGGCGGAGGGACCATGGAGCCCAGCGAGACCGTCTCCTTCCAGTACTCCAACTCCTTCTCCTACCCGATGCACGTCGCCTCGGTCTCCTGCGACCAGTAGAAGCTAATTAATTAAGGTTCTCCTGGCTGCGACTCGATCGGGTGTTGCACCAGCTCTGTCCTGTTCGTCGAGCGCCTCGTTCTGCACTTGCTGTGTGTCCGTCCTAAGTCGTCGTCGTCGTCGTCGTGTATCTATAGTCACCTCTGTGTGGTCGGCAAATAAAACTGCTCCTACTCCCTAGGTTGTGAATGCTTTCTATCGGTCTTCGATGGAGCACGGTGGTACGGGATCAGTGCCGCAGTATATTGTGTTTCTCTAGGAGGCAATAAACCTATGGCTCATTATTCCCTAGGTTGTGTTACTTGTGCAGTGCTTTTAATTTTGAACTAAATAATATATCTCGATCGAGATGGATGAAATCGTCAGGTAATTCTCTGACTTCTGAGATTTTAATTACTGCCAAGCTTCTCATGCATGTGTGCTTCACGATGGACATGCTTGGTCGAACGAGGGTAAATCGGTAGAAGATGACAACTTAGTCCACGTGATGTTGATGTCATCAGCAAGTACATCAGTAAAGATCAAAGATTGCAACCTGTGCATAAGCACATCCCCAATATTTCCCAGTATCTAAAAAAAAAAGCACATCCCCAATATTTCTCTTCTGTTGATCTAAAAATGTAACTCTGATTAAGAATATATCATGAAAACACAGCTCATGTACCCAGCATTGTATTGCTCCTAAAAAGAAATTGAATTGCGGCACAATGCCGAGTATGGAAAACGCAGTAGTAGTGCTGAATGGGAACGCAGTTAGAGGGGTTAGAATCATGCTTCTTGAGTCCTATGGGATGGCAAAACAGAAGAAACTAGCTGGCTCCCCTGTGGGAACGTCTTCACAGAATGGCGACCCAGAGTCCACATGTTCATGCATCACATGATAATTCAAAGCTTACTACACAGAAATGTACTTCATTGTTACTTCAAAAATTCTGTCATCATTACATAGAGATTGGAAGGTATATGACCTAAATGAAAACAATCCTGTGTTTGAAGCTATCCAAAGGCGTACGTCAACATCCAATCTGTATCCAGCTATCTTGGATACACAACAGATAAGAAAAATATATATCCAAAAATATCTTGCAATGTGACTGGAAAGGTGTAGGTCCGTCAAACCGAGAGAGACCCCATGGAAAGATGATGATACTGTCATCACAATCCATGATAAAATCATTCAGGAGATTAATGAACACCAGTGCAATAGAAAAAATAAACTATGTTTACTGATGGATCAATAGCCACTGCCTTTGTTGATTGTGGCTGGCTCCTAACCTCCTTACAAAGTTACAATATAATGCCCATAAAACCTAGTCTCCATGGTTGCTGGTGTCGTCAGCAAATTCATTAGATACTCTTGGCCACCTGCAAGTCAGGTGCCCGAAAGTAAATTATCCATAGAAGGCACATCGTGTCAATTGCTGGAGGTTGGAGGGAAACACGCCATATACCAAAACATTTGCATCATAGTTGATCATGCTTAATATTTTACCTCACAAATGCGTTTTTTTATGAAAATTTCTCAAACCACATGCATATGTCAGCTCAATTTTAAAGGGAAATTGCAACATGAAAGGACAATGAAATAACTGATACTTGTAAAAAGAAACAGAAAAAAGAAAGGAAAGTTGAATGCACCTTTTCTTTGGCTGAAAAAGATCAGGAGTCTGTTTTTAGACCATATTTCAGATGCGGGCCTGTGTCCATGCCTGTATTTTGTAACAACCAAAACAGAAGATTAGAACAAAGGCAGCAAGCAAAGAAGTGATTTATAGCTTTTAACATATAGCAATAAGAGCAGGTTTATGAGGATGCTCTGAATTAAACATGAGGAACCAAGTGAGATGACTTTTTAGCTAATCAAGCAGTAAAGAACAATGCAGGTAAAAAACAACATCACGGAATCATTTGCTAGTAAAGCTCGTCAAGCATGAAAACACATGTATCTGCGTTCAATTATACTGAAAAAAAAAGTATGGCAGGAATCTTAGATTGGAAATCGCTGAGCTAAATCGTGAGTACGCAGGGGGCAATGCAATACCTGTTCATGTGGATAAAGATATGCTGGCGTCAAACAAAAAATCCAGGCTGACAGTGAGCCTACATCATAGCCAAGGGGATTAGCCAGCGATGTGCAATTTGCAAGTTTTGTCAGCCTGGCTGTGCAATTAGTGCAATTAGAGCTCAAATCAAGGAGAAGATAATTTATGAATGTTTTGCAGGTGTAAATCAAGGAGCAGATACCAACAAATTGCAAACTCTGAAATTGATCATGCAGGTTAGCAGAAATACATGCCGACATTCACTCTTACATATCTGAAGACATACACATGGCATATGAAATGATGTTTGATTGAACCAAGCACAAGAAAACAATTTAAATGAAAAGACATGCTTACCTGATGGAATCATTTGTTTGGTCAGCAGGGAGCATATGCACTTTGTTGCGATGAGGAAGAATTTGATCCTGCCAAAATAATTATCGTCAATCGATTGAGTCATATTCTAACTACAGAATAGGTTGTGTCCATACGCAGGCCCGTCCCGAAGCATGTTCCTACGGTGCGACGGAACAGGGCCCCCAAATTGTTGGGGCCCCAAATTATTAGACCAGTTAGTCTAAGCTCGAGGGACAAGATGGATAACATCAAGCTCGTCCATGATCAACCATCTCCAGGAAACTCAATCTCGCCTGACACCTCCTGTCCTCTAGCCCTCTGCGTTGAAAGCTCGATAACACTCAGGAACTGATTTGATTAAGGTACGAACTGAATCGATCTCTCAGGTCCGTAAATCCTTCTTTACCCCCCCCCCCCCCCCAAATCGATTATTGATAACTGATTAGTGTGCATAATCGATTTTATTTGACCATAGGGATGTCTTCTTCAAACGAGATCAAGAAGTATGTTTGTGGCTATGAAAATCGTAAGAAGAAAAAAAAAAGACAAGAAAGTCAATAAATCTCCGAGGAGCTATGGACATATTTGTTTATCAAGAGATCATTGAATGTTTCAAAGAATGCAACGAGAATAAGACGCTTCAAGTGAAGATTACATGATAGGTATAATTTTAGTTTTACGAAGTACATTATGAACTCGCATAAATTGTTTATCATGGCATTTTGTCCGTTAAGGTAAGGGCCTCGGTCAGTATTATGCACAAGGCCTCCAAAATGCTCGGGACGGCCCTGCCATACGGAACCGATGGTTATGTCCCATTGGACCATCTGCCATAAATTATTTCGTTTTTTTTACAAAGAAGCAATATGTTTTGCATGTACCAGCAAAGTAATCTTGAAATTAAAAATAAGGCAAGGTGGAACAGCGAATTGCTGAGAGTCAGACCATAGCAAATAGACAAAAGCAGTGCCGGGAACAATATTCTTCGAGATTGATGGCAGGTGGACTGCAGCCTGCACATCAGAACGTTTGAATCATATTGTTTTTGTCAGATTCAAATCACAAGAATGTTTTGAGATCTCAGTGTACCTGCTTGATCAGTATAAATATGGAGGAGCCGTACCACAAAAGGATTAGCACCAGGCCGGCATCATCTTCAACAATGTCCTGCACATGGAGACCTGCAGATCTGCTTCAAGAATGCCGGCGGCGGATCAGCTGGATCTATGGTGGACACCAGAAGCAGTGAAGAGCGCGATTGTAGATGCAAAATAAACCATTTAACCATAAATAAAACTACGTGAATGCTTTCCATAGAAATCAAGCTAAACACACTTAATGTTGTAATCACAAGATTAATTAATGAGTCATGCAATTTACTGTGATTAGTAGCGTCATTAGAGTGGAAACAGCTTAATGAGGAAAAACATTGCGCAGGAAAAAAATGAAAACAAAGCTAAGCCAACATGGTAATTAGGCTGATAAACGGTACATGTATCCATATGCGACATATAATAACACCGTTGTATCTCTACTTACACCAACCGGCAACCGGTTTCAAAACCCTCCCCTCTTCCCATCACCATGATGTCGTCAAAGCCCTCACCCGTGGCCTATGCTCTTGCCACACTCACCTAGCTATGACCTTGTGACGAACCTGCTTGTGCGTGGCCCCTCTTAGCAAGAAGACGCAAAAGAAGGATTTCAGGAAGTCCTAGAAGGCCTAAAAAGGGAGCGCAACGCCGGTAGTGACAACATGAGGAGACCGACGTTGAGGAACCCATCTCCTCCCACTATGGCAATGTCTCCCTTGATCCAAAAAGGCGACAAATCACCGGGGTGTAGTTATATAAGAAAGTTGATAGAACACAGAATAAAATAGCTGGCTACCTTCTATAAGTTCTTCAATTCGGACACTCAGCAATTCATTGGGCAAAATAGCTCTGGTTCAGGGCCATCGCACTCTCTCATGGCCAATAAACCCATCTCAGCAGCTTACGCAACGAGCAATACAATGCATCCTACCTGTTTATCCAATCATTTCATTAGGCATCACTTGAGTTAACTTGCAAGACAGATGACCGAATCCGAACCAAAATAACTGACATTTTCGGTTAGTTCCATCTCTGTGCATCACTTTTTTTTTTTTAGCAAAACCTCTGTGCATCACTTGGGTTTTCATTTCGGGACCTCCTATATGCAGGTCGTGCTATGGTAACATACGATAGATTGGTCCAATAGCCCACTAAATCTGAACAGCCCAGTCCAAGTCAGAGCGTCAACATTTTGAAACAGAAGAGTCAACATTTTTGTAGTTCTATTTCAACATTTTTAAAATAAAATCAACATTTTTATAAAAAATGTTGACCACAAACAAAAAAAATGTTGACATAGTATAAACAAAATGTTGACATAGTATATTTAAAATGTTGACGAAAATTTTAAATTTTAAAAAATTTAAAAAATATTCATATTGGATCTCATTTTGTAGAATTAATTGTAACAAACACGTAGGTTCAAACGAATTCGAAAACGGACTTACGGTTTAGGAGAAAAATGCGTTTAAAGTTTGAAATTCGTTTCTTTTTCTCCCACCTCCCACCCGCCCCAATCAGAGAGCGACACGTGGCAGCTTCTCAACCATCCCCTTCTCCACCTGCGTGAATCTGATCCGTTACACGAATTTCAAACACTGTTCTATCAAAGCTTAACCATAGCCCGCCCTACATATAGGATCCACCTTTCATTTCTGCCTACTCGGTTTTTGCGGTTAACTGAAAACCGCAACATTCGAATTTTAGCCCATCCACGCATCCGGACCATGAAAGCAAGGCCCAACAGCCCACCAGCCCATAACAACCTAACCTAATTGCCGTGTCAACCCCATCCCGCAGCCGCACACCCACACGACGCGCGACGGCAGGGTGGGGCGGCGCACGAGAGCGAGCAGGCGACGGCGGGCGGTATTAGCCGAACTAACCGAGCGCCCACCGTTTCCAAAACCCTCCCCGCCCCCGGAAACGATGTCGTCGGAACCCTCACCCGCGGCCTCAGCTCCTCCCGCCGCCGATGAGCTGGCGGCGGACCTAGCCGCGGCCGCCCTCAGCAAGAAGCAGCAGAAGAAGGACGCTAGGAAGGCGGAGAAGGCCGAGAAGGCGGCGCAGCGCCAGCAGCAACAGCAGCAGCAGGCCGCCGACGCCGAGGACCCCTTCGCCTCCCACTACGGCGATGTCCCCGTCGAGGAGATCCAGTCCAAGGACATCTCCGGCCGTGTCTGGAGCCAGGTCGGCGACCTCGACGAGGCCACGGCCGGACGCTCCGTGCTCATCCGCGGGTTCGCGCAGGCGATCCGCCCGTCAGCAAGAAGATGGCCTTTGTCGTGCTGCGCCAGAGCATGAGCACCGTGCAGTGCGTGCTCGTCGCCAACGCCGACGCCGGGGTCAGCACGCAGATGGTTAAGTTCGCCACCTCGCTCAGCAAGGAGTCCATCGTCGACATTGAGGGCGTCGTATCCCTCCCCAAGGAGCCGCTCAAGTCCACCACACAGCAGGTTTCACATCTCCTTGCTCCTCTGGGATTCAATCATTCATTCATCGTTTCCTGCCATGCCATCAGCAGCAGTGATTTAAAGAATTCGCGTTAATCAGTTAACACGACTAATCTGGGAGCCTTTTCATGGTGAATAATCATTTAATCATGGTAGATTATTGTGTGCTTTGTGTATAGGTGTTCAGTACATAAATTAGGTTGACTCATGTGGCTTAATTCATACTGCAAATTATTCTACAACTTTGATCTTCTTCAGTCATCTGGTTGTTGCCAAAAGAATGAATGTTGTTTCTTGTTTGCTTGCTCATTGTGGGCGCAATCTTGCAGGTGGAGATTCAAGTGAGGAAGATCTATTGTGTTAACAGGGCGATCCCAACCCTTCCAATCAACCTTGAGGATGCAGCACGAAGTGAGGCAGAATTTGAAAAGGCTGAACAAGTAAGTCATATGCAATTGATGTGCCTTCTCACGAAGTACAAAAATTTGTGCTCCAACTTTTCTGCCTATGATTTTTCTGAGCTGTACAAGGTTTAAGGGACAATGGAATGTTGTCTTTATTGCAGGCTGGAGAGAAGCTTGTTCGTGTTGGCCAGGATACTCGCTTGAACTATAGATCCATTGATCTGCGGACGCCTGCAAATCAAGCTATATTCCGCATCCAGTGTCAAGTTGAAAACGTGAGTGTTATTATTTGTACTATCTGATGACTAATTATTGTCAAGTAGTCATGAGTAGCGCTATGTTAGACATCATGTCATTGCTATATGCACCTTATGCTTTATGATCTTTGGTTCAGCGGAGCCTTGCACTTTGTTAACTGAATAAGAGTGTCTGCTGAACAACCTAGAATCATTATCTTGATAATTGTCTCTTGCAGCTGCGGGTGACAGGAATGACTTTTATGACAACATTTTCTGTAGCCTGAGTGCATATGCATTGTACACTACCTTATTCAGTCATCTGGTTGCAATAATGACAGTTTATATCCAACGTTCCACATGAATAAACGATTTTGTATGGCCACAGATATGTTTCTTTTAATTCAAGTATTCATCTTGTGTAGGTGATTTGTTGAGTGCCAAGCATTAAGTTTTTATGATGTCTTTCTTTAGCATGTGTAATATCTGTTGTTGTTGTTGTGTAATATTCTCTTTTGGGTCATAAATGTATTTTTTTTTGCTTGGTATTATGCAGAAATTCAGGGAATTTTTATTGTCAAAGGACTTTGTTGGGATCCATTCTCCAAAATTGATTGGTGGATCAAGTGAGGGTGGTGCAGCTGTATTCAAGCTGATGTACAATGGCCAACCTGCTTGTTTAGCGCAGTCTCCTCAATTATACAAGCAAATGGCTATTTGTGGTGGATATGAACGAGTGTTCGAGGTCGGTCCTGTATTCAGAGCAGAAAATTCCAACACCCACAGGCATCTTTGTGAGTTTGTTGGTCTCGATGCTGAAATGGAAATTAAGGAGCACTATTTTGAAGTAAGAACAATCAGAAGGCAAATGCTTGTTTCATTTGTTGCATTAGTTGTGATTACTAATTCATTTCTTGACACAGGTTTGCGACATTATAGATGGCTTATTCGTGTCAATATTTAAACATTTGACTGAAAACTGCAAGAAGGAACTTGAGACCATAAATAGGCAGTATCCATTCGAACCACTGAAGGTAACACTTTCTTGGCTTTTTACTTGTTTTATGGTTCTTGTCTTGGTATTGTCTGGGTTCTTTAGCTGAACCTGATGACTAAGTTTGTGCTGGTCATTCATACAGTATCTTGACAAAACCTTGAAGCTCACTTATGAGGAAGGAATCCAAATGTTGAAGGTACCACAGCTATTTCACCTTCTTGATTTCTTTGATTAGATTTTCTTGTAGTATGAGTGAGGTTATGGATGTTTTTATCTCTACTTGATGTATTGATTGAACCATCCTAGTTAGCAAGTGCGATCAAGTTACATGCTGGTTTACAATGAGAAATCTACTGCGAGTGCTGGACGAGGGTTTTACACCCTAAAGATTAGTAACATCTTGAATATGTATGTGCTCACGTCTAATATTTGCGACCATGTACAACTGGTGGGCCGATTTCAATGGTTAAGAAAATATTATTTGCCACCGTTATTTATAGCTTGGTGGTTTGTTTATTTGTGAATTGTTTGGTTATCAACATATTTAAGAATCTTTTGGTTATCAACGTATTATTTTTCATTTCTGGTCCTGAAATTGCACCTTTCCTTTATGTTACTATTTGTTTGGTTTATTGCGTGAGCAGAAAATTCACTAGTTAGGTATATTGACCATTTTGAGACACGTGCAAAAAGGTTTATTCGAGAACCATCCCTAGTATATGTCTATGATTTTTGAAGAACACATGTTTGTTCTAAATCGATAACCAAAGTTTAGTGTGCTTTGGGTGGAGATATTTTCTTAGATCTTGTTATAATTTACTGGCAAAGATTTGGTTCATATTCTGTGTTTTTGTGAAAACTTATGCCAGACCTTTTTTTTGGGTTGTAGAGAAAAAAATCATTTTTGTTAAGACCCACAAGGGCCTATTTTGAATCCAGGAACTTTGTTCTAAAGTTCTACTTAGCACTGGACGCAACTGAATAAGGTCAGAGATGAAGCTTCTTGCACGACAACATATGCATATATGCTTTGCTTGGTGCAGACTATAATTAGGGATGAAAGTGGGACGGGAAAATTCCGTCCCGACCGGCTCCCATAGCACCGTATTGGTGAATTTTCCTGCTCGCTTTCGGATTTTCGGGTGTCAAACAGGAATGGGATGGAAACGGGAAACAAAATCCGGAATGCGGGATCGAAAACGGCGGAGGCTTTTTCCTGTTCGTTTCGTTGGGATTCCTTATTAAGCCGGGAGGGTCCCCTTTTTTGAGTTCCGTTTACCTTCATCCGGGAATCATGGAGGATGGAGCAAGGGCATACCGGCTTCACGAAAGCTGCGCTGCGCCTACTGTCGAGCGCCGCCGCCATTTGTGCCGCTAGCGCTCTGCTCCGCCTCCGCAGCCGCCGCCGGATCTAGCGCCCTGCTCCACCACCGCCGCCGCGCATCACCCGCCGCCTGTCCGTGCGAGGAAGGAGAGGACGAGTACGGGAGATGGGGAGTCGATGATGAAGGGTATTGGTTGTGGGCTTGCTGATGGGTTGGGCCAGATTATTACCCGACTTCTCCTTTTCTTCTTTTTCATTTTTTTCCTTTTCCCTTCATAGTGTTCACAAGGGCCAACAAAAGTGCACGTGAAGTTACTGCCCTATGTTTGTTCAAATAAAAAAAGTTACCGCTCTATGTTCAATGACTCTCAATTTTACTAACTCATTGTGTTGTGACCTATGTTACCGACTTGAATTACCGGTTCCCGACTGATACCGACATATTTCCACTCGTATTGTTTCGTTTTTCGGGTTCTCGATATCTTCCCGATCGTTTTCGTTCCCGGCTTTCCCGTTTTCGTTTCCGTCCGACAAAATAAATATAAAATTTTCCCGACCGTTACCGTCCGTTTTCATCCCTAACTATAATAGATGACCGTGATATAAATTCAGTTGCTAGTATTAACTTTACATTATAAATAGATTTTCATGATTTATCTAATTTGCAGGAAGCTGGAACAGAAATTGACCCTATGGGTGACCTCAATACTGAGTCTGAGAAAAAACTTGGCCGGCTGGTCAGGGAAAAGTACGTCGACCAAAATCACTGATATTTTATATATTTACTTCATAATTTGATGTCTCAGTTTTCTGTTTTATTTGTAGGTATGGCACAGATTTTTTCATTCTTTATCGATATCCTTTGGCCGTACGCCCTTTCTACACCATGCCTTGTTATGACAACCCAGCTTACAGCAATTCATTTGATGTTTTCATTCGAGGTAAGCTTTGATACTGCACATCTTATTACTGACAGTACATAGGAGGTATAAAATACAGTATATACTAGGGTGTCTTTTTCTTTAGACTTGCTAATCTGTTGATCTCTTCCTTGTACCTACTTGGTCTCCTTAAAACAATGTTGATCTCTTCCTTGCTCCAATGGATGTCAAGTTCATTTTTGTTGCTTACCTTTAAAGAAAGAAAAGATAAAGTTATCTGAATTCTGTGAAAGATGAGCTCCCGCAGTTTTTCCATTAAAAATGTTCTCATGTCCTACTTTTTTTGTCATTCCAGTTTACCACATTCTATTAGTGCTTTTGGCACTTTAGGAAAAGTGCATATATGTACAATGTTGTTGTAAGCATATTGCTATTCGTTGGATATCCCTATCATTAACTTCGTAGTTTGAGAGCTCTTACCTTGGAGCTCTATTGATAGCTTGCTGTATTGATATTGCGATGCTATGTAACCCCTAGGATTCCCTTCATCTGAACTTTTTTTTTTTTTTGGGTGAACTTGGCCATTTGGGTCATGCTTGCCTCCTGTGAAAAGTGAGTGTTCTCCTTTGAAGCCCCATTCTGTTGCTTTTCTGGTATATTCATCAGTATTTGAAGTGTCATGACAACATATTGTCACGGGTAGATTGGAGCTAAGAGCATACTCATAGGTGTGGACATGTGGTTGTACACTGGGCATGGTTTGGGAGCAATGATCATTTGCCAGCTCAAAAACTAACTGTGTTGCCGCAAACAATCCGGGAGATTATATTGCTTTATCACAACAGTGTGGCGAGCTCAGCTCATATGCAGCTAGAGCCAGCCCTAACAACTAGCAAATCTTACTCTAATTTAAGTCTTTTAGGAAGTATATAACATAGTAATGAACTAGAGGTTGTCGCCTCTAATTGAGGAGGTTTATTAGTGCCTAAGATTCATCAGATGTGGTTGTTTCCTCATCTTGGGCAGCTGCTTCCTACTTGTCCCTTTGCTTGTATATGATACCCACATGACACGAACACACTAGTGAAGATTGTACTATATTTTTGTTTTGGAGCCTGCAATGTCAAGCTTAGTGTATTCACTAGAAAAGGAGGCGTCCTTGTTCTTTTTGAAGCTGGGATTAACTTGTAAACTCAAGTTGAATTGATGTTACTGATGTGCTAGGTGAGGAAATAATTTCTGGAGCACAAAGGGTGCATACACCTGAGTTGTTGGCAAAACGTGCAACAGAATGTGGAATTGATGTGAATACTATCTCGTCATATATTGAATCATTCAGGTACGTTTCATACATATTTCTTAGTTTTCTTGTCCGTAATCATGTAATATTGTCACATTATCTTGTATCTGTTTCTGTCTGCTCACTCGGTCTCATTTCAATATGTACTTGACCCTTCATTGTAGTTATGGCGCGCCTCCGCATGGTGGTTTTGGGGTGGGTTTGGAGAGAGTTGTGATGCTGTTCTGCGCCCTAAACAACATCAGGAAGACATCACTCTTCCCTCGCGACCCACAGAGGCTTGCCCCATAATTCTCTGTATTCAAAGGATGAGGCTGGTCCCATTGTGAAGCATAGCTTGTTGCCATACTGTCATCAGAGTTGCCACCCTGTCATCTCAGCCAACGGAACAAGAGGATCCAAAACAGTCGGGACGTCAGAGCTTATGTTATATTCGCAGAGCTTCTTGTATCTTTTTAGTTTTCTGAAAGCCATAATGGACGATTTGCTGGTGTGTTTGATCATGTAGTCCGGTTCTTTTAGTCCTGTAGATGTCTCCATGGGCTAACCAGCTCACGTAGCTCTATTTTTGTGTTTTGTTCCATGAGCCAAAGAAATGGTGGTCTGGAGGACTTGCCCGTCTCTGGACTTTGCAGCTGCCATGACAGGTATTAATCGAACAGTACAGCTCTAAAGTTTCGGCTTTGTATGCAGACCATTACAATTGGTCATCCATAGCCTTGGCCTTCAACTTATCCTACGCATGCATTTTTACCACAGACCGCTATTCCAGTCACAGGTAAGGTTAGCTGCTTATAGTCCTTGCTCTTCTTTGTATAAATTGATAACATCTTTTCTTTGGTTGAACAATGTGAATAGCCGTTGGTTTTCTTGTTGCTAAAGTAACCTAAAAACGTATGTCCTGGGGTCTTTGGTAGGCAAATTGTAATGCCTTAGGACAATGCATGGGTAGCATGAATAATGATAATCCAAACACAATTTTCGAAGTGGCCAACCTTTCTTCCAAACATAACCTATTTCTATGTACTAAAGGTGATGTCTTCACCCAAAAAAAAGTACTAAAGGTGATGAAAGTTTTAAATAACGTAAAAATGTATGAATGATCTGTCAAATCGCCACCAAATTCATCTAGTCCATACATGTAAACCGATAGCTCACCACCGTTCAGAGTGTACCAGGTGTGGTTGCCACTATTGGCCACGGTACGTCTCTTCCGACTTCCCGCATAACCTCCACAGCGTCGTCAGAGGTGGATTCATGATTTCGTCATGACTAAAACGCGTAGAAAAATATCCATACTAAGTCGCACAATAAAGTGTTTTCACTTTCGAAGAATTATTTGGCTAAACACCACTAGCATTTTAGCTCCTACTGTTCCTGTTGCTTCTGCAGCTTTGGTTCCCTTTTTTTTCCTTGCAAAAAAAAAAAAAGAAAAGAAGAAAAGGTTGCACGGTCTTGCAGGAGCGAAATAGGATTGCAATGTCCTAATCCTTTTATTATGCATATGAACATGTGTGCTATGACAACGTATGATAGTGGTGTGAAAATGATACTAGTTGGACAAATAACTAAACAACAACAAAATACTAATTGTTAACGTGTCACATCAAATAGAAAATTATCTCCAACTTAATGATAATGAAAGCAGGACCTGCTTGCATGGGACGGTTGTACGGCATGGGAATCAGGCGGGGATTCACAAGGACGACCGATGGTTGGGCGAGGCTCGAGGGGAGGATGTGGAATGGAATGGAGATGGGCGGGATAAGATAGCACAGCAACGAAAGACGGGGTTGCATAGATCACCGATCATGCTAGAGCCGGTGTTTGACAATTTTGTTGGGATACGTATTTCTAAATTTGTATTTTATATACACAGCAACAGTGATTCAATATATTTAAAAATATATTCTATAAGGTTTGAAATACTAGTTCAACATTTTTTAAAAATTACCCTGCCGGTATATAAAAATGTTTTTTGACATGGTACATCAAAATGTGAAAAGCGTAAAAAATGTATCCTCACCGTCACCTTGCTCCCCTGCCTCCTTTTCACGCACCGCGGGGCACGCGTTCGGTGCACCACACGGCGCCGCGTGCTTTCCTCGGCTACCGCATCCCGCAGAGAGGCGGGGACGAGGACGAGCATCCGCTGCCACCCACCCAAGTGCTGCGACCGCCTCGCCATCGCAGAGGGCTGCCCAAGGCGGTGAACTGCGTGTTCTGCTTGCCAGAGATCGGCGACGGCGAGGAGGTGCGCGAGCTCCGCTGCCGCAACGTCTTCCACTAGCGCGGCTGCCTGGACGGCGCGTGGCTCGCGCGCCAAGTCAAGTGCCTGCTCTGACGTGAGCTCCTCCTGAGTGCATAGTTGAATTTATGTTTGGTTTTCGATGGGTCTTCCATTACTTCAATGAATTTCTTTTGTTTTACCGAGAATAAATTAACCTAGTTTGATTGAAAAGCTGCAGGGCCCCGAAAAAAAGAAAAAACGCCCCCCTCGGCCCCGCGTCGTCCTCACGGGGGCGACTCGGGGTGGAACCCTAGCCGGCCGCCGCCACCACCTCCTCCACCCCAGCCTAGCCGCGCCGCCGCCTGAGTGCTGCGCCGCCAAAGTGGGCGGGCGCGAGGACGGCGGCGGCGAGGCGTTTTCTTCCCCCGATGCCTTCTTCCCCGATCCGAAGGTAGCTCGGCGGGAGCCATGGCGCAGGTGATGGGTTCGTCGGCGGATCAACAGCCATGGCGGTCGGATTGAGGTCGTGAGAGAGCAGATCTGGCGGCGCCCTTGACAAAGGTACGGCGCGCGGCGGCGCCGACGGCCTCCATGGCGGAGGCTCGGGCCTTGCTGTGCGTGGAGGCCGTGGTCCCTTCTGCGGGGGCATGGGGCCCTCTACGCGCGTTGGCGATGGCGGTCTCCATGGTGGGGAGGGCAGCTCACGACACGTGACGGCGGCGGAAGCTACCATGGCGGCGCAGGGCTGGCGCGCGTCGTCCGGCCGCGCAACAACTATGGCGTCTTCCATGGCGGAGGTGCAGTCTTCGATGCTCGTGGATGGCGGTTTGGGAGAGTGGATGGTTGGGGATGGTGTCGGCGGCGGGCTGAGCTCTTGGTCCACGTCCTCCCTTTCTCCGGATCTTTCCCGAGGAGGAGCAGGGCGGCCTCCACGTCCTCCCTTTCTCCGGATCTTTCCCGAGGAGGAGCAGGGCGGCCTACGCGGTGTGGCTACGGTGAGTACTCTTCGTGGCATCTCCGGTGGGTGTGGTCGGTTTGGGGGCTGAACACCGGGCGAAAGCTTCGCCCGGCAAATTCTGCCGGTGCCGGCAACATTGACATCTTTGGGTGCCGAATACCTTGTTGGGGTGTTGTCGTGGTGCTTCTCAGCTACCCAAGGAGGTCCTCCGGATGAAAACCCAATTCCGGATTTCCGGATGGGCGGCAGCGGCAGTTTCAATCGTCGTGTTTCTCCTTGAACGCGTCGTCTTGGAGGCCTTCATGTATGTCTAGGTGGTCGCAGGTTTGAATGGTGCTGATCGTCATCTTCGTGTCGGGGCGGCTCTTCCTCATTGAGAAGCTTTTGGTTGCTCGTTGAGCTCCTTTGGTCATGGCTTCAGAGTGATAGGTCGCTGGCTTGTGTTGGTTGTGTGTGTACTTCATGTTCTCGTTGTAAAACTATATCTTCTTCTTAGTGAAATACATGCAATGCATGTTCTAGAAAAAAAAACTTAGTTTGATTCCAAGTACATGATCGAGAGAGAGAGAGAGAGAGAGAGAGAGAGAGAGATTCCAAGTACACTCATGACAAATTGACATAAATCCTTTTTTAGCTCAATGAAATGCCCAGAGTACTATGCAGAAGCTAAAGCTTGTTACTAATCCAACAGACTATACAAAGCCTCTCCTTTGTACAAGGTAGGCAGGATCTGCCATGTTGCTTGCTGGTGTCGTCTCGTGAAAATCCAGAAGCATCAGGTAGAGATTATTTGTGGGATAAAATTTTGATGATGTCCTAAGATTCTGCCATCATCAAACTTGCGACAACTTTCCCATGCGCTCTGCTACCATAGCCTGCCAATGACAACACATCCCAATGCACGCACACTCACCCCTATAAACGTACACACGCAAACTCTACTCATATGAGCATCTTTGAAGATTGAAACGCCGTTAAATTCTAAATAATTTGCTCCCACGAGGAGTCGAACCCAGGACCTAAGGTGCTACTGAGGCTTTTGTAACCACTAGGCTACATGCCTTTTCGCATGTTAGTAGCATAATTCAATCACGAAATGTCCAATCATTCTAATAACATTGAAGGTTTGTTAATTAAAGCATTGGATAAGGGATACTGAAAACTTGGCTGGCTCACCTCCTTTTCCCATCACAACGAATGGTTAAAATGGCTCAAACCAGAGTCTGCACAGCGGTTCCACCGATCATGCCCGCCCATATTCCCTGTAAGGCCTTGTTCGGTTGGCATGGAATGATTATACATATAGATTAGTTTCAAGGCATGGATTGAGTGAAACCACATGTGTCACTCAAACCAAGTGAAGAATGAATCCATCGATTGGTTTCGTTCCATGAGGTCTAAGTCATGGTTTTATGCTAGCTCTGTGAGTCATGGAATGGACCAATCCATGTTGGGTTTCAAACCAATCCATGCCTAACCGAACGGCCATTCCCAGTTGAATTGGGAGTAGTTCCATGTCCAATCATTCCATGTGGAATATGTCCCATTCCATGCCAAACGAACGAGCCTAATACGGTATACAAGGTTGCAGAGATGAGATGGAGACAAGTTTAAGGACACAAGTTAGAGGGATCAGGGGTGTGCACATATTAACACATACTAGGACTCCGAGATCAAACAAGCATCCAAGAAGGATCCTCACAGGGATAACAACCAATGTTAACGTAGGCCACCGTGGACTGCCAACCTGAGCCTACAGCCACACCTGGATCAAGGAAGGTCAGTATTGGGAGATGTTAGGATAATGAATAATATGGAATTGTAGCTCTTGGACTTCTCGGCTTGCCATATAGTGGCAAAACTTTGGGCTATGGAAGAGCAGAGTACTCACCTGAGAGGACCGGCTGTATGCTGTTGAGAAGAATGGTGAAGGCTAGCAAAATGGAGAGGTTATCAACAGCATCCCGGACGACATTGCTTGATATGAAGACGAGTGCAAATTTATCATGAAGACCAACAATCAGCACCAGAAAAAGAGTCCAATCACCAACGAGGTTGTCGATGACACAATTGTTGCAAACTTGGCACCCGTTCCGTTGCCGGCACCAAGCTCATTTGACACCCTCACCCTTTGGAACGGACCATAGTAATGAACAGAAATGAGAATATTCTACAGTGAGACTGTCAGACTGACATAGAGGCAGACAGGCAGTACATTATAAATAAAGATCAATATTAGTGCATTGTAGTATTAACTGGTCAGGATAGGATGTCGGAAGTGATAATATTATTTCCTCACAAAGTCATTTCTATTTACAATTCTATTGGCAGAGGATAGGGAATTGTCCTCATCGCGTGTGTGCGTGTGTGTGTGTGTGAGAGAGAGAGAGGGAGTTTTCAAACACGGTCTCTTGAAGCTACTGAACCTAGGCCGATATTCAAACACGGTCTCTTGCAGCTACTGAATATCGGCCTAGGTTCTTCTTTTGGTTTATTGTGATAGATTGTTTGAATATATAGATCTTCTTTGCTGCGAGAGTTTCCATTTTTATTCTTTTTACTGTGTGCTCTGCCTCATTTCATCAAAAAGACTCGCGTGCATCTTTCTCAAGTGGTCTTGCAACAAAAGGTATTGGTGGTTTCTCCTTTTTAGTTGGGACTTAGTATCCCTTTGATACGATGCTGGCGGTCTATCCATTTTAGTTGGGCCTTGTCCAATTGATATGATCGCAGAAGCGCAACAAAAGCACGTTCAGATATTTTTTATCATTCCCTTCTGGTCAGTGAAGACGTAACATGCAGCATCATTTTCCATAATGGTTCAGATTATTTTGACATGAGTGGGAGACAAGCAGAACTTCAGTCATGGCCAGAATCTGTTAATGAGCAATCCACCATTACTGCAGGGATCTCCTTTTGAAGCATCAACATGGTCTTTCTATCTATTATATATATTTGACGACGTAAAGGAGACACCACGTTCGCTATAAAATGCAAGAAATTCTCACGTTAATCCGAGAAAATAATAAGAAGAGAAAATTACACCACCACTGCCATTATGAAAAACAGTCACAAAAGCCCCTAAAAATATTTATAAAATAGCTAAATTCTGAATAATAAAAAATTACCAAAAATACCCCTCACACCTATTTCTAAATTACCCACCGTGGCTATGCCATTATGAGTCAAAAAATAGCAATTCGAAATAATAAAAAATAACCAAAAATACCCTTCACACCTATTTCTAAATTATCCTCCATGCCATTGTAAATAAAAAAACTAAATTTGGATTATATAGACAAAACTATCCCTAATTCTAATTTTTAACTTACCCACCATACCATTATGAGCCCAAAATAGAATAATAAAAAAAAATATACACTTAATTCCAATTTCTAAATACACCGTGACGTGTCTAGCTAGCATGGCACATTTTCTTTTTAGCATGACACATTTTCTTCAAAGATTTTTTGTAGCACGACACATTGTTTTTTCCTACCATGACATATATTGGTTGTTTAGCATGATACGTTTGAACCGACCTTACTTCTAAAACAAAAATCAAATACATTGTTCGATAAGACACAATCCAAGAAAAAAATAATGACTCATCTCACACTCAAATTGAGGGATGGTGTGAAATTCTCCAATCTATTTTCTACTATTTTATAAATATAGATTATAAAATAAATAATAACAATAAACTATGTTAAACTTTTATAATAATATAAAAATATTTTAAATAGTTTAGTAAGCTAGCTGTGCAAATGCGCGGGCAGCAATTATGAGTTAAAAAAATACCTAAATTCGGAATAATAAAAAAATGAAAAATACCCTTCATATTTCTTAATTACCCGCCATGCCATTATAAGTCCAAAAAATAACTAAATTCAGATTAAAAATAGCTAAAAATATTCTTAATTCTTATTTCTAATTTACCCACCATACCATTATGAGTCCAATATACCTAAATGTTGGAATAATAAAAATTCCAAAACACACTTAGTTCCTATTTCTAAATACGCCCGTTATAAAAAGACACTGCCATATGTCTAGCTAGCTGCACATTCTTTTATTTTTAGTATGACACATTTTCTCTATTTCGACCATGTATCTTTGTCGGCCAGTTACCAAAGTGATGATTTTTACATACTACTTATAAAAATTAAATATAGCATTTAGGTAATGATGACTCATCACACACTCAAATTAACAGACTCGGTGAGAACTTTCTCCAATCATTTTTAGCTATGTTAGAAATATATTACTATAAATAATAGTAATAAAATATGTTTAAACTTCTATAATAATATAAAAATAATTTAAATAGTTTAATAAGCCTAGCCGCGCAAATGCGCGTGCAGCAATACTAGTTTGTATTATGCACCGAATGTTTTGCCATTGCTATCTGCTTGATTACTTCGTCAAATAAAAAGTCAGGCTACCTTACTTACAGCAAAGAAAATTAATATATTGAAATTGTGTCTGTAAAAGAACATGCCATAGCATTACCCGGTTCCCGCGAAGAATGCAATTGGAATCATCTCCCATCCGTTAATTGTCATGCTGCGTTGAAGAAACATGTACAATACATTTCGGGATCATACTGTTTCCATTCTTTGGAGTAATATGGTCTCAACAATAATAAACAAAGTCTAATTACCAGATGGAGAGCGCGTCCACTGCAATAGCTGCATTCTTGAGGTTTCCCGTGATCAAGATTAGTATTCTGTAGTACCAGTTCTCAAAGCTGCACACAAAGAGCTAGTTGAGCTGCGTAGTTTTTTGAACATTCGATACTAGCATGTAAAAGACCATGCCTATGAGTTGAGTGTCACTGCAGATGAAGAGATGCGTGTGCAAAATAGATCATACCATAGCATGACACGGGATGCCGAGGACAGCTTCACAAATTCCCACATGCCAGTGAACGCCTCGATGGAGAAGCCGTTCCACGTCTCATAGCAGCCACCACAGGAGACATAGGCGAAAAGCATCAGTGCACTCGCCCACCATGAGAAGTTCAGCGTGAGCGCGATGCCGACGAGCCCAAACCGGAGCTTAGAGATCAAGAGCAAGCTGACGAAGATGTGGATGCAGAGCGCGGCGGCAGAGGCGAAAGCGTTGGCGAAGTTCTTTGACTGGCACTGGAGGATTCGCTAGCTGCAGGGGAAAGAGGAAGGCGAAGGAGAAGTGCAGCGCCAGCTGGATGAACCAGACGCAGACCTGTCCTGCAGCCATGGCTGACAACTCCGGTGACTGCCCCGTCAGCAGCAGCACGTCCTCGGCGAAGAAGTACATGGGTAACAGCGGCACCGCGCACATGAAGAGCACATCCAAGACCGTTGCATGTATAGGCCCATCATGCTGAACTTCTTTGCGCCGAATGCTTGCCTGCATAGCGTCTCCAATGCGTATCATTTTGACGGAAAATAATAAGCAACGCAATTAATATTCGTAAACTTTGGGGCCTAACGTGCCCATTCTCTGACCACACTTATTCGCAATGAAGTACTACCTCTATTTCAAATTTTTCGAATAAGACGATAGGTCAAACGTGATTTCCAAAAGTAAAAAAACGTCATGTGTTGAGCCACGATAATTCCCAACGGAATTGTGTGTTGTGAGTGGAAGCGAAAGCCAAACTAAGAGTTTTAGCATGAAGACCGCGGGGGTATACATTGATTAGGGGTATACATTGTTTGGATTTAAGGGCTCAACGTGATAAGGTTATCTTGAGTCATGTAGCAGCTTCTTTTTTAATTTACATCAAGTTCATAAAAGAAAATTAATATGCTTCTGGTAACGAAACAAAGGTAATAGAAGAAACAACTAGATAGAATCACAAAAGGAGCTATAGTGATAATATGTAATAGGGTTGATCAAGAAACTCAAAAAGAGTTGGAATAGTTATTCAGAGGTTTTTTAGTTTTATTTAGATCGTGCCGACATGAACGCAATCCAGTGGCAGTGCAGAGGAGTAGTCAACACACAACAACATATTGGAGCTACATGCCAATCCATGGAGACCTTATCCTTTACTTTGTCTCGTTGGAGAATTTGCCTTCGTCTCCAAACGCAGCCCGTGAAGCTAGAAGCCAACAGACGATGCACTATGCAAAGGCCAGGAAATAATATAGGCCGCAGAGTATTTGCATGCATGCCTGGTCGATGATAAAGGAAGGTAGAACCTCCCAAAACATCTCCATCCCTTTCCGTCGAAACGTCCATATTCAACGCCATTGGCTGGTTGCAAACTTCCAATGCAAATGTTAGGCATGTTCAGGCCATGCGTTCTATTGCGGCGCTCATACATTGATATTATTTTTTAGTAGAAGGAATGTGCAGTATGGGTGCGCGCGCCTGAACACTCTGATGCACAGCTGGTCGTATTCAGTTCGTAGCTGACGCGTGTGAAGAACCAGTGCAACCATATGGTTCTTTTCAGCTGCTTGGTCACTGGCACGTAACTACAGAACTAGTATTTATTTATTTTATTTTATTTTGCGAGAAACTACAGAACTACTAGTGTAGTCCACGGACACGACAAGCCATACACATTGCGTCTAGGCTCCTCCTCCCCATCTATAAACGCCAACCGATACACACACTCGAAGGCGCTGCGTGCTACCACATTTTACGAGAAGATGCTGCGTAAGCCTGTGAGTTCTTCCTGCTGCTTGCTGGTGCTTCTGGTGCTGCTCTCCTGCTTCCGGTGCCACCTCGCGGCACGCCATGGCAAGAAGCACGCGCAGCCACCAGCGTCCACCACTGTCGTCGTCGGCTCCGTCCACTCTGGCTCAGAGCCCCCTGTCTCAGGTGAGCACCTAGCTTGTCTACTCTCGCAGTATTCGTGTCACTCTGTTCTGTCGCCAAGGAGTTGGCGGCGTCGCTTACATTGTGAGCAGACAGCAGAGCACGGCTTCAACTGAGTCCTCTCATCTGAGATCTCCTGTCCCACAGGCACCCGGGTCGCCGTCCGTTGCCGCGACGGGAACGGCCGGACTGTCTTCCTGAAGGAAGCAGTAACGGACCGCCGCGGCAAGTTCCACGTCCACCTGGAGAAGGAGCCCAGCGCTCGGCTCCGGTCCGTGACCTCATGCTCCGTTCAGCTCCTCCAACGTCAGTCAAGTGCCGCGCCGTGCGCCGCCACAACCACGGGGGGACTCCGTCCCGTCGCCCCGCCGAAACGCCGTGGCGGCGCCCGCGTCTTCTCCGCCGGCAAGTTCGCCGTCCACCCGGCGGAGCTGTGCAGCCGGAAGAGCCTCTTCTTCCCGCCGATCCCGCTCGTGCCGGAGCCGCCGAACATCGGCGGCGTGCCGATCCCCCCGAACCCGATCACGCCGGCCCCGCCGTCTCTCGTGCCGCCGGTCTTCCCCACCCCGTCTCCGCCGTCCATCCTGCCACCGCTCGTCCCACAGCCGCCGCCGTCGTCGATAATACCGCCACTCTTACCACCGTTGCTTAAACCTACTCCGCCACCCCCACCCCCGCCGACTCTTCTCCCTCCGTTCCTCTCTCCGCTGATTCCTGGTGTACCACCGGCTTCGGCTTCCAAGAACCGGAAGCCGGGTCCTCCATGAGCGAAGGAAGGCGTTGGCCTCTGAATTTACCTTGTATGGTATCGTCGAGTTGATGTTGTCGCCGCGCCGGTGCAGTGTGTCTGTGTCAACCATACAGTGTTGTCGCCGGCTTGTGTTACATTTAAGCAAGGGCGATGTAACAAGGTGTGTATTTAACTTTTGCTGCGCGGCTCAGTATAATGTACTCTACTCCCTATCGTTTTCTTTTGTTGACGTCGCATTGTACATGAAAAGGTGTTCTAATTTAGTGCCTGCCTATACTACACCCGGGTAAAACACCTCTCTTTAATACCCGAATTTGCAACCATTAGATCTGAGATCGAGTGGCTCCGGTTCATCTTCCTCCTCTCGACCCACCCCCGCCTGGTTCATCTTCTTCCTCCCCACCCCCGCCCCCGCCCCCACGCGCCGCCTCCCTGCCTCCTTCCTACCACCTCTCCCGCCTCCCTCTGCCGCCGTCGCCATGCTTACCCCCACCCCGACCCGGCCCAACCGCCTTCTCCCCGCCGCCCGCTTCAGCAGCGCCCCCTCCACCTCCGCCTCCGCCGTCTCGCCCGCCACCACCTCCTGATCGGCCTGCCTCCCCCAACCCCTCTTCTAAGTCCGGCGAACTCCATTGACCCCCAACCCCTCTTCTAAGTCCGGCGAACTCCATTGACCCCCACCCCCCCCCCCCCCCCCCCCACCCCGAACACTAACCCTCGAACCCCAACCCCTCTTCTAAGTCCGGGAACTCCATTGACCCCCAACCCCCCAACCCCGAACACTAACCCTCGAACCCCAACCCTAACCTCGCTGGAGCAGCTGCAACTCGCCAGAGATGAAGACGGCGTCAAAATTGCTCGCCGGAGGTGCAAAGGGAGGGGAAGAAAAGTTTAAGGTGGGAGAGGGCTCTCAAATACCCGAGTAAGATTTAGCAATCCCCTTAATTTATTGACTGAGGCATCGAGCACTTGGGCACCTATCCCTCACCGTAACTGCCGACTGGCTGTAAATTGGTGACATTTTCCTCTACATGCCATCCAGAGGCCGGCCGCTGGCCTTTACATTTGAGTCTCTACTAGTAACACTAGTGAGCCTTTACATGGCATCAAGTTCTTCCGCACCTATCGCTCACCGTAGCTGCCGGTGGACTGGCTGTAAATTGGTGACACTCATAGCATCTCCAGCAAGAGTTTTTAGATCAAGGCTTCTACATGTCATCTAGGGGTCGGCCTCTAGATGTAATTTTTCAAATTTCGTCCGATTTTCCAGAAATTTTGCTCAGTTTACCGAAAATTCGGGACTTTTTGATTCAAAATGCGGAATTTGGATTTCCTTTGGTTACCGGACGGTAATTTCGGTGGCCTCCGGTTTTTTCGATAGAATCGAAATTGTAAACCTTGGGTGCAGCATGGACAGATTTTGCGACAAGGTGGGCAGTGCACCGGCGACGAGGCAGGCGCTAGGGAGGAGGAGGAGAAATCATAGACGCACATTTCTGTTGGTGGTGGATCCCATCTCTATCAACCGGCTACAGAGCCCCAAAGCTTTTTTTAGAAGGGGTCCTGCTGAAGTTGAGTTTTTTAACCAAAAGATGTAGAGGCTGTACTTAAGATGCTCTCATGGGCATCTTTAACCTTTTTTTTAGTGAAAAAATGAACTATTTTTTGGAAAACTAATTCATATGGAAGCACCGCAGGTGGTGCTGGGAGGAAGAAGATGAATAGCTGTAGGCACGGGACACGTGGCCGCCGTGATGAAGGGTCGCGTGATAACCTCTCCTATTAGTGTGACTAGGTTTTGTGATAAACACACATGGATACAACTAATATTATTCACTATGACACATTGATTATGTCAGTGATCACAATAATATGCAACTCTAATCTAATCTTATCTATAACCTATGATTTAAATTCCGCCCTCTAATTACAGCTGCTAGATTAATGGGGCCACCGAGTCACACAAATGTCAGCCTATTGTCACCAAATGACGCGATTAGCACATGTTTCAGCTAGGGATGGCAATGGGTCGGGTACGGGTCGGGTGGATCAAAAACCCACCTATGACGAAAACATCCTCGGGTGAAAAATGACACCCACACCCACGCCTATAGGTGAAAATTGACACCCACGCCCACGCCCATCGGGTTTCGGGTGGGTGTCGGGTACCCATCGGGTGGAGCACAAAAATACATAAAACACTTGTACAAAATCAAAAATCAACAAATATATTTATGTTTATCATCTCGCGGCATGAAAATTCGGAAATATAGATATTATAAAGTCACATCCTTAGTCACAATACATCTCTAACAACAATTAAATAGAAATTTATCATCATCTTAAACTCACTAGAGTGGGAGACGAGGTGGTGGCGTTGTATTTGGGAGTTAGGAGGTGCGGATAGACTATAATCAGGTCATCCATAGGTGACTATGGGTGAATAACGACACACATCCTTCACCCATGTCCAAGTCAGGTCGCGTGCGAGTGACACCCGTAAGCGAAAAGTTAAACCCAGATCCACATCTAATGCGTATAAGATCTATCGGATGCCCCGACCTATGGGTAAAATTGCCTTCCCTTTCAGCCTCGTCACCTGCCGCTAATCACACTCAAGAAATCCTTTACTCGCCCCTGCAGTCCTGCACCCACCGCATGCCCGCCTCCATCCAAATTTTCTTCCCAAATTCCCGCATGCCTGGCATCTCCTTCCAAATCGAAATATCGGCCTGTCCCGATCTCCTTCCAAATCTCCTTCGGGCCTGTCCCGGTATGGAAAGGCGCCGGCCTTCGGTTGACTGCGCATGCGCCATCAACTTTGGTTGACGAGTGGTGGAATGCCGTGGTGGAAGGAGCAGCCGGCGTCGGCGGGGGCCGGGCCGCAGGAGGATGCAGAGGCGGAGAGGAGGGAGGAGCTGAAGCGGTGCCTGGTGGTCACGATGTGCGACTCCGACCTCGGGTTCCGGGCTTCCACGGAGGTTAGGGGCGAGGTCGTCGAGCTCGTCATCACACAGCCATTGGATCCTATGTGAGTTCCTTTCTTGCCTAAACATGTAATCTCCGTTGCTTCTTAGCAATCAATTGGTGGTTGGGGCTGATAAACTGATCTCTGTTGCAAATGCTAATAATCAACCATTCATATGATTGGGGGTGGACTTTCAGTGATGGTTGGATTGGGGGTGGACCACGATCATTAACTTGGAATTCATCTTCAAAGGTTGATTGCGTCCTATACTATACTCAGACCTGAGTATCTTCGAGAGTCAAAAAATGTTACTCTTGTACATAGGCCGGGCAAGAGGTAACGAGGACTTCTAGGAAGCTCGAGATGCATTAGACAACTAATGCATCGGAGGGCACATGTTTATTGTTCGGGTTGAGATGATTGTAACCATCAGATGACCGTTGGCTTGTTACCTTGAATCAAGTAGGACTTTTCCTCTGAGATAATCAGTAGTGATCATGTCTACATGCCCGGGCACACACGCACATCATATTCTTCTTCTGATAATTGAGTCCATTGCTGCTTAAATTCTCTAATTTCTTAGCACTACGTTTATGAACTGAATTTTGTGGTCTTTATATGATCAACCTCTCGACATAGATTGGCAGTATTAATAGTATATGGTATTTTGACTTGCAGATATACAACATATTCTAAGCTTCTGTCTATTCTAGCTGCTCTTTCATCAAAGTAAATCAGATATCTCAGGAAATTGACTTAAAAAGCATGAAAATTGTCAATGCATCAAACCTTTCAACTCCATTCGCTTCATTTTCATTCAGCACAGCTGCTTCCTTTGAGGTTTGAAGTCCATCGAGGATAGAGGTACTCCTGAATGTCATTGTTAATTATAGAGCAGATAGAACAGTTATTTCACCTTTTTAAAATTTGGACCATCCCTTATTCATTTATTCCATTTGCTACTTTATCATTTGTTCTTTCTTCTGGCTGGATGCCTGGACATGATATGTGCATTAGTATTATGATTGCTACCATAAAAAATATAACTTGAATTCCCTGTAGCTTCTTAGAATCTGGACCCGTCTCAAGCTATTTATTATTTTAGATTTTTTTTCTCGAATACGCAGGAGAGCTGCGTATCTTTGTATTTAGAGAGAAAAAATGGTCCCGTACTACTGTGCCACCTCACTCCGGACCGAGCCATGAGGGGCAGAGTACATGATTAGAAGGAACCGATAAAAAAAACACACGGATTGGTGAGAACTGACCAAGATGTAACCTATCAACCCTATTATATTATTTTAGATCTGCTCACTACTGTTCATTACTGGAACTTCTCCTTTTTGCCCCCTTGAAAGTTGCTGCGATTTTTTTATATTTGTTTAAGTATCAACTCCTTCCAACCTTCATGTTCTCCCTCTGATGAACAAGTTTATTAAAAAAATGTTTGCGTGAGGATTCGATTTGGAGATATGAAGACATTCATCATTTTATTGAATTGGTCTGCAATTGGCAGGCAGCCATGCACTAAGCATGTGAAGCGTGTAAAGATCGACAAACATTTCATGGATCTTACTTTCTGTGTAAGTTACCGAGTTATTTCATTATGTTGCTCACACATGAATTCTGATATAGTCAATTGTTACATCTTTCGACAGACTCTAGGCCTTTCCTGGCGGCCTCCCAAGTTCCAGAAAGTAGGATATCTTTGTCCTACATATTTATACCTTTTGCATTTTTTTTGGAAGTTTATCTTTTGCATATGCATTTCACTTGCTTCATTTTCTAGAGAAAGTTGTGGTTATTTATATGTCCTCCTAGTGAGGAGCTCATCGCTTTGATTTTGTTGGGACACATTGCTTCAATTTTGAGATGTGACACCTAGACTGCTTCCCTTCGTTTTGGATCGCACATCAATTTTGAAATAAAAGAGTGCTTCCCTACTTAAATTTCATGCTGACTATAGATTTCAAATTGTGGCCTTTGGAAAGGACCTATGAGTGTTATGTCTGGTCATTGGTTTTCAGGTCATAGCAACAGTAGCTGAAATTATGCTTCATCTGGTAGTCGTCCTTCTTGCAGAGGCATTTCATACAGACAAATTTTTGTAGAGAATGGGACAGCTGAAATGTTTAAAGCATGTAATATTTGTAGATAGATGAAAATTTACTGCATATGCACTTGAAATCTTTTCTTATTTTGCTTTGTTTATTTTTCTTAAACTAATTTTAATGCCCAGATGCCATGTCAACAGAAGTCAGGCATGTTCTGGTTTTAAATTATTAGGTGTAGGTGCATTGGCTTTCTCTCAATGGATAGAAATTGTTTGTAAGAAGAGACGTGTTCTAGGAGCTACGAAAGCATAAGGATGAAAATACTGCATGACAAGATAGATAGCCTAGGGATTTTGATTTCTTATCCCCTATGGTGCTGCAGCTCTGTTGCAGTTTTCTTTAGTAGAGAGAATATAATATTTTATACAACATCCAATAAATGACTGTCTGTTAACATTTCACTTTACATGACATATTGTTTGCATCAGTTTCTTCTAGGAATTCATGTTAGATTTTGTGCAGTATACTATATTGATATCCTAACAACCTATATTAATTTTCTCTTTCAGGTGTGATTCTTTGTTTGCCCTCTGGATCATATCACCTTGAATGCTGTCCCATGTGTCTTGCACTAATTTGCACTACTTGATGGCACTTTTGTTGTGCATCATGGTATGGCAAGCACGGCAAATGAGGCACCTCCAGCATAGGAAATAATCATCAGGTGAATAGGGTTTTTTACAGTCTTTTTCATTATGATCACTCCTTGTGCCTGATAGCAGCAAACCGTGATGTCTCAGCACTAATGGAAGCCTACCCAGAGATCGTTTTGAAATCTTTAGTGGAGGTTAGTAGCTGGCTGCCCTCGATTATCTATAATGACTTAGCCGCTGATTCCAGCTAGCTAACCATCTCAAATCAAGAGTAGCTCCTCTACGTAGGCCTTCCAATACCTTCAAATTTGAACTTTTTGACGGTTCTGTTCTTTTTTGGCTCCATGATGTCTTGATTCTTTCTGTGACTTTTCTTGGCATCTGTCCATTTACTTGAATTGTAACTGTTCAATTGAGATTAAAGCATGCATGCACAATGTCAGTTCTTGCCTACGCTTTATTCTTATTAGCAGAACACATTTTCTCATCTTTCATTATAGTAACTTCTTCGATTTTTTTGATTCCCAAGGTAACAGTTGTTCGTTGGAGATTGAAATATCGGAGAACTTGTTGAGTTTCACATGGCAAGCTACTATAATGAGCACATGCGCCACTAAGAGATTGAATCGACACTAGCATCTTGATTTTGTAGAAGCTTTATTGATGGATTTTGATTCAGATTTTATTGATGGATGTCGATACCTGAATGACCCTAGCAACTCCATTGTAAACCGATACTAGTAAAGGGTTATGTCCAAAAACAAATCAAGATTGAAGGATGTTGATTCAGACTATTAGCCTAATAATATGAAATGTCGCCGCCAAGGAGAAAGACGTCGCGTGTGCAGTGGCCGCCACCGTGCCTGCTGCAGAACATAAGGCCGAAAACATGGCTGCTTAAGTCGCGTCACAAGAAGACTAGTTAATGTCAGCCGGCAATGGCGAACCATCTCGTATCATGTTAGTTATTACATGTAGTTCGATAATTAGTAGTAGTAGTACTTTGGTCCCCCGAACGATGCTTATTTTGCGGTAGCGTGATGCTGGTCACCACCTGCAGTGCACGGACACCGACAGGTCCTTGTTTGACACTTGTTCAGTGCATTCCATATCTGTATTCAGGTTGTAATTTATGTTGTACGATGCATGCAGTTGGATGTTCCGGTGCGTTCCATGTCAGTTCAGCGGATGTTCCGGTGTTTGAGATAGCGATTCAATTTAGAGCGTAGACGCGTAGTCCAGAATAACCTTCCTCCTAGAGTTATCAAAACTCTGTATATAGCTTTGCTTTATTTTATCCCATCCAGTCTCTACATTTGTTGACGCCCTACGCGCTCCCAATCCAGCCAGTATCATAAAAAGGTGATGTGGCAAACCAACAATTATGAATTGTTATAGGAGACGAGTTTTTGTTACCGGAGCTCTGTCCTTCTCCAAGACTTCGATGGCACCATGGCGGAATCCGGTGACGGCAGGTATATGGCTTCCCTATATAGCTCTATGTACATTGTTGGGGATGTTTTCTTTTTGAGACCTACATTGTAGAAGATGTTGATATGTTTATATTTGTTGTTTTGGCAATGGGCATGCAACTGATATTTGTGTCGACGTGCATTTGAAACAATCAGTCTCACAGAATATGTTTTACGAACGTGCAGAGGATGGAGACTAACGAGTACGCGCTTCAACGACTGAAAAGAGTTGCTGCAAATGAAGAAATCCTTAGAAACCTTGGTCTGTCGGGGACCCTAAACGGAGGCAGTAGAAATATGGTTTAAATGTTTTCTTTCCATTCGCAAGTTTCTGCAGGTGTTACCGTGTTACTTCTAAGTACCGTAGACATTGCAACGGGATTTGTTTTCTTTAGAAGCCCTTGATTTCACCATGTAAATGTAACAAAATTCTAATCTGCCCCCTCTTGCTAAACTTCTAAACCTATTGCGCCCCCTCCCTCCCCCAAGCTCCGTCACTGCATTATTGCAAAGCTAACTTTTCTTCCCTTTTGGCAGTCGAGGCCTCACAGGTTCTTAAGGGGAGAGGGCAGAAGAGTTCCACGCAGGAGGCAACCAGTATGTTACAGGCGGAAGAGGTTCCAAGAGAGTGGTGGCACCTCCTCAAGAAGTCCCAAGACTAACTAGGCAGCAGGCAAGAGAGTTGTCCGTTGTAAACTCTATCGAACGAACACAAGAGGACAGCACCCAAGTGCATGATGATGGCAAGGATCATATTTTTTTATTGCTAAATATTATTTACTCTTTGCCGATAGCCACTTAATGATTAACACGTGATTGCAATTTTGTTAGGGGAAGAAATCAGAACTACTCCAAAGGGCACAACAAGAGCCGGGAAAGATCCGGAAAGGATCAACAAAGGAATGGATAAAAGCTGCGAATCCACATTTCGGAGGGGATGAAACGGCCTGAAGTACCATTGCAAGCTGCAAAGCTTGCAACTGAAGCCGGCATCGTACTTCGGCGGCACATACCAGTCATTCCTCACTCGAAGATGTATAGGGATGAGCACGAGCGGGAACATCTTTTAAACTACATCAACAAAGTTTCCGTAAGTATATCAAGTCATGGCCAACACTGATGTGAAATTCCATTTTAATTGTTGTACCAAATTAACCTGATAAGTTAACTGGTACCCAATCTTTGTATGAGAGATGGGGTAACTTTTATTTGCTGTAATAGGTCCAATTTTCCATGGACACAACCAGCAAACCAGTGATTTCAGCATGTGCTGACATGATAAAATGCGGCCAGCGTCAGATGAGATATAAGCTGAAGAAGAAGTTCTTCAATAATATACCAGCGAATGAAGTGGTTGCCAAATCTCCTGTGTCATCGATGAATGACGATCAATGGGAAGCACTGCTGAAGTTGTGGTCAAACCCACCCACAGCACAAGGTACGGCAGGACTTCAAATTGCCTCGTTCCTCTTGTGTCTTGTCGGTCAACCTAATGTCAAATACAGTTGTAGATTCAGGATGCCGTCTGATTTCAGAGTATATATAATTACTGCGTTGTACCTGAACTTGTTCTGTTCTACTTGATCCCTCTGTCATGATTTAATTGATCGTTGTAGACTTAGGTCTTATGTTATCATTGTTACTGTTAGTTTAATTTGTTCATTGCATAAAACTATCTGAACTCAGTACTGTCGATAGAGTGTGTATGGACACCCTTTTATCCGGTGCTGTGTTTGTTGAACTCAAAGGACCATCCGATGTTGTCATCATTTTCAGCACCGTGTTTATGATCTTGGGCATTTATCCGCTGTTCGTTTTACATCATATCAAAAAGCATATGCGTGATGCTGGGCATTAGAAATACTGTATTTTTTTTCTATCACTCACAGAAATGTACTTTTTGCAGAAAATGTGTCTTGCAAACCAGCGGAACCGTGAGAAAGTATAGATGAATCAGCGCACAGGCTCCCGGTGCTACATTGCCCAGGCTCATGCCTTGGTAAGGAACTAGTCAGTCGACGCCTTTGATTTCTTCTTATTAAATGCTGATTAGACATTTCTTTGCACATCATTTCAGAGAGATAAATTCGATGATGAGCCCACCCCTGTAGAGCTGTTCAGGGAGTTCCATTCATCACAGAAAACTGGTTCTGTTAGTGAGAGAGTTCAAAAAGCTCTTGTAATTGCTTTTTCCTTTTCATGTCCTCTTATGCATGTACGGCACTGTAAAAATCTGTTAACATGATGGAACTTTGACCTATCACCCTTTTTGCTAGGATGATATGGAAGAGAAAATGGAAGAATCTGTACAACAAGGAGAGAAACCGCTGTCTCCTGGTCGTGCTGTTCGTGAAGTTGTTCGAGCAAGTACGTTTCTTGAAGTTGCGGGCCTTCAACCGAAGAAAAAAAATTCAGAAGTTCTGTTTCTTCCCGGTTGGAAGCACTGATGGCTGAACTTGTGCGCGCGAAAGTCGAAAGTCGACAAGTTGAACAAATAGTTGAACAACAAAGGAGGGAGATTGATGCCTTGCAGAAGCAAGGGCAAGGTGCGAGAGACTCAAACTGCACTCTGGAAGCCTAGTTAGAGGACTTGAAGAAGGAAACAGCACGAATGGGAACCTTGATGGCCTCTCTTATTTCTGAATTGGAAGAGGAAGGTCAGGTGCATCCTTCATCTCTGACATCTGAATGATCTTCATTTCTAGTCTGATTGGTTTTGGAGTGATTACTCAACTCTTCTGTGTGTTGTGTTCGTGGGGCACCATTTTGTAATGTGGCATGATTTCATGATATGGATGGAATGTGAACTGTGGCATCATTTCGGTTTATGTGATTTATATCTGACTCATCTATGTATTTAACAGCGGATAAATTTGGCATATGTTTGTGACGATCCAACCTGATATGAATTGTGACGAAATAGTTGGATCGCAAATGGGCCCAACAAAACGAAAAGTGGACCATTTGGGAGAGAACGCGTGGACCAATATAATAATAGCACGTAGACCTCTGGCAATGTGACACATGGACAAATTGAAAAATGACACGTAAACCAATAGCGCAGTGACACGTGTGCAAGTCGCGAGGGGACAAGCGGACATGTAAAAAGACGAGACGTGGACAAATAAAAGGTAGACACGTGGACCAGTCAGGAGAGAACACGTGGACAGGTAGAAAAGGAACACGTGGACCAATAGAATAATGACACGTGAAAAAACAGAAAAATGACACGTGGACCAATAGGAGGGGACACATGGGCAGCTGAAAAAGGTACGTGGACCTTTAGAAAAATGACACATGGACCAATCGAAAAACGACATGTGGACCAATAGGAAGTTGACACGTGTATCTGCCATGTCATCCTGCCACCGTGGTGGTGATGCCAAGTCATCTTGCCGCCGTGGCGGTGCTGCCACGATGGATGCCATGTCATCCTGCCACCGTGGCAGTATACGTATACGAAGTACTGTAAGGTACAACGAAATTTATGACGATTGAAGAACCGTCACCACAGTCTAGGAAAAGGTCATAAATCACGACTGGCCACGCTCGATGTTGGGACAAGAATTTCCACAACACAAACTTTATATAATCAGTGATGTACAATTGGAGTCTTCGTTGATATGACGAAGCCCTCAAGCGTATTTACACATCATTTGTTCAATTGTCGAAGCCTTCGAAGAGAATTTCCGTCGCTGATATGATTATCCCGAAGCCCTCAAGGGTGATTGTTGTCGTCGTGGACTTGTAGTCGCATGCGAAGCCAATCCTTCACTTGAGTGGCCGAAGATAAGAATTCCAGATTCAACTCCCGTCTGTTGGTGGCGGTTCTTATGCGATAAAATTAAATTCATTAATTCCGCAAGCGCACGGATCACCATTGTAGCATTTCACCTTGGAGTATTCCAGGGTTATCGTATTTATATTTCCGCAGGGAAGTAGAGCAAAAGGGAGCTGAATAGTAGCAATGAATTGAATAATTTGGAGAAGAAATAATGTATCAACTATACTTGAGATTAGGGTAAGATTGGCATGATAATTATGGGTGGCACACACCTTCAAATCCGAAGTGATAAAAGAAATAAAACTGTAGTATACATTTGGGAGAGCAACGAGATAGAGTTAAGACTTCCTATATGTTCATCTATTAGTTACTCTTCCTAGCAGTCAAGTCTACAAAGATTATCTACTCTAGCTAAGCTCATACACATACAAGTCATGTCGTTTCGGGGCACACACGTGCTAGGTTGAAACCGATGCTGCTAGCTCAACCTAGGGATCCGTATGCTATAATTAAGACCCTGCTGAGTCCAACCCGGACGTGGTGGATTACAGAGACCGGTGCAGCTGTCACATACACTCGCGGCTACCATCCTCCGTGGGGTTGGGTGCCAAACGTGCATAGGCCAAGCTCTAAGCTCCATGCTTACAACCCGCCTAGAGGAACTACTCTTGATCAACGGAGCAGCCCTATCTAAGAATAAACAAGCACAGATTTCACCAAGCGCGGACGTCATCTCCGACGGAGGCACTCTCTCGTACTTGCTTAGACCAACAATCACGAATCCCACAACAAGACTTCTACGAGCACTTACTTAACAGAATAAATAAACTAAATAGAAAAGAACTACTAAAAGAAATAAATAAAGATAAAACTAATTATATATTAAATAAAAGAATATCTCTAAAGAGTAAGGATACAAAGAGCTATACCAAAACTCCGAGAAGACTCCGGAAGCCCGAGAGAGCTCTCACTCTACTCTACTCTACTCTAACTCCCAAAGTAACTACTAAACAAGAAATGAACACTTGGATGAAGTGTGTTGGTGGGAATTGGTTCTGCAACCGGCCAGGGGTATTTATAGCCTCTCCAGGACCCAGGGGACTAAATAGCCGAAGCTGGAGAGGCGGTGGCGCCAAGGTGTATCTCTCCTGCCCCTACGTCGATGTTGGCGTTGGTGGTGCTCAAGAACGGCCTCCCAAGAATAAGAGGCGTCTTGACATCCACTTCCATATCCAGCACAACAAAGTCGACGGGGACGAAGAGATTTCTGACCTGCACGGGAAATTCTTTGACAATCCCCAAGGGCAGGCGTAGTGATCCGTCTGCAAGCTGGAGCTTCATGGTCGTTGGAGACAATGAATGGTTTAACCCATCATAGATCGCCTTCGGCATGATGCTCACGCTTGCTCCTAAGTCGCATAGTGCTCAGGCGAAGCACCGATCGTTGACCAAACACGGGATGGTTGGCCATCCGGGATCTCTTCTAATCACATCCTTGGGGAGTGTAGAGTCCAACTCATCTTCTTCGCACCTGATGGTTATTGCATTTGCACTCTCCTTGGGGTTAACCTCTGGTTGCCCAGGAAGTTTACCCGCACGAGGAGACTGCACAGCTGAAGCAATTTGGGCAATTTGCGTCTCTAGCATTTTGTTATGGCTTAGCTGATTTTGCAGATCAGTGCTGAACGACTCCAGCTTGGCATCTATGCTCTCTAAAGCCTTGTCCGTAGTAAAAAATTTATTACTAATACTGTCATTGATCTTGACCTGGTCGAGAACTAGATCCTTGATAGAGGGCTCATAGCGGGAAAGATTACCATTGTTACCTCCCTGATTCTTGTTGAAGGAGAGGTCGTGCCTGGAATTTCAGCCGTAGTTGTTCTGGGAGCGGTACCCATTGCCATTGTTGAGGAAATTGCATTCCTCCCTTGCATTTGGGCAATTGATGCCCATATGCCCTGTGTTGCCGCACTCTTCACAAGTCATACGGGAGTCCGCAACTTGCAGGTCCTGTGGAGAGTCCACCTTGCGGAGCAGCTGATCGAGCTTGATGGCGAGTGTTGGCGGTCGTTGAATCATGTTTCGACCGTCACCCTACCGGTAAATAAAAGCATAACACCAAGATTTTGTGCATAGTAGATAGTAGTAACACTACTACACAAGTTTTGGTGAATATTTGGATGCAGGAGTGAATAATGGAGGAAAGTGGGCCCTGCCAGGGAAATTCCCTGGCCAGCCGGCCCCACCCTAGGCCGGCCAGCCCCACCTGGTGGCCGCAGGCCCCAGCCCCACCTGGTGGCCCCACCTGCTTCCTCCAATGGGCTGGAAACTGGTCCATAACGTACAATTCAAGGCCAGCCCAGCAGATTTGCACCGCCATTCTAGAAGGTGGGCCATTTGGGCCTTAACTTGGCCCCCACTGCAATTCTGCCGACCCCAACAAGTAGCCGACCTTCAGACCGCCTTCAGGGAGTGATCTGGAGCGTCCAGGAGCAAGACGGTGGCGAACCGCCACAGGGGACGGCCGGCCGGCCACCCCCCTAGGCCGGCCGACCTACTTTGGCGCCACCGCCTCTCCAGCTTCGGCCAGGGAGTCCCCACCGCCATGGAGAAGCTATAAATAGGACCCCCCGGCCTCAGAAGCAACTCGCACCTCACACTTCATCCAAGTGTTTCATTTTCTTGTTTAGTAGTAGCTTTGGGAGTTAGAGTAGAGTAGAGTAGAGTGAGAGCTCTCTCGGGCTTCCGGAGTCTTCTCGGAGTCTTGGTATAGTTCTTTGTATCCTTACTCTTGAGATATTATTTTATTCAATATAATTATATTTAGATTTATCTTTATTTATTTCTTTTAGTAATTCTTTTCTATTTAGTTTATTTATTCTGTTAAGTAAGTGCTCGTAGAAGTCTTGTTGTGGGATTCGTGATTGTTGGAGTAGGCAAGTACGAGAGAGTGCCTTCGTCGGAGATGACGTCAAGTGAAATCTGTGCTTGTTTATTCTTAGATAGGGCTGCTCCGTTGATTAAGAGTAGTTCCTCTAGGTGGGTTGTACGCATGGCGCTTAGAGCTTGGCCTATGCACGTTTGGCACCCAACCTCACGAAGATGGTAGCCGCGAGTGTATGTGACAGCTGCACCGGTCTCTGTAATCCACCACGTCCGGGTTGGACTCAGCAGGGTCTTAATTATAGCATACGGTTCCCTAGGTTTGAACTAGCATCATCGGTTAACCTAGTACGTGTGTGCCCCGAAACGACATGACTTGTATGTGTTTGAACTTAGCTAGAGTAGATAATCTTGTAGACTTGACTGCTAGGAAGAGTAAATAATAGATAAACATACAGGTAGCCTTAACTCTATCTCGTTGCTCTCCCAAATGTATACTACAGTTTTATTTCTTTTATCACTTTGGATTTGAGGATGTGTGTGCCACCCATATCTATCATGCCTATCTTACCCCCGTCTCAAGTATAGTTGATACATTATTCCTTCTCCAAATTATTCAATGCATTGCTACTATTCAGCTCCCTTTTGCTCTACTTCCCTGCGGAAATATAAATACGATAACCCTGGAATACTCCAAGGTGAAATGCTACAATGGTGATCCGTGCGCTTGCGGAATTAATGAATTTAATTTTATCGCATAAGAACCGCCAACAGCGAGCATGTCCATCGTTTCCACTTGGTGCACTCCACGGGTCTTGGTGGTCGCCGCTTGGCGTTCACCATGAGTCTGGTTGGCCGCCACCTTCTCAATCAACTTCTTAGCGTTCTTCACGCTAAGAGAGAAGAAAGAGCCGCCTGCTGCGGTGTCGTGGTGCTCTCGAGCAGACGGCCTCAAACCGTGGTAGAAGCTTTGTATGAGGAGCCATTCCTCCATGCCATGGTGTGGGCATGAGAGAACGTACTCCTGCATCCTGTCCCAGGCTTCCGCGGTCGACTCATCTGCGAGCTGTTGGAAGCCCGATATCTTGTTCCGCAGGGCAGTTGTCTTGCCCGGCGGGAAGAACTTGGCGAGGAAGGCATTGGAGCATGCCGTCGACGTGTCGAGTGACTCTTGGTTCGCGTAGAACCACTGGTGAGCCTTCCCCAACAGAGAGAATGGGAAAAGCTGCAGTCGGATGGCGTCGTGAGGTGCATCCTTCATGGCGAAGGTGTTGCACATCATCAGGAACCTTTGGAGATGAGCGTTCGCATCCTCCGACGGCTTCCCACAGAAAGGACTGGCCAAGATCATGTTGATCAAGGCCGGCTTGAGCTCGTAGTCCTTGTTGGTAATGCGCGGGTTGGGTCCCACACGGATGTTCTCCGTAGTTGGCGCGGAGAAGTCATTGATCGTCTTCTCGACCGGATCACCTATGTTGTTGTTCGTTGATAAGATGGAGGGTGATCAGCAATGGTTGGAAGTAGGGGTGAAAGTGATGTGGATAATTATCCGATCCGATCCGGTCCGAATCTGAATTTTAAGGATTTGGAGAAGCGTTTTAGATATCCTAGAGAATCCGATCCGATCCGCATCCGATTGCCTGCGGATGCGGATTAGGATATGGGAGTAGCAAAACCCGACGGATATGGATTATCCGATATACTAAAGCGGATTAACCGAACCTCGCAATAGGATTATCCGACAATGTCAGTCAACATTTATTTATTTTACATGCTTTCATAATATTTTAAACTGAGAACTTGAAGATTGGGTGGTGGGATTTTCTTGGCTAGTGTATGTTGCTACTAGCTATTATACAAGGTTTGATGAATTATCGATTAACATATAATTCTCTACTAATAGACGTATCAAATCCGATATTTAAAGACCCGCTTCCGATCCGCTTCCGGTCCGAATCTGACCCGCTTCCGACGTCCAAAAAATCCGTATCCATAACCGCATCCGCATGTTATCCGCTCCGCTCCGAATCTGATGAAAAATATGGAGTAGGATATGGGAAAGGTGTTATCCTCCGATCCGATCCGTATCCGTTTTACCACCTACTTTATACCGCAAGAGGACGGTGTACATTGTAGCACTTTCCCCTTAGAGTATTCCAAGAATACGAACCACAGAGAACAAGCGTTTACTATTATTTAAACTACGATGGCGGTGTGTGGGAAAGGGTGGTTAACAGCTAGAGATGAAGCCTGTTTTATCAAGGTTTGAAAAGGATTCTCTCCTATGGTTTGGGGGTACTGGCATGCAACTCAGGTCATGGTAATTTAGGTTTAGTATTCTACAACAATGGTGGTTCGTTCGCCCCGATCCTGTCACGAACAGGTACTAATAGCTCCCGTTTCTTGCACTATGTAATAAACACGTATTGCGATCGAGTTCAAAGCATCACATAGACAAACAATCAAAGAGTATTGTAAGCGTGAGAGTACATACCAGATTTCCCTCGCCACGGAGAGAAATATGAGATCTACTCACGCATCATACTGCAACACATGAATGGGTACAGTAGGATGCAGGATTTTGGCGTGGTCCCACATGGCCGATCGGCACGGCGTTGTGCCGGTCGGCACAGTCTTCTTTTGGTGGTGATGATCGGTGATCCCGTCTTCGCCCCACCACCTTCACCTAGGTCAAAACCTCTGTATTTCGCCTCCCTCCTTTTATTCGCGACCAAGATCTCCTCTTTATAGTCTCGCGGGTGGCTGGATTTCACCAGACTCCGACTTTGATATTTCTTCTGGGCTTCATTTCAGAGTGGGTAAGTTTGGGGCAGACCTCCATGTGCCGTCGACACGGGGTGCCGTGGACCGGCACGGATAATTTCCTTGCTCTTCGGGTGCTGCTCTTTACTCGTGCCTCATCTTCTCTTGTTTCCTGAATAAGAATAAAAGAAACTAAGCATGTATATGATTTGGGAGAGCAATTAGACATAATAAAGTTTAAAACACATATTTGTCATATAAAATGTTCACCTAGAAAGCACCAACACTAGCAGTCAAGTCTACAAAGATCTACTCTAGCTAAGCTCATACACATACAAGTCATGTCGTTTCGGGGCACACACGTGCTAGGTTGAAACCGATGCTGCTAGCTCAACCTAGGGATCCGTATGCTATAATTAAGACCCTGCTGAGTCCAACCCGGACGTGGTGGATTACAGAGACCGGTGCAGCTGTCACATACACTCGCGGCTACCATCCTCCGTGGGGTTGGGTGCCAAACGTGCATAGGCCAAGCTCTAAGCTCCATGCTTACAACCCGCCTAGAGGAACTACTCTTGATCAACGGAGCAGCCCTATCTAAGAATAAACAAGCACAGATTTCACCAAGCGCGGACGTCATCTCCGACAGAGGCACTCTCTCGTACTTGCTTAGACCAACAATCACGAATCCCACAACAAGACTTCTACGAGCACATACTTAACAGAATAAATAAACTAAATAGAAAAGAACTACTAAAAGAAATAAATAAAGATAAAACTAATTATATATTAAATAAAAGAATATCTCTAAAGAGTAAGGATACAAAGAGCTATACCAAAACTCCGAGAAGACTCCGGAAGCCCGAGAAAGCTCTCACTCTACTCTACTCTACTCTAACTCCCAAAGTAACTACTAAACAAGAAATGAACACTTGGATGAAGTGTGTTGGTGGGAATTGGTTCTGCAACCGGCCAGGGGTATTTATAGCCTCTCCAGGACCCAGGGGACTAAATAGCCGAAGCTGGAGAGGCGGTGGCGCCAAGGTCGGCCGGTCGGCCTGATAGGGGGGCCGGCCGGCCGTCCACTGTGGCGGTTGGCCACCGCCTTCTGCCTCAACGCTCCAGATCGTCTCCTGAAGGCGGTATGAAGGTCGGTTTCTTCATGGGGTCGGCAGAATTGTAGTGGAGGCCAAGTTAAGGCCCAAATGGCCCACCTCTGGTAAGTCGGCGCAAATCCGCTGGGCTGGGCCTTGAATTGTGCATTGGGAGCCTGTTTGCAGCCCACTGGAGGAAGCCCGGAGCCAGTGGCCACCAGGTGGGGCCGGCCGGCCTTGGATGGGGCCGGTCGGCCAGGGATTTCCCCTGGCTAGGCCCACTTTCCGCCATTATTCCCTCCTGCATCCAAATATCCACCAAAACTTGTGGAGTAGTGTTATTCCTGTCTACTATGCACAGAATCTTGGTGTTATGCTTTTATTTACCGGTAGGGTGGCGGTCAAAACATGGTTTAACGACCGCCAACATCTGTGCCGTGCGAAGGGTCTTCGGTCTTGTCTTGAGTTCCGCGTCCCGTCAGAGAGATAATGAGGCTCGGGCTAGTAGGCAAAACCCTTCGCTAGTTTCATTTTGTGCTCGCCTTGCCTTCGGTTATTGAAAGGTCCAATAGGATCCCAACATTAGCCCTCAACTGATGAAAGTAATGACGAAGTTATGCTTGAATCAGTTTTTGTTTCTTCACAGAGTAACCGTTTGGAGCTTTCTGATAGTCGTTTGCTTTTTTGTCAGTTTGCCCTCCTGTTGTTTTGTTATTTATGTATTGTTGCAGTCCTTCTTTCTTTTGTAACCTTGTTATTTCTGCTATTTCTTCATTTTGCTTCTGATGGTTCACCGTCTTTATAAGCGGGCTGCTCTCGTTTTCACCGTTGTTGACTCTTTCTTGGTTTCTTGGTCTTTCCTCTTGGTGTTTTCCTTCGAAGGTATTTTCTTTTTTCCGACAGAAGGGCTCCGCGTAAATCTGTTGCAAAGCCTCGCGGTCACAATTGTCTTCCTCGGGACTTTTGTTTCACTAATTCTATTGAAAGTTCTCGCTTCGATGTTGGTATGGTTGACTCCTATGCCAGGGCTGGTCTTCTGTCTCCTCATAGGGTTCGACTCCCTTATGAAGCAACTCGCCTTTGCCCTCATGTGGATGAGATTGTAGTATTTGCTTCGTACCTTGATGCTGGTCTTACATTTCCTTGCTTAGACTTGTTTTGCGAGATATTGTCTTCGTATCACCTTCAACTTCATCAGCTTAGTCCTATCGCTGTAGCCACCATATCTGCTTTTGTCTGGGCTTGTCGTTGCGAAGGTGTTCGTCCCGAAGCTAAGTCCTTCTTCCCGCTCTATCGAGCTTGGCATCAATCTCATTATGGGATTCTAAAGAAATACCTCTTGTGTCTTTGCTTTGGCGTTGTTGACTTTGTTCCGAGACAAGGGGTTTCTGTTCCCTTGTCTACCTTCGATCCTCCTCCGTTTTACTGCTGGACCAAGTTCCTGTTTTACTATACTGTTCCGCCTGGAGGCTTCTTTGCTGGAGCTGTTAATGATGTTTGAATTGTTGATCCCATGGATGTGGACATCAATGTCTCTTCGCTTAATTGCCTAGAGGTTTTTTCGAAGGTCTATCGGAGAATGAGCCTTCGTGAATTGCTTGAAGAGTATTTCACAGCGGGTGTTCGCCCCTTGCACTATCGTGTGTGGAAGCCTTCATTGTTTTTAAGCGATGGCCCTGATGGATCGAGGCGGCCAGTATTCGGTCCCCTTGGTGACCCTTGTATGCTCCTTTCTTCTATTGTTTATTTTATATTGTTTTGACATGATTCTTATTTTTTGTTGGCTTCGAAGCTCTTCAACTGTGGACTCCGAGTGTTCGTGTTTCTCAAGTTCTTGGCTTTATTAGCCAGAAAGAGTGGATTGAGAGAACTCGGTATCTTGGTGCGGCAAGGCTGAACAGAGTCTTCGAAAGTATTGGCTGTCCTTATTGGGACTTCGGATATCCCGAAGATTCGTCGTCCTCCGAATCGGAGATGGCTTCAGATGCTGTAATGTCAACAACTGCTGAAGAAGGCTCTTTGGCTTTTGTGGCTGACACTCCGGAGGCGTCTTCTGTTTTACCTGGTTCTGGGGATCTTTTTCTGCTTCTAAGACTCAGCTGGTTTTGAGCGCTGCTTTCTCCTCTGGTGACTTGGCTTCGTTGGCTATCTTGCCAGCTTTGATGCCGAACAGCGAGCCTCCGCCAGACTTAGGATCTTCACAACCTGAATTGTCGATGACCCTTGTCAGTGACTTAACCTCTTCTTCTGAGAAGATTATCTGTCAAATGGCTTCGTCCTCCCCTTCGGTGGCTGTCTCTGATGTTGCTCCTTCTTGTACCAATGCTACTAAGGCTACTTTGGGTTCTGGTTCCCCTCTGCGCGCTGTGTTCAGTGCGACGCCTCCGCTGGTGGTTCCGACAAGGAAGTTTTCTGCTCCAAAGAAGGTTCCGCTACTCAGCCGCTTAGGCAAGAGAAAATTTAATGATATTTCATCAGATACGAAGGAAGTTGTTTCATTTCCTGCTTCCCAGTGTTCAGGGTTTGGTCCAAGTCTTCCTGATCCTACTTCGGTTGCCGCGAATGATCAGACCTCCGCCTTAATCACCTAGCTTGATGGATCTTCGTCCGGGGGTGTGTTTCTCTTGTTTTTCTTTAGGGATATGCGTTGTTTACTTTATTTCTCCTCATTAATTTTTCTATTTCTTCTTTTGTAGCTCTTGGCATTTCTCGTGCTGGTTCCTCTATTTCCTCGGAGCAATCGTTGCCTCATTTACATGCTGGGGGTTCGGGCAAAGGTATCTTCCTTTCGGCTGCTAATTCTCTTCGTCTTCCTAATGCTGAACTTCAACTTGTTAACTTACAAGGTGACGTGCTGCATCGTTCCCTCTTAGCTTCTTTTGTCAAGGTAACACTTGCTTCCTCTAGAAGTGTTCTTCTTCTTGATGTCTTTAGACTAAAACGTCTTTTTTGAATTTTGCAGAATATTGCTGTTATTCGAGCTTGCAGGCGTCAATACCTCTCTTTGTCTGCCTCTGTTGACGAATCTCTGGTCAAAAAACGTGATTCGCTGAATACTTTGCTTGCTGAGACTTCCGCGAAGCTAGAGCTGGCCTCAACCGAGCTTTCTTCCTCTGAAAAACAAAATCTGGACTTGAAAAAATCCTCTTCTGATGCTTCTGCTCGTTTGGCTTCGCTTAAGGAAGCACTCCGAGAGAAAGAGAGCTTGCTTGAAGCTGCTGTTGGCGGTCATTAAACCATGATTTGACCGCCACCCTACCGGTAAATAAATGCATAACACCAAGATTTTGTGCATAGTAGTTAGGAATAATGCTACTCCACAGGTTTTGGTGGATATTTGGATGCAGGAGTGAATAATGGAGAAAAGTGGGCCCAGCCAGGGAATTTCCCTGGCCGGCCGGCCCCACCCTAGGCCGGCCGGCCCCACTTGGTGGCCGCAGGCCCCAGACTTCCTCCAGTGGGCTGGAAAATAATCCACAACGCATAATTAGAGGCCAGCCCAGCAGAATTCCACCGCCATTCTAGAAGGTGGGCTATTTGGGCCTTTACTTGGCCCTCACTTCAATTCTGCCGACCCCAGCGAGGAGCCGACCTTCAGACCGACTTCAGGGACTGATCTGGAGCGTCCACGCTTAAGACGGTGGCAAACCGCCACAGGGGACGGCCGGCCGGCCACCCCCCTAGGCCGGCCGGCCGACTTTGGCGCCACCGCCTCTCCAGCTTCGGCCAGGGTGCTCCACCACCTTCACAAGCTATAAATTGGACCCCTCGGCCTCCGAAGCAACTCGCACCTCCACACTTGAGAAGAGAAGATCCAAAGTAGGGTCACGCTCTTCTCATGGAAGATCATTCCACTTGTGTAGTTTAGAGTAGGCTAGTTGGTCATGGGAGTTAGAGTAGAAGTGAGAGCTTCGCTCGGAGCTCCGGAGTTCTCTTTGGAGTTTGGGTAAAGTTCTCGTGTATCTTTTCTTTTATACTATTCTTTAATATAATTATTTTCTTATTTATTTTCTTATTTATTTATTTTAGTTTTCCTTTTAGATTACATTTATTTATTTAAGTAATAATTATAGAGAAATTCTTGTGTTGGTTCCACGTCTGTGTATGGTAGGTCTATCTGCATGGGTTGTTTGCACCGCAAATGCTTACACAATCCACATAGATTTGTTATGCATGGTTGGCTTGCTCTTACGCGTAGAGTAAGTTATCTAGGATATTTGCTTGTATGGCTCAAGGAACTATTCTAGACGTGAGTTTGCTCTACACCCCACGGAGGATGGTAGCCGCGAGTACGTGTGACAGGCGTACCGGTCTCTGTAATCCACCACGTCCGGGTGATGGTTTTAGTAGGGAGGTCAATAGCACGTAGTTCCCCAAGGTAGTTGAACCTAATTCTCGGGTTGCTACCTTGGCATGCGTGTGCCCCGATATGCAGGAACGAATCTATAATAAAAGCTTATGTAGATATTTGTAACCCCTAGGCTGATACCTTTCTTCTCGTTGTCCTCCCAGTTGACTAGTTCTATCTCTTTATCTTCATATGGAATTCTTGCGTGAGTTTGGTTGCCACCCATCATATATATATGTATCCCTGCTTTGGCCTAGTTTGCAAGTTATAAATAATAGATGTTTCCTTGTTAATTCATGATATTTTTACCCTGCTTCCCTGAGGAAAATATAAATACGATACCCTTAGAATACTCCTGGGTGAAATGCTACAACGGTGTTCCGTGCGCTTGCGGAAGTTGAATTTAATCTCTGTGCGTAAGAAACACCAACAAGCATTTCTGGCGCCGTTGTCGGGGAAGCAATGGTTTAAGATATCTTTGATTGACATTGAATATCTGTTTTGTTAATTTGCCGCTAGACTAAGCATCCACCTGCATTTTGTTTGAGCATATCACCATCACATTTGCATTGTCCAATCCATCTGCATATTTAATTCCCCTCCATCCCACCCGCTGCATTTTAAAAAAAAAAACCGAGTGCCCAATCATAGGCCTCGGGCTTCAAAAAAAAACTTTAAAAAAAAGAACCCGAGTGCCCAATCATAGACGTGGGGATTTTGAAAAAAATACTAAATAAATAAAATCCGAGTGCCCAATCATAGCCCGGAATTTGTTTCAAAAAATAAATAAATAAAAATTAAAAAAAAAGAAAAAGGTTGGATTTTTATGACAGGAAGAAGGAAACATACGTGGCGGAACCAAGACGTTCAATGAAGAGATCTAAGAGCTTAGTCTTGCATTTTGGTGCAAAGACTAAGCTTGGGGAGGAACCGCCAGGTACGAACACGCAATTATTCCCTGTTTTCTTTGTCATATACCCTCTCCTTTCGAAATAAAAAAATAATAAAAAAATTATAATAAAAATGCTGCCTGAATCGTTCCATGCTTTGTGAATGCAAAGTATTTTGAGTTGCTCTCTGATGAAAATAATCTGTAAATCTTTTTGACCATACCCCTTGCTTTTGAAGTTCCTTTACATACATAGGTGTTGGTTGATATGTTAGTCATAAATCAATCGCCTTCTCTTTCTGTTGCTTGGGTGCGGCACTTCTGTGTCTATGATCTTCTGAGACTATGACCGGTGTCCGTTTGAACAATAGAAAAAAAAACACATGCCTCTATGATGCTTTCATGACAGAAGGAGAGTATCATGCCACTGCTCTCCTTACATAATTGATCGAATTAGACGTGGTGTCTAGGTTGATTAATGGAACTATAGAGATATGTGCGATGCAGACGAATGGTTTTGTACTAACCAATGCAGGATCTTTCTGAGAGCAAACCAAGTCCATCAGGCAACATGAAAGGCACATAATTCAAGAAGGAGAAACCAACCAGGCGGAACTAGTGCTTCCAAATGAAAGATTTAATCGCTTAGCTTTGCACCTGGTTGCAAGAGCTAAGCTTGGGGAGGGACCGCCAGGTAAGTATTTCTATACGATATTATACTCTTCTTGAATTGTGCCCTTTCCTTAAAAAAAATAAAAAAAAATAAAATAAAATAGAACAAAAAACAAAAATATTAGGTTCTCGGCAAAGCCCAATAGGGGCTAGCCACCTGTATCACCCTCATTCTTTTTGCAGACACAAGAAGAATGGAGGAAGCGGCCTATTCAAGCTTAAGTCTTGCAAAGACTCAAGCTTGGGGAGGACCCCCAGGTAAGTATTTCTAAACTTTCCTTGAATAAATAAACTCCCTGTTTCGAATAAATGCTAGAATCTTGGTGTTATGCTACGCATAAAGGAAATGATGATCGAGTTACAAATTAGCTTCCCATGTATCGCATAGATGCAACCTCTACTCCTGACATATGTGTTATTTTTATTTGAGCATGATCACATCATGAGTCTTGCTTATTTCCGTGGGTTGCATTTGTTACACCAAGTCTAAGCATTGTGGATTGTGATATGGCATGATTAGGACTTGTTTTTCTTAGTATGGTCTCATCCAGAGATGTTTTTCTTGAATTGCTGCAAGTACCTAAAACCCTTCTGTTTTGGCACACTTCTCTTAGTGTGAGGATTTATTTACCTACCAGAGCCATATCATAATATTCAAACAGCCCCACTCATAGCCATTTGTTTATGTATTGAGTTTTGTTAAGGTTTGATGTACTCTTGAAACTAAGCACTCCTAATTTTGGTCATAATTCCTTCGCGTGTGTTTTCGAAAATTTCTTTCCACCAAATAAAAAGGGGAATGTTTGGATAAATCAACCAAACATTTTTCAGAGTTTGCAAAACTTTTGGTCCATCCAAAATGCTCAAGAATATTTCAAAATGTTTCCTTGAACCATTCAAATTTATGGCCCCTTGCACCATGGAGTAGTGTAAAAAAAAAAACCTCCATGGTTGCATGACAAAAGTCAAAGGCTATATGGTTCTTATTATAAACATCTTGAGTAAAATAAAGGACCAAAGTTTTCGAAAACCCCCTTCCACAAGTGTGAATCCATTTTCTCCCCCTCCATCACATCATCTCTTATGACCAAAATAAATGGAGTTGCTATGTTGATTGAGACTCATTCTTTAGCTTTACAATATATGCATGACATTTGTGCATTCCTTACCAAGCTCCACATACAAAGCCTCATTTGGTAGAAGGTAGGATGAGTGAAGCTTGTAGGAATAAGACTCACATTAGTAGGTAAGAGAAGTGCCTACCAAAACGAAGGAGAATTTTTGCACCTTACCTTGCAGCACATAAAAACTCTGGATGCATACCTGCTAGAATTGTTCACTTGTCAAAAAGTGCCGTTCTAATCTTCAATGCTGCATGACAAGGTGTAACATATAAGATTTAGGCAACACTCATGAATATTTTGTGCTCTCGTAAACTTACCACTGTTTAGGGAGTATGTTGTTGCATCTTTATTACCCATGGGGCGCTTCTTTGTAACTCCTGATCCGCCGGTACCCTGAGTTGAGTTTGCTCGGGACGAGCAAAGTTTAAACTTAGGGAGGTTGTTGGCGGTCGTTAAACCATGATTTGACCGCCACCCTACCGGTAAATAAATGCATAACACCAAGATTTTGTGCACAGTAGATAGGAATAATGCTACTCCACAGGTTTTGGTGAATATTTGGATGCAGGAGTGAATAATGGAGAAAAGTGGGCCCAGTCAGGGAACTTCCCTGGCCGGCCGGCCCCACCATAGCCCGGCCGGCCCCACCTGGTGGCCGCAGGCCCCGGGCTTCCTCCAGTGGGCTGGAAAATAATCCACAACGCATAATTAGAGGCCAACCCAGCAGAATTCCACCGCCATTCTAGAAGGTGGGCTATTTGGGCCTTTACTTGGCCCTCACTTCAATTCTGCCGACCCCAGCGAGGAGCCGACCTTCAGACCGACTTCAGGGACTGATCTGGAGCGTCCACACTTAAGACGGTGGCAAACCGTCACAGGGGACGGCCGGCCGGCCACCCCCCTAGGCAGGCCGGCCGACTTTGGCGCCACCGCCTCTCCAGCTTCGGCCAGGGTGCTCCCACCGCCTTCACAAGCTATAAATTGGACCCCTCGGCCTCCGAAGCAACTCGCACCTCCACACTTGAGAAGAGAAGATCCAAAGTAGGGTCACGCTCTTCTCATGGAAGATCATTCCACTTGTGTAGTTTAGAGTAGGCTAGTTGGTCATGGGAGTTAGAGTAGAAGTGAGAGCTTCGCTCGGAGCTCCGGAGTTCTCTTCGGAGTTTGGGTAAAGTTCTCGTGTATCTTTTCTTTTATACTATTCTTTAATATAATTATTTTCTTATTTATTTTCTTATTTATTTATTTTAGTTTTCCTTTTAGATTATATTTATTTATTTAAGTAATAATTATAGAGAAATTCTTGTGTTGGTTCCACGTCTGTGTATGGTAGGTCTATCTACATGGGTTGTTTGCACCGCAAATGCTTACACAATCCACATAGATTTGTTATGCATGGTTGGCTTGCTCTTACGCGTAGAGTAAGTTATCTAGGATATTTGCTTGTATGGCTCAAGGAACTATTCTAGACGTGAGTTTGCTCTACACCCCACGGAGGATGGTAGCCGCGAGTACGTGTGACAGGCGTACCGGTCTCTGTAATCCACCACGTCCGGGTGATGGTTTTAGTAGGGAGGTCAATAGCACGTAGTTCCCCAAGGTAGTTGAACCTAATTCTCGGGTTGCTACCTTGGCATGCGTGTGCCCCGATATGCAGGAACGAATCTATAATGAAAGCTTAAGTAGATATTTGTAACCCCTAGGCTGATACCCTTCTTCTCGTTGTCCTCCCAGTTGACTAGTTCTATCTCTTTATCTTCATATGGAATTCTTGCGTGAGTTTGGTTGCCACCCATCATATATGTATCCCTGCTTTGGTCTAGTTTGCAAGTTATAAATAATAGATGTTTCCTTGTTAATTCATGATATTTTTAGCCCTGCTTCCCTGAGGAAAATATAAATACGATACCCTTGGAATACTCCTGGGTGAAATGCTACAACGGTGTTCCGTGCGCTTGCGGAAGTTGAATTTAATCTCTGTGCGTAAGAAACACCAACAAGTACCTTTTTCGCCCCTGGTGGTGATAGCACTAACATTTTCCTTTGCGTTGACCGCACGAGGAGCCTGCACAGCTGAAGCTATTTGTGCTATTTGCGTTTCTAGTATTTTGTTATTTCTTAGCTGATTTTGCAGAGCAGTGCTGAACGACTCTAGCTTGCATCTATGCTCTCTAAAGCCTTGTCCGTAGTAAGAAATTTCTTACTAATACTGTCATTGATCTTGACCTGGCCGAGAACTAGATTCTTGATAGATGGCTCATAGCGGGAAAGATTACCATTGTTACCTCCCTAATTCTTGTTGAAGGAGAGGTCGGGCCTGGAATTCCAACCGTAAATGTTCTGGGAGCGGTACCCATTGCCATTGTTGAGAAAATTGCATTCCTCCCTTGCATTTGGGCAATTGATGCCCATATGCCCTGTGTTGCCGCACTCTTCACAAGTCATGCGGGAGTCCGCAACTTGCACGTCCTGTGGAGAGTCTATCTTGCGGAGCAGCTGATCGAGCTTGATAGCGAGCACGTCCATCGTCTCCACTTGGTGCACTCCACGGGTCTTGGTGGTCGCCAGGCGTGCACCATGAGTCTGGTTGGCCACCACCTTCTCAATCAACGTCTTAGCGTTCTTCACGCTAAGAGAGAAGAAAGAGCCGCCTGTTGCGGCGTCGAGGTGCTCTCGGGCGGACGGCCTCAAACCGTGGTAGAAACTCTGTATAAGGAGCCACTCCTCCATGCCATGGTGTGGGCATGAGAGAACGTACTCCTACATCCTGTCCCAGGCTTCCGCGGTTGACTCATCTGCGAGCTGTTGGAAGCTCGATATCTTGTTCCGCAGGGCAGTTGTCTTGCCCGGCGGGAAGAACTTGGCGAGGAAAGCATTGGAGCATGCCGTCCATGTGTCGAGGGACTCTTGGTTCGCGTAGAACCACTGGAGAGCCTTCCCCAACAGAGAGAATGGGAAGAGCTGCAGTCGGATGGCGTCCTGAGGTGCATCCTTCATGGCGAAGGTGTTGCACGTCATCAAGAACCTTTGGAGGTGAGCATTCGCATCCTCTGACGGCTTCCCACAGAAAGGACTAGCCAAGATCATGTTGATCAAGGCCGGCTTGAGCTCGTAGTCCTTGTTGGTGATGCGCGGGTTGGGTCCCACGCGGATGTTCTCCGTGGTTGGCGCGGAGAAGTCATTGATCGTCTTCTCGACAACCGGGTCGGCCATGTTGTTTGATGAGGAGGCCCTGATAACTGGTGGAGGAGACGCTTCAAGAGCCAGAGCGTTCTTGTGGATCTGTTTGGTGAGTTTTGCTCGAACCTTCCTCAAGAACTGTTCTGGATCTGAGTGGAAGTTTTCTGGTAGGTCGAAACCAGTCATGCACCGTCCTGTTTTTAAAATTTCCACAAGAAGAAAAACAGGACAAGGGTAAGCCTGCAAAAGTAAGTGATAACTATTTTTCTCACAAACACAATGCATTTATTCAGATTCCTAGCTGCTACTTCCCCGGCAACGGCGCCAGAAATGCTTGTTGGCGGTTCTTATGCGATAAAATTAAATTCATTAATTCCGCAAGCGCACGGATCACCATTGTAGCATTTCACCTTGGAGTATTCCAGGGTTATCGTATTTATATTTCCGCAGGGAAGTAGAGCAAAAGGGAGCTGAATAGTAGCAATACATTGAATAATTTGGAGAAGAAATAATGTATCAACTATACTTGAAACGGGGGTAAATTGGCGTGATATATATAGGTGGCACACACCATTTCAATCCAAGGTAATAAAAGAAATAAAACTGTAGTATATATTTGGGAGAGCAACGAGATAGAGTTAAGGCTACCTGTATGTTTAGCTATTATTTACTCTTCCTAGCAGTCAAGTCTACAAAGGTTATCTACTCTAGCTAAGCTCATACACATACAAGTCATGTCGTTTCGGGGCACGAAAGTGCCAAGGCAACCGATGCTGCTAGTTCACCCTGGGGATCCATGCGCTATAATTAAGACCCTGCTGAGTCCAACCCGGACGTGGTGGATTACAGAGACCGGTGCAGCTGTCACATACACTCGCGGCTACCATCCTCCGTGGGGTTGGGTGCCAAACGTGCATAGGCCAAACTCTAAGCGCCATGCTTACAACCCGCCTAGAGGAACTACTCTTGATCAACGGAGCAGCCCTATCTAAGAATAAACAAGCACAGATTTCACCCGACGTCATCTCCGACGAAGGCACTCTCCCGTACTTGTCTACTCCAACAATCACGAATCCCACAACAAGACTTCTACGAGCACTTACTTAACAGAATAAATAAACTAAATAGAAAAGAACTACTAAAAGAAATAAATAAAGATAAAACTAATTATATATTAAATGAAAGAATATCTCGAAAGAGTAAGGATACAAAAGAGCTATACCGAAACTCCGAGAAGACTCCGGAAGCCCGAGAGAGCTCTCACTCTACTCTACTCTACTCTAACTCCCAAAGTAACTACTAAACAAAAGGTAAACACTTGGATGAAGTGTGTTGTGTGGTGCGAATTGTTTCTGCAGCCGGCCAGGGGTATTTATAGCCTCTCCAGGATCCAGAGGATTAAATAGCCGAAGCTGGAGAGGCGGTGGCGCCAAGGCCGGCCGGCCGGCCAAGTAGGGTGGCCGGCCGGCCGTCCACTGTGGCGGTTGGCCGCCGCCTTGCTCCTGGACGCTCCTGATCACTCCCTGAAGGCGGTCCGAAGGTCGGTTTCTTCGTGGGGTCGGCAGAACTGCAGTGGGGGCCAAGTTAAGGCCCAAATGGCCCACCTCTGGTAAGTCGGCGCAAATCCGCTGGGTTGGGCCTTGAATTATGCGTTGTGGACCAGTTTTCAGCCCACTGGAGGAAGCCCGGGGCCTGCGGCCACCAGATGGGGCCGACCGGCCTATGGTGGGGCCGGCCGGCCAGGGAGTTTCCCTGGCTGGGCCCACTTTCTTCCATTATTCACTACTGCATCCAAATATCCACCAAAACTTGTGGAGTAGCATTAATCCTATCTACTATGCATAGAATCTTGGTGTTATGCTTTTTATTTACCGGTAAGTTGGTGGTCAAAACATGATTTAACGACCGCCAACAATAGCGTTGGGATTATTTTCCCGAAGCTTTCTTCTTTTCAAATTTCTGGGTTTCTAAACCCGATACTTTCGTTTTAACCATACATGTCTTCTTAAGTAGTTCGAAGATCATTCCACTGGATGTTCTATCTCTGGGATTTTCCCGATTTCCGTTGATACGACGAAGCCCTCAAGCGTATTCTATGTTGGGACAAGAATTTCCACAACACAAACTTTATATAATCAGTGATGTACAATTGGAGTCTTTGTTGATACGACGAAGCCCTCAAGCGTATTTACACATCATTTGTTCAATTGTCGAAGCCCTCGAAGAGAATTTCCGTCGCCGATATGATTATCCCGAAGCCCTCAAGGGTGATTGTTGTCGTCGTGGACTTGTAGTCGCGTGCGAAGCCAATCCTTCACTTGAGTAGCCGAAGATAAGAATTCCAGATTCAACTCCCGTCTGTGCCGTGCGAAGGGTCTTCGCTCTTGTCTTGAGTTCCGCGTCCCGTCAGAGAGATAATGAGGCTCGGGGCCCGAAATCCGTTGTCTGACGCTGTGGGGGTCTGGTCCTATTTATAGGGCTAGATTGTAGGGGCTTCACTGATCACCTCTAAGCTCCCTTCGCTAGTTTCATTTTTGTGCTCGCCTTGCCTTCGGTTATTAAAAGGTCCAATAGGATCCCAACACTCGACTGCTGACGGACCCTAAATAATCATAAATCACGATTTATGACGAAATTTTTGTCACTAACAGCAGTCGGTGACACCTTAATTTTCTCATAAATCAGCACATCTGTTCTAGTGTAAAGGCGCTGCCGGCTTGTGGGCAAGATGTGCTTGCATGGCATTATGAGAAAACTGGTATATTCAGTGTCAGAAGTGCTTACCGTCTGGCTGCACATCTGAAATACACTGAGAACCACTCCGGAGCAAGTGCCCAAGGACCAGGTGTGAGGGTCATGTGGAAGAAATTCTGGAAAATGCAGAAGATCAAAATTTTTGCATGGAAGTCTACACAGGGCTGCTTGCCGACCAAATGCAGTAAGTGGAAGAGGAAACTGGAAACAGAGAATAAGTGCAACCTGTGTGGGCTTGATGTGGAAACTGAACACCATGCACTAATCCTCTGCCCACATGCTAGATACCTCAGGGAGGCCATGAGAGATAAGTGGAATTTACCTGCGGAAACAGAGTTGGGGAATACATGACCAGATTGGTTACTTTTACTGCTGGATAAACTCCATAATGAGGACGCTGCCTTGTTTGCGCTGCTACTCTGGAGGGTATGGTATATACGAAATGAAGTTGTGCATCATAAGCACCCAGGTACCATATTGGGGTCTGTTCATTTTCTGACCAGCTACGCTGACACACTATTCATGGCCCAACAACGTGAAGGCCTCGGTTCAGGGAAAGGAAAAGCGGTGCTGATGAACCCGGCAGAGAAGAAGAGAGTAGCAAAGCTTATACAGGGCCCAAGGAGAACTGGAGGCCGCCTGATCCTGGTTGGGCAAAGGTAAATGTCGACGGTGCATACTCGCTAGATACTGGAAAGGCGGGGGTCGAGGTGATAATTAGAGATGAAACTGGGAAGGCCCTACTCTCTGCATGGAGAGTTCTGTTTGCATGCCGTAGTGCAGTCCTGCAGAAGAGGCTGAAATTGAGGCCTGCATTGAAGGACTCAGACTAGCTGCAGAATGGATTCGAAAACCGATAATGCTTGAATCAGACTGTGCTGGCCTCATCAACTCCTTGAGATCAAGAGAGCTCGTAACCTGCCGGATGTGAAATTTTTGGCTGTGAGAAGAGAACTAAACTCCATTGCTCATGAGCTCGCGCAATTAGCTAAGCGCACAACTCACACAGCGGTGTGGAGAGGGCGCATTCCTCATTGTATCGAGCATCTGATTGCTCCAGATTGTAATCCTAATCTTGAGTAATCAATAAAGTTCTCTTTCCACACAAAAAAAAAGTACTTGTATGATGAATAGTGCACACCATCCATTTGTTTGGTTTTACATTCGCGCCTGTGCTAAGATGGTTGCGACTGAACACACACACGCCTACTGATCGCCGGGGAGGGGAGCAGTCAAGAGGCTTAACCCCAGAGCTCCAGCCATCGTCCACAGGCGTCTTTCCTCTCCTGTTGCAACTAACAAACCGGCCAAGCTGGGAGCTGCACCATCAAAGACACACCTATTTCTGTGGTTCCAAAGCATGCAAGCTCCAAGGATTACTAGTGTGTTGATCCCTTCACGATGCAGTCCATTTGTTGCCTCATCCATTCGGTGCCACCATGAGTCAAAGGATTGCTCATCCGGTTGTGGAGCAAGGGAGTGCAGGCCTACCTGCCGCAACATAAGAAACCAGAATTGTCTTGCAAACACACATCCTACTAGAAGGTGGTCCACTGACTCCTCCTCTTGATCACAAATGGGTGTGTGTGGCGTGTGTTGTACCGGGTTCTCGTCCGTTTCTTCTTAATATAATGAAGCGCAGCTCTCCTGCGTTTTCGAGAAAAAAGAATAGTGCACACCATAATCTAGAGAAAATTCCTTTCTTGCCTTAGAAAAGTTGCCTCTTCCTTTCTTGACCCTAAAAGTTTTGAAGTTCCCTATATGAACCAAATTCCATTTTATGTTCCTTATTTGGCCTTCCGTCCAACCCTGTTAGCTTCTACCGTCAAATAGTCATTCAGAACACTGCGAAATGACAACAGTACCCTCACCTTTCCCTTTCGTGAAAAAAAAATCCTCATCGAGACACCATCTCGCCACCGAATCTGCTCCCGTGGCCAACTAACAGCAGAGACGCATCGCGTCGGAGCTCCACGCGGTCGCGCCAAGCTTCGTCTAGGCAGTCCCTCGCTGGAGGTCGTGCACGCGGGCGGGGCACCAACCAGCTGGAGCAGGACGACGGCAAACCAGGAGGTCGGGCGCAGGCGAGTGGGCCTCGGCAGGCAGCAGCGAGCGCTCGGGCGCGCCTTGCCTGGGCGGACCTGCTTCTGACGCCGAGCCAGTGGAATTGACCATCGTCGATCTACTTTAGTACTACATACCAGATGAGCGATCTTTTTTTTTTCCCCTTAAAATCCAGATGAGCGATCTTAAAGCGCCACAAAAAATCCAGCTAGCGCAGTTAGCGTGGACCTCGTTAGCGGGCCAGCACAGTTGGCGAACCTCGAGGAGGCAGGTCCATGACGTCGGGCATGCTCCGACGTGCTGCTCGTCCTCGACTCCTTCACCCCCATGGCGGCGCCGGCGAGCTCCGGTGAAGAGGCTGGGTGGAGCCGGAGCCGCAGCCGCAAGCAAGCGCGCAGGTGCAGGTCCGAGACGAGTCCAGGCTAGCGCCCGCAGCGAGGCTGCACTTGGGCCTGCGTGCGACCTGCAGGTGCTCGTGCGTGAGGATGAAGAGGACATAAGGGGTAAAGTGGTCATTTGGTTCTCCAGTTAACACCATTGCAAGTCAAAAATCACGGAAGGGCCATAAAGGGAATGAAAAATAGCTTTGGGTTCATATAAGGAATTTCAATTTGAAAAGGGTCAAGAAAGGAAGAGATGGATTTTTTAGGGCCAAAGAAGGAATTCTCTCCATAATCTACGATCTTAAAATTTGCATATAAAAGGCAAAATCTATCCATATTATTTTTTGAAAAAATTCGTATAGATCCTGATGCAATTTTGTAGATAACAAAAAATATTTTTTATGCATTATGATATTTCCCCACCAGATATGTTGCTCCTTTATCTACTTTGTTTTACGGTTCTGCTATCATCTTCATAGTGTCCGGGCTCGTCTATACAATGCCCGGGCATTTCAGTCCATCTCTAATGCCCGGATTTTGGACCGTTGGATGAAGCGATGAACGGACGTTCGCCTTCGTCAACCTCCAGTCGATGAGTCGAAGGCTCGAAGCTTCCTTGCGCTCGTCTGCCGGTCGCCGCCATCCTCGCCCCCCGCCCCGACCTGGCCTGACCACCTTCTTCCACCACTCCGGCTGGCGGCGTCCCCGCCGCTCGCCCACAAACTACCACCACCGCCTGTCCTGCCTACCTCCCCCGGCTCTCCTCTTCTAGGTTCGGTGGACACCGGTGAAACCCCAACCTCGAACCTTAACCTCAATTCCAAACACTAACCCGTTGGAGAGCTCGCCAGAGTTGGAGAAGAGGAGCAGAGAAGGAATCGCGCTGTGAGGGCTAGCAAGAAAATCCGGGCATTGGGTGGCCTCCATAATGCCCCGGTGAAGTTTATCAAATCCCTTTCCTTATTTGATCAATCGATGTGTTCAATAGATTCAATCCCAAAAAAATGTGCTCAGTAGATTTTTTTAAAAATCTGTTAAACATTTTAGAGGAAAATCTAAAAAAACTCGACCTGCGGGGGAAGACCGCCCCCAACGGCATTTAATTAAGGAGAACAACCTCTCACGCAGGTCGAGAAAACCCCGAACCCCCTCCCCGATCTTACACAGGGACTCAGCTGGCCGTTGTGAGCTCCGGCGCGAGTCTTTACCATGTGCTTTGATCCGGGGAGGACGAGGGGATTTTTTTACTCTGCACTGCAGCGTGGCATATCTCAGCCACCGGTGCTACAGTGCGCGCGCGCAGCACTGTAGCAAGCTACAGTACCACGTGCGCAGGTGCCGCAGCGGGGGATCGAACCCCGGTCGACAGGGCAGCGCCCCGGAGCCCTCTGGCTCTGACCAGCCGGGTTGCCCCCGCGTTGGCATTTTAGAGGAAAATCTGTTAATTCTTGTTGTGTTCGAATAAGGGAATCCACAAACAGGTTCAAGATTTGACTTGGAAAAAGTACATATTCACAACCAAGTAGATCTCGTGGCTTTTTGATCCAACGGCCCAGAGGACCCAATTCACAAGAAGCCGTTACACCGACTTAGACGGCAGAGAAAAACGGTCGTGGCCCCGATCCAAAGCCCTAAAATTCCCCAAATAGAATACGGCTTCTCCCGGCGGCTCGCCGAGTCCCGACCCGACTCCTGTCGATGGCCCCGTCGATGTGGCCTACCGTGTCGGCTCCTTGCCCATCGTAGACGCCGTCAACGGTGAGAGTGAGGCCGAGGCGGGATGGCGAGCGCGGGCGCGGGCGCGACGACGACCACGGCGGCGATGGTACACGTGATCTCAACGGCGTGAAGGAGCTGAGCTGAGGCTCGACCGCGCTTGCGGCGACCCCGTCGTGCTGATCTGCTGCCCCGGCCATGCCGCGCACACATCGGTGGCGACGGCAAGCAAGTGACTGCGGTAAGTTATCTCATGCCAACATCAATCTTTAGGGTTAGAGTTTTGGGGGATTTTGGAGATTTCCCTTGATTCTTGAGTTCGGATTTGGGAAAACAGAGATTTGAATCCGCTCCCCTCCTACATAAAATATTTCTTAGGATTGACATCACGAAATTAATCACTAATCCGTAAGAGATTAACTATGCTAACCGGACGGCAATTAGGCATACATCATGCTAATCGGACGACAACGACTAATCATGATAAAATAAGCATTAACAGATGCAAAATCAGGTATTATTCATGAGAAATTTGCATCATTTCAACCGAAACCTGGATCAAATCGGCCGCGTTTCCTCTGTTTGGTGTGACTGAGGTGGTGGTGGGGAAGAACTGCGCCGTGATTGCGGTAGCGCGGCGGCAGCGATCTTGTTTGCGGCGGCGAACTGATTCACGTGGAGGCGGGCCAGGCGGCGTGAGCGGTGGGGGGGGGGGGGGGGGGGGGGGGGGGGCGTTGCGCAGATGACGAAGTGCTGGGGGGTTGGGCGAACTGCGCAGTATGGGGGAGGCGGTGGGAGGGGATCACGCGGAGTTGGCGGCGTGGTGGGGTCGAGTCCTCGGGTCAGTGCGCAAATTGCGATCGCAGGGAGGCGGGATTTCGGACCCCAAGGGGGTGGGTGGGGGGGGGGGGGGGTTAAATCGCCGGGTCGCAGGGGAGCGGAATACGGATTTTGCGGGGACGGAATAGGCCAGTGGCGGACGACATCACCAGAATTCATGAGTTGTAGAGATTAGGAAGATTTAATCTAGCAAATCTGGATTTTTTGGTTGTTTCCATTGATTTTGATGCCATGACCGGGGTGGTGGGACAACTCAATTTGGGCTCTACAAGCTCGATTTTGGTGCTCTCGTCTGACCCACGATTGGGATTGACATTAAAACCACTGTGATGAAATGTAAGCCCTTCCCCTCATTTCCCCCTATTTATTTCACATCAGGAGGTGGTCTTGCGGAAGCCATATGTGTGTCTATGATCCTGGAAAGTCCATGAAGGGAAGCGTCCTCCAGCAGGCTCAAGGTACAGATCCATCTTTGCTTGGACCATAACAAATCTATCGAGACTGCTTTGAAATGATTAAGGTATATTGAGCTGCAATTACAAAAGTCACCCTAGTAGGTGGTAGATTCTTGGGTTTTAGGTAAGCAGCACGTACTCTTGACGTGTCTACCTACTTACTCCCGAAAGTTCCAATGGGAGAAATGATGGCAACATGGGATATCTGGGTTCTATAATTACTCTTGGGATATTTCCTTCAATGCCATTGGGTTAAATCTGAATCCCTTCTCTGCCACTGCCAAAACTGGTAATCCTCCTTATGCCAATATTATTGTTTTGACCACCAGTCAAATTTTAAAATGTCCATTCTGCCCTTGTGCTCTTCTCTCTCCCTCACGGCCTCACCTTTTCCTCTCCCTCACCGGCAACATCCATGGCGTATTGGCAGGTGCGCCTCGCCGTCGCCACGCCAGGGCCGCCTACAACCGCACGATTGGGCCACAAAATTTGCAAAAAGAATTATGAATTCGAAGGAGGACCCGGAGGCAGATCGTAGCCGCACCAAATCCAGTGGCCGTCTGCCGCCGCAACAGGTCCGGAGGCCATTGTCGCCGCGCCCTGGTGCACCCGGTCCAGATGCCGCCTACCGTCGCTGCCGCATCTGTCGGCCGCTCCTACGAACAAATCGGAGTCAGGGTCCCGTCCGATTGTTTTGGGGAGCAGTGAGGCTCCTCTACCACAACGCTGCAACCTGTACAAGGAGAAGAAGAGGCACACGTCCTTGAATTGGTTGTTGCTGTCTACGGCCATGCTCAGCAGCTCGTGGCAATTATCAGTTTGCTTTCATATTGTACTTGTACATCAGTACATGGTTGCTCGCAACAAAGGCAGCCGCAGGAGAAGACCATTGGAGGCAGGGCGTGCGCGGCGAGCTCGGGGAGGGCTTTGATGACGGAGCAGTGTGGAGGAGCGGCCGGGGCAGAGGCAGGTCGGGAGACGACGTAGGGCAAGATGGGCGTCCGGCAGCATGAGGAAGAAGACGGCCCATCGTCGTGCTCGATGAACTGAAGGGCTGCTAGATGAACTGAAGGGCAAATATGTCATGGCAGGAGCTACGGTGGCTTAGAGGGGAACAAAATTTTTCATGGCTGGCATCTACGGGTTACAATTTATCGGTGGTTGATAGGGGGTTCATGTTTATGACGATGGCACTGGAGGGATTTTCCCATTACTCTTCTATGGGTATCTTCTGAGATTGATTGCAGTTTTCTTAGTCATGAGGAAATAATATGGTTCCTTTCAAATTGGTATGACTTCAGTCATTTCTAGTTGGATCTACCTTAATATGTCTCATTATTTAGTATATTTACTGACTGCTTTAGGTTGGTCACAATTTTAATCTTCATTTCTGTGACAGCCATTCTAAAGGTTGTAGCTTGTGCAAAACTACTGGTTAGTTATCCATTTAGGAAGATATTTCGCCATTGGTCGTTTCTAATATGATCTGGCTCATAATTTGTTCCATTCTTATAACTTCTTCGCTTACTAGAGGTGTCTAACAATGTTGAACCTGCATTTTCTGTGCCAGCTGTATAAAAGTTCCTCCCTTTGCAAAACTGCAGTTTAATTATCTGATGTTTCACTTTGGTTACAATGTAATGTTTCCCTCTTAGAATGCAAGGAGATGCGGTTCAGATTTCTACATGTCTGCAGTGATTGATCATGTTGTTTTAGCTTTCAATTTTTTTCCGTTATGTTCACCGAGTTATTACTACAAAGTACTGTACCTCCCTCATGTTTATTCAGATTTGATTTCAGATATTTATTTCTCATATCTTGTAGATTTTTTATATGAAATCAAGAAATAAGTACATGTCGACGCTTAATTTTGGAATGCTTGATGCAGGTTCACATTGGCTTTTTCATAATCCTGCCATTGCTCCACCAATCATGTCTCATGGAGAATCATTAACGTAAAGTTGCTACTGATTTATCTGTAGTGGCCAAAGAAAGTTCTATACTGAATTCCATTGCATCAATCTGTGTTATGGTTGTTACTGTGGCTCTTTCCCTTTTCATTTAGAAATACACAACACCAATGGTTATGACTAGCCTTCTTCACTATTCTTGAAATAAGTGGCTTTTGTGCTAACGCTTTCCAAAAAATGCAATTGGCAATGTCTAGATCATTTCAAGTGTCATAAGGTAAATTCAAACATTTATTTATGCCTTACTGAATAGTAAAACATGCATTAAAACATGTATTAACTATTGGGTTGACCCATGTTTTAATCTTTTCATAGTCATTATAACTTCTGAATCATCTAATTCACTGCCTCTGTGTTTCTTATCAGTGGTATAACGGCTGCAATTGGCACTTTCTCTGAGCACGTGAGAATTGGGGTAGGTTGAATGTTTTGTTTTTTTTGTAGCTCAGAACTCCGTCCAATAAATATGAATCCCGGGCACTCTTCCTGTGTCGTGTATTTTGAATTATCTACCCAATCATTTGGATCACTAAGAGCCAAACATTTTGATCTTGCAGATGTTTCATATTGCACTTTGTTGGGTTTGTTCTGTTCTGTTTGGAGACACTGCTGAGCATTACGGTTCTTCAGGTATGAACTAAAACTATCCTAACAACCAACATTTTCGTACCTTCCTCAGTCCCCCTTCTTCATTGTGGTCTTCTGTTTTATTATCTTTGCACATCTTGATCAGTAGCATTGGTCAATTATTTGTTGTGAAATGTCCACACAGATATATCCTTTGTTTCCCCATGGACAAAGTAATTTCAATAACTTTCCAGCCTAGGATATATGTTAATAGATGTGCTACTTTTATTTCTGGGTGTGCTATTATAGATGAGTAAAGAACACTTTCTTGATCTTTTACGCCCTTAGTATAGAAAATATAGAAATGGCCATCAGAAGTTCTGAAGTTATGCCACATAACTTATGTGCCTTTATGATGTGATTTTGCGTTCGATATTCATTATAATTATTCCATTCTGTTGCTTTTATGTTGGTAGGTGCAGGAAGTGTACATGTACTTCTGAGGGAACAAGTTAAGCTATCCATGGTGTCTGATTTCGGATGTCTACTATGGTACCTGATACTGCAGCGGTTTTGTTCATACCTGTAAGTACACCTTGATTTTTTTTATGTCAATAGTGGGGGAGTACACCTTGATTTTTTTTATGTCAATAGTGGGGGATGCTTATTTAAGCTGGTATGGAGGTGGAAGGTAGCGCTGCGTTCCTGTTTAGTTAAATGGACGTATGGAAATAGCTTTGACCTTTCAGCGTGTCATGATCTGATTTTGATATTTTACACATTATGACCTCTTTCTTTGTCCAGTTTAGCACTTTAACTTCTTATACCTAAGTTCCAGCAGCTCGGTGTTCGACACGGTTTCTGATTTCTTACGATGATTTTTTGCATCAAAGGTTCAATATATGCTTATACCAATGTGTCTACGTGTTATAGGTTTTTTTCCCCAGCTCCTAATGTTGTTTTCCCATATATTTTACTTCCTACTTCGAGTCCAACAAATGTGGAGTATGCTCATTAGTGCTTTTTTGACCAAGGGTTCCTGCTCGAGTTGTGAGACAACCTTTATGTTCATTCGTCTGATATGAGACGGGTGCACATATGATGTTCTACGCATCATGAACTTAACTGCAGCCCATTTGTATTGATTTCCTCTATTTTAATACATTGCATCGCTGTCGCGACCACTCATTTAGCTTTATGGGAAATATGACGCCGATCAAAACATTAAACCAGAGAATCTTCTTATTGGAACCCAGATACTTGCTCTGTTTTTTCTGTTCCTGGTAATTGGAACCCTGCACAAACCATTGTTTTCTTCTGCTATCATTCTATCAACCCTGCTGTTCCAATTTCTCAAATAATGTTGTTTTGTTTTCAGTGGATTAGGTTTATTAAAGCGAAGAGTGATGTTGCTCCTGAGGATCTACAGGCTCTTGTGGAGCTTGGATTATATAAATGTTTAATGCATCACGGGACAAGTTTGTTGTCCAGGTAACGCTCACTAATCAATGTTTTGTCTACTTATAGTTCAAATCTGTTTGCTCTTTGGTGATCTATTCTTGTGGGGGTAAATGAATTGTTATCTGATTAAACAGGGAGGTTTGCTCGTCAGGATTTTGAGAAAGCATGGGAAGACGCTTCACTTGGTGTGCAATGGATATGAATACATTGATAAAGACCCATTTCAAGAGGTAAAGTTTGATGACGCACACATTTTTAAAACCATGAAACAATTATGGAAATAGCTGAACGAATGACATGTCTTTGTCAGAATTTTGGGCCACATGAGGATGGAACTTTCGTTTTATTTCCGACAGCCTTCATGCCTTCCTGTAGTCCTAGTTTTTGTTGAAAGCCTTTCAAACCGTTAAAATGATTGAAACACAATTTTCTCAAAGGTATTGACTGGGCTACAGTTGGACCGATCACCAACATGCTGTAAATGACATAGAAATATTGAGTGTTTGTGATGAAGCACATGCAGTGGGCCATTGTGGCAGGGCAGCTCAAGAGGTCAATAATATAACCCCAATGTTGTGCCAATCACACCGTGTCTACATACCAGCACTTTTTAGTTGTTACTTGAAACACTGAGATGGGCATTGCTTTCCTTGGGGGGGGGGGGGGGGGGGGGGGGGGGGAACTCAACCAACCAACCTAGGAGGATCTAGGTGGCATTTAATTAAGAAGAAATAGGTACCCAAATTCGTGTCAAAGATGACTTTAGCTTGGGTGGTCAACGTGTACACCCACACCCACACCCTTAACCCACTGATCTAGGTTCAGATCCTATTGCTTCCCTGGAGCTCATCGAATTTGCCAACTTGAGTAAAATTACTAGTTACACACGACTGATATTTTTTCTAGTGTCTTGGATAGTATGTTAAACCTAATTAATAATACTTGTATGTGCAATCCTTATTGAATTATATGAAACTTGTCAATGCATTATGCATCAGATAAATGCATCTTCTGTTGTACTAATTGGTAAAAGCTAGATTTGCAAAATATTGCTGGCTCAAATTTTTGTTGTGGATTCATTTATATATTTCATTCTCCATTTCCAGGTTCCTATATCTGGTGGGAATGAATACCCCTTTCCAGCGGAAGTTCCTAGGAACACGAGATTTTTATTTTCAAAACCAGAACACCTTCCAAGGAAATTGCTAAGTCCATTGTAAGTTTTGATATCCTTCCAGCTTTTATTTTCCTGATCAGTTACAGATGCTACTCTAAATCTCTGATGCCTTGATATGGGAAGAAAACCAATTTAACTATTGATTCCAGTTTATTTCTGATTTGTGAACACTTATATACTCGCTAGCCAGTACGTGTTTTGTGCATTCCAGGGATAGAGCTGTTACTGTCCCTTATTCATAAGCGTTAAACGGTGTTGCACTATTTAACTAGTGTTAAATGTTGGATGAGAAACATGATAAATTTTATCTTGGAAAGGAAGAAAGGGCTGCATTTGTCAAGGTTATCCTGAAATTACTGGATCATGATCAGTATAGCAAGAATGATTCTCTTGCTGAAACAGTTTCCATTGCAACTTCAATCCTGTCTTATGTCGAGTCCCCTCGTGCTTCCATTTGTTGCAACGAACTTCCAGTTAGCCTTAGAGACAGTAAGTTTAACAATAAATGTGCACTGGAGTACTTCCTATTGTTGTGTAGAAGTTTTTTGTTGTCATGACTTACGACAGGCTTGTAATCTGTAGTTTGCACTTTTTTCAAGAGCATAATCGTTTTACTAAAAAAATAGCTAATCATTTAATTTTTTTTCTGCTACAGCTACCCACCAGTTAAAGAATGTTGTCACATCTGTTGCATTTTCTGGACGGGCACTACTTCTATGTTCGTTATCATCATCTGAACTTGATGCCAGTAGTGTTGTTGATTCATTGGGTGGTGATATCGTTGCTTCCCTTTCAAATGCATTACTTGGCATGGATGCCACTGATTCACCTAAACCTATAGCTACGATGCAGTTAATTGGTTCCTTATTTTCCAATGTAAGTTTTTTTTTTCATCTTTTATTTTGTAATACTGATATGCTAATATCATTTTACGTATATAGCTAAAATGAACATCTAAAATGCCAAATATGACAAGATGATTAGACACGGAATTGATAGGTTGGATGGTACAGCAAGAGGAAACCGGCAATTTGCTTTTTCTATGGAGGCATCTATTTTTGTTTCTTGTTTTTTGTCTTCATAGAAATGACAACACCATACATATATAGCCAGCACCCTACCGAGATAACTCATGCAGCTAATTAGCTAATGATAAGATACTTATCCTAACAACATAATGAATCCACACATGCATGCCACTCCTTAGGAATATTCAACATATGTAAATATGTACTGCTATTTTGAATAATTTTCAAGTGTGAAAAACTTGACAATACGTATTCACTTCAGATTGAATAGTGTAACTGTCATGTTAACGCCCAATAGAATACATCTAACAACCTTCAGTTAGGCATTTCGTGTTCTATTATTCGTTTCTTGAATAATTAGTTCGGAACAAAAGTTTTAGTGATGCATGAAGGTTGTGCAGAATAGGTCAACACTTTATGATATGATAATATAATTGCAGTACCTATATATATATATATATATATATATATATATATAGTGAACTACTATTCTATAGCCGGCCACACAATAACTTATTCTGTGGCCACTTCAGTATAGTAATTTACGACATTTTGCTACATGATTTACTACACTTTTACCATAGTTTTTGCTTGTAACACTGTGTGAACGCAAATGTCGTAATTTTGCTTCAATTTATCATAAATGTGATAAAATTATCGTAAAACTGAAGTGGCTACAGAATAAGCTATTCTATAGCCGGATATAGAATATACTCATATATATATTAATCGACGTGGGATGTGCATTCCCATACCTATCTTGGTAGCTTTAGCTTTATCGTACATACCCAATCGGTAATTGGCGGCGATTTAGTGGCGGTGAACCCCATATGCTCTAGGAGCTTCACATCTGCCGATACCCGATCGACTCTTCTCGGTGATTCGGCGGCGTTTGAGTATGTTGACTTATGGTGTGCATTCCCATTAGCCCTAGTAACATCGATTCTGTCGTCCATATTCGATCAGTTAACGTCGGTGATTTGGTGCCGGTGGAGTATACTATCCTAGTACCTCTTCAGCTTTCTACTCAATCGATTCTCGCCGGTGATTCAGTGGCGATCGAATAATGTGGGCTATGTGTCCAGATACCATCACTTCTGTTGTTTATTCTCCATCCCGGTTCTCGCTTGTGATTCCGTATCCACCGAGTATGTCGACATGGATTGTTTAATTTCCATTTGTTCTAGTGGCTTCACCCACGTGGTTCATACTCAATCGGCTATTGCTGGTGATTCGGTGTCCACCGAGGATGTCGATGTAGGTTGTGTATTTATCATCTATCCTAGTGGCTTCACCTCTGTCGTTCATACTCGATAGGTTCTCGTTGGTGATTCGGTGTCCCCCAAAGGTGTGGACATGGGCTGTTTATTTCTCATCTGTTCTAGTGGCTTCGCCTCTGTCGTTCATACTCGATCGGTTCTCGCTGGTGATTCGGTGTCCCCACGAGTATGTCGACATGGGCCATTTATTTCTCATCTGTCCTAGTGGCTTCACCTCTGTCGTTCACACTCGATCGGTTCTCTCTGATGATTCGGTGTCCACGGAATATGTCGACGTGGGTTGTGTATTTATCATCTGTCCTGGTGGCTTCACCTCTGTCGTTAATACTCGGTCGGTTCTCGCTGGTGATTCGGTGTCCATCGAGTATGTCGACATGGGTCGTTTGTTTTCCATCTATCCTGGTGGCTTCACCTCTATCATTGATACTCGAGGTTCTCCCTGATTATTCGGTGTTCGTCGAGTATGTCGATGTGATTTGTGTATTTCTCATCTATCCTAGTAGCTTCACCTTTGTCGTTTGTACTCGATCGGTTCTCGCTGGTGATTCGGTGTCCATCAAGTACTTCGACATGGACTGTTTATTTCTCATCTGTCTTAGTTGTTTTATCACTATCATCCATTCCCCATGGGCTATTGATGGTGATTCAAGTGGTGGTCGCGTATGTCGATGTGGGCCTTTTAGTTCGCATATGTTCTAGTATCTCTTTATCTTTATGCCTAGTCGGTTATCTTTGGTGATTTAGTTACGGTAGAATACGTCGTTTGAGCTGTGTATTTCTCATTTGTTCTGGTGGCTTGACCTCAATCGTTTATACTCGATCGGTTCTCCCCGGTGATTTGCCGTCCCCCAAGTATGTATACATGGGCTGATTATTTCTCACTGTCCTAGTGGCTTGACCTCTGTCGTTAATACTCGACCGATTCCCCCGGGTGATTCAGTGTCCACCGAGTATGTCAACATATGTTGTTTAATTCCTATCTGTCAAAGTGGCTTCACCTATGTGGTTCATACTCGATCGACTCTCGCTAGTGATTCGGTGTCCACCGAGTATGTCGACTTGGGCTGTCTGTTTCTCATCTTTCTTCGTGGCTTCACTTCTGTCGTTCATACTCGATCGATTCTCGCTGGTGATACGGGGTTCACCGAGTAAGTCGACATGGGTTGTTTATTTCTCATCTGTCTAGTGGCTTCACCTCTATCGTTCATACACGTTCGATTCTCGCTGGTGATTCGACGTCCACCGAATATCTCGACGTGGGTTTTGTCTTTCTCATTTGTCCTAGTGGCTTCACTTCTGTCATTTATACTCGATCGATTCTCCCTCGTGATTCGGTGTTCATCGAGTACGTCGACATAGGTTGTGTATTTCTCATCTATCCTAATGGCTTCACTTCTGTCATTTATACTCGATCGGTTCTCGTTGGTGATTCGGTGTACACCCAGTATGTCGCATTGATTGTTTAATTCCCATCTGTCCTAATGGCTTCGCCTCTCTCGTTCATACTCGATCGGTTCTCGCTGGTGATTCGGTGTCCCGTTCTCGCTGGTGATTCGGTGTCCTCCGAGTATGTCGACATGGGCTGTTTATTTCTCATCTGTCCTAGTGGCTTCGCCTCTGTCGTTCACACTCGATCGGTTCTCGCTGGTGATTCGGTGTCCCCCGAGTATGTCGACATGAGCTTTTTATTTCTCATATGTCCTAGCGGCTTTACCTCTGTCGTTCACACTGGATCGGTTCTCGCTGATGATTCGGTGTCTACGGAATATGCCGACGTGGGCTGTGTATTTATCATCTGTCCTGGTGGCTTCACCTCTGTCGTTCATACTCGGTCGGTTTTCGCTGGTGATTCGGTGTCCACCGAGTATGTCGACATGAGTCGTTTGTTTTCCATCTATCCTGGTGGCTTCACCTCTATCGTTGATACTCGAGGTTCTCGCTGGTGATTCGGTGTTCGTCGAGTATGTCGATGTGATTTGTGTATTTCTCATCTGTCCTAGTGGCTTCACCTTTGTCGTTCGTACTCGACTGGTTCTCGCTGGTGATTCGGTGTCCATCGAGTACTTCGATATGGGCTGTTTATTTCTCCTCTGTCTTTTGTGATATCACTATCATCCATTCCCTATGGGCTGTTGATGGTGAGTCGGTGGTGGTCGTGTATGTCGATGTGGGCTTGTTTAGTTCGCATATGTTCTTGTATCTCTTTATCTTTATGCCTAATCGGTTATCTTTGGTGATTTAGTGACGGTAGAATACGTCGATTTGAGCTGCGCATTTCTCATTTGTTCTCGTGGCTTCACCTACTTGGTCCGTACTCAATCAGCTCTTACTAGTGATTCGGTGTCCACTTAGGATGTCGATGTAGGCTGTGTATTTACCAACTGTCCTAGTGGCTACACCTCTGTCGTTCATACTCGATCGGTTCTCGCTGGTGATTCGGTGTCCTCCGAGTTTTCGACATGGGTTGTTTATTTATCATCTGTCCTAGTGGCTTCGCCCTGTCATTCACACTCGATCGGTTCTCGCTGGTGATTCGGTGTCCCTCGAGTATGTCGACACAGGCTGTTTATTTCTCATCTATCCTAGTGGCTTCACCTCTGTCGTTCACACTCGATCGGTTCTCGCTGATGATTCGGTGTCCACAGAATATGCCGACGTGGGCTGTGTATTTATCATCTGTCCTGGTGGCTTCACCTCTGTCGTTCATACGCGGTCGGTTCTCGCTGGTGATTCGGTGTCCACCGAGTATGTCGACATGAGTCGTTTGTTTTCCATCTATCCTGGTGGCTTCACCTCTAACGTTGATACTCGAGGTTCTCGCTGGTGATTCGGTGTTCGTCGAGTATGTCGATGTGATTTGTGTATTTCTCATCTGTCCTAGTGGCTTCACCTTTGTCGTTCGTAATCGATCGGTTCTCGCTGGTGATTCGGTGTCCATCGAGTACTTCGATATAGGCTGTTTATTTCTCCTCTGTCTTAGTTGTGATATCACTATCATCCATTCCCTATGGGCTGTTGATGGTGATTCGGTGGTGGTCGTGTATGTCGATGTGGGCTTGTTTAGTTCGCATATGTTCTTGTATCTCTTTATCTTTATGCCTAATCGGTTATCTTTGGTGATTTAGTGACGGTAGAATACGTCGATTTGAGCTGTGTATTTCTCATTTGTTCTCGTGGCTTCACCTACGTGGTTCGTACTCAATCAGCTCTTGCTAGTGATTCGGTGTCCACTTAGGATGTCGATGTAGGCTGTGTATTTACCAACTTTCCTAGTGGCTACACCTCTGTCGTTCATACTTGATCGGTTCTCGCTGGTGATTCGGTGTCCTCCGAGTTTTCGACATGGGTTGTTTATTTATCATCTGTCCTAGTGGCTTCGCCCTGTCATTCACACTCGATCGGTTCTCGCTGGTGATTTGGTGTCCCTCGAGTATGTCGACACAGGCTGTTTATTTCTCATCTATCCTAGTGGCTTCACCTCTGTCGTTCACACTCGATCGGTTCTCGCTGATGATTCGGTGTCCACAGAATATGCCGACGTGGGCTGTGTATTTATCATCTGTCCTGGTGGCTTCACCTCTGTCGTTCATACGCGGTCGGTTCTCTTGCTGGTGATTCGGTGTCCACCGAGTATGTCGACATGAGTCGTTTGTTTTCCATCTATCCTGGTGGCTTCACCTCTATCGTTGATACTCGAGGTTCTCGCTGGTGATTCGGTGTTCGTCGAGTATGTCGATGTGATTTGTGTATTTCTCATCTGTCCTAGTGGCTTCACCTTTGTCGTTCGTAATCGATCGGTTCTCGCTGGTGATTCGGTGTCCATCGAGTACTTCGATATAGGTGTTTATTTCTTGTCTTAGTTGTGATATCACTATCATCCATTCCCTATGGGCTGTTGATGGTGATTCGGTGGTGGTCGTGTATGTCGATGTGGGCTTGTTTAGTTCGCATATGTTCTTGTATCTCTTTATCTTTATGCCTAATCGGTTATCTTTGGTGATTTAGTGACGGTAGAATACGTCGATTTGAGCTGTGTATTTCTCATTTGTTCTCGTGGCTTCACCTACGTGGTTCGTACTCAATCAGCTCTTGCTAGTGATTCGGTGTCCACTTAGGATGTCGATGTAGGCTGTGTATTTACCAACTTTCCTAGTGGCTACACCTCTGTCGTTCATACTCGATCGGTTCTCGCTGGTGATTCGGTGTCCTCCGAGTTTTCGACATGGGTTGTTTATTTATCATCTGTCCTAGTGGCTTCGCCCTGTCATTCACACTCGATCGGTTCTCGCTGGTGATTCGGTGTCCCTCGAGTATGTCGACACAGGCTGTTTATTTCTCATCTATCCTAGTGGCTTCACCTCTGTCGTTCACACTCGATCGGTTCTCGCTGATGATTCGGTGTCCACAGAATATGCCGACGTGGGCTGTGTATTTATCATCTGTCCTGGTGGCTTCACCTCTGTCGTTCATACGCGGTCGGTTCTCGTTAGTGATTCGGTGTCCACCGAGTATGTCGACATGAGTCGTTTGTTTTCCATCTATCCTGGTGGCTTCACCTCTATCGTTGATACTCGAGGTTCTCGCTGGTGATTCGGTGTTCGTCGAGTATGTCGATGTGATTTGTGTATTTCTCATCTGTCCTAGTGGCTTCACCTTTGTCGTTCGTAATCGATCGGTTCTCGCTGGTGCGGTGTCCATCGAGTACTTCGATATAGGCTGTTTATTTCTCCTCTGTCTTAGTTGTGATATCACTATCATCCATTCCCTATGGGCTGTTGATGGTGATTCGGTGGTGGTCGTGTATGTCGATGTGGGCTTGTTTAGTTCGCATATGTTCTTGTATCTCTTTATCTTTATGCCTAATCGGTTATCTTTGGTGATTTAGTGACGGTAGAATACGTCGATTTGAGCTGTGTATTTCTCATTTGTTCTCGTGGCTTCACCTACGTGGTTCGTACTCAATCAGCTCTTGCTAGTGATTCGGTGTCCACTTAGGATGTCGATGTAGGCTGTGTATTTACCAACTTTCTAGTGGCTACACCTCTGTCGTTCATACTTGATCGGTTCTCGCTGGTGATTTGGTGTCCTCCGAGTTTTCGACATGGGTTGTTTATTTATCATCTGTCCTAGTGGCTTCGCCCTGTCATTCACACTCGATCGGTTCTCGCTGGTGATTCGGTGTCCCTCGAGTATGTCGACACAGGCTGTTTATTTCTCATCTATCCTAGTGGCTTCACCTCTGTCGTTCACACTCGATCGGTTCTCGCTGATGATTCGGTGTCCACAGAATATGCCGACGTGGGCTGTGTATTTATCATCTGTCCTGGTGGCTTCACCTCTGTCGTTCATACGCGGTCGGTTCTCGCTGGTGATTCGGTGTCCACCGAGTATGTCGACATGAGTCGTTTGTTTTCCATCTATCCTGGTGGCTTCACCTCTATCGTTGATACTCGAGGTTCTCGCTGGTGATTCGGTGTTCGTCGAGTATGTCGATGTGATTTGTGTATTTCTCATCTGTCCTAGTGGCTTCACCTTTGTCGTTCGTAATCGATCGGTTCTCGCTGGTGATTCGGTGTCCATCGAGTACTTCGATATAGGCTGTTTATTTCTCCTCTGTCTTAGTTGTGATATCACTATCATCCATTCCCTATGGGCTGTTGATGGTGATTCGGTGGTGGTCGTGTATGTCGATGTGGGCTTGTTTAGTTCGCATATGTTCTTGTATCTCTTTATCTTTATGCCTAATCGGTTATCTTTGGTGATTTAGTGACGGTAGAATACGTCGATTTGAGCTGTGTATTTCTCATTTGTTCTCGTGGCTTCACCTACGTGGTTCGTACTCAATCAGCTCTTGCTAGTGATTCGGTGTCCACTTAGGATGTCGATGTAGGCTGTGTATTTACCAACTTCCTAGTGGCTACACCTCTGTCGTTCATACTCGATCGGTTCTCGCTGGTGATTCGGTGTCCTCCGAGTTTTCGACATGGGTTGTTTATTTATCATCTGTCCTAGTGGCTTCGCCCTGTCATTCACACTCGATCGGTTCTCGCTGGTGATTCGGTGTCCCTCGAGTATGTCGACACAGGCTGTTTATTTCTCATCTATCCTAGTGGCTTCACCTCTGTCGTTCACACTCGATCGGTTCTCGCTGATGATTCGGTGTCCACAGAATATGCCGACGTGGGCTGTGTATTTATCATCTGTCCTGGTGGCTTCACCTCTGTCGTTCATACGCGGTCGGTTCTCGCTGGTGATTCGGTGTCCACCGAGTATGTCGACATGAGTCGTTTGTTTTCCATCTATCCTGGTGGCTTCACCTCTATCGTTGATACTCGAGGTTCTCGCTGGTGATTCGGTGTTCGTCGAGTTGTCGATGTGATTTGTGTATTTCTCATCTGTCCTAGTGGCTTCACCTTTGTCGTTCGTAATCGATCGGTTCTCGCTGGTGATTCGGTGTCCATCGAGTACTTCGATATAGGCTGTTTATTTCTCCTCTGTCTTAGTTGTGATATCACTATCATCCATTCCCTATGGGCTGTTGATGGTGATTCGGTGGTGGTCGTGTATGTCGATGTGGGCTTGTTTAGTTCGCATATGTTCTTGTATCTCTTTATCTTTATGCCTAATCGGTTATCTTTGGTGATTTAGTGACGGTAGAATACGTCGATTTGAGCTGTGTATTTCTCAATTGTTCTCGTGGCTTCACCTACGCGGTTCGTACTCAATCAGCTCTTGCTAGTGATTCGGTGTCCACTTAGGATGTCGATGTAGGCTGTGTATTTACCAACTGTCCTAGTGGCTACACCTCTGTCGTTCATACTCAATCGGTTCTCGCTGGTGATTCGGTGTCCCCCGAGTTTTCGACATGGGTTGTTTATTTATCATCTGTCCTAGTGGGTTCGCCCTGTCGTTCACACTCGATCGGTTCTCGCTGGTGATTCGGTGTCCCCCGAGTATGTCGACAGGGGCTGTTTATTTCTCATCTATCCTAGTGGCTTCACCTCTGTCGTTCACACTCGATCGGTTCTCGCTGATGATTCGGAGTCCACGGAATATGCCGACGTGGGCTGTGTATTTATCATCTGTCCTGGTGGCTTCACCTCTGTCGTTCATACTCGGTCGGTTCTCGCTAGTGATTCGGTGTCCATCGAGTATGTCGACATGGGCCGTTTGTTTTCCATCTATCCTGGTGGCTTCACCTCTATCGTTGATACTTGAGGTTCTCACTGGTGATTCGGTGTTCGTCGAGTATTACGATGTGATTTGTGTATTTCTCATCTGTCATAGTGGCTTCACCTTTGTCGTTCGTACTCGATCGGTTCTCGCTGGTGATTCGGTGTCCATCAAGTACTTCGACATGGACTGTTTATTTCTCATCAGTCTTAGTTGTTTTATCACTAACATCCATTCCCCATGGATGGTTATTCGGTGGTGGTCGTGTATGTCGATGTGGGCTTGTTTAGTTCGCATATGTTCTAGTATCTCTTTACATTTATGCCCAATCGGTTATCTTTGGTGATTTAGTTACGGTAGAATACGTCGATTTGAGCTGTGTATTTCTCATTTGTTCTAGTGGCTTGACCTCAATCGTTTATACTCGATCGGTTCTCGCCAGTGATTTGTCGTCCCCCAAGTATTTATACATGGGCTGATTATTTCTCATCTGTCCTAGTATCTTGACCTCTGTCGTTAATAATCGATCGGTTCCTCCGGGTGATTCAGTGTCCACCGAGTATGTCGACATATGTTGTTTAATTCCCATCTGTCAAAGTGGCTTCACCTATCTGGTTCATACTCGATCGACTCTAGCTAGTGTTTCGGTGTCCACCGAGTATGTCGACTTGGGCTGTCTGTTTCTCATCTTTCTTCGTGGCTTCACTTTTGTCGTTCATACTCGATCGATTCTCGCTGGTGATTCGGTGTTTACCGAGTATGTTGACATGGGTTGTTTATTTCTCATCTGTCTAGTGGCTTCACCTCTGTCGTTCATACGCGATCGATTCTCGCTGGTGATTCGACGTCCACCGAATATCTCGACGTGGGTTTTGTCTTTCTCATTTGTCCTAGTGGCTTCACTTCTGTCGTTTATACTCGATCGGTTCTCGTTGCTGATTCAGTGTACACCCAGTATGTCGCATTGATTGTTAATTCCCATCTGTCCTAGTGGCTTCACCTCTGTGGTTCATACTCGATCGGCTGGTGATTCAGTGTCCACCGAGTATGTTGACGTGGGCTGTGTATTTATCATCTGTCCTGGTGATTTCACCTCTGTCGTTTATACTCGATCGGTTCTCGCTGGTGATCCGGTGTCCCCCGAGTATGTCGACATGGGCTGTCTATTTCTCATATGTCCTAGTGGCTTCGGCTCTGTCGTTCAGACTCGATCGGTTCTCGCTGGTGATTCGGTGTCCCCCGGGTATGTCGACATGGGCTGTTTATTTTTCTTGTGTCCTAGTGGCTTCACCTCTACCGTTCACACTCGACCTGTTCTCGCTGATGATTCGGTGTCCATGGAATATGTCGATGTGGGCTCTGTATTTATCATCTGTCCTGGTGGTTTCACATCTATCGTTAATACTCGATCGGTTCTCGCTGGTGATTCGGTGTCCACCGAGTACATCGATATGGATTGCATAATTTTGATCTGTCCTAGTGGCTACACCTCTGTCGTTCATACTCGATCGGTTCTCGCTGGTGATTCGGTGTCCCCCGAGCATGTCGACATGGGCTGCTTATTTTTCATCTGTCCTAGTGGCTTCGCCTCTCTCGTTCATACTCGATCGGTCATACTCGATCGGTTCTCGCTGGAGATTCGGTGTCCCCCGAGTATGTCGACATGGGCTGTTTATTTCTCATCTGTCCTAGCGGCTTCACCTCTGTCGTTCACACTCGATCGGTTCTCGCTGATGATTCGGTGTCTATAGAATATGTTGACGTGGGCTGTGTATTTATCATCTGTCTTGGTGGCTTCACCTCTGTCGTTGATACTCGGTCGGTTCTCGCTGGTGATTCGGTGTCCATCGAGTATGTCGACATGGGTCGTTTGTTTTCCATCTATCCTGGTGGCTTCACCTCTATCGTTGATACTCGTGGTTCTCGCTGGTGATTCGATGTTCGTCGAGTATGTCGATGTGATTTGTATATTTCTCATATGTCCTAGTGGCTTCACCTTTGTCGTTCGTACTCCATCGGTTCTCGCTGGTGATTCGGTGTCCATCGATTACTTCGACATGGACTTTTTATTTCTCATCAGTCTTAGTTGTAATATCACTATCATCCATTCCCCATGGGCTAGTGATTCGGTGGTGGTCGTGTATGTGGATGTGGGCTTGTTTAGTTCGCATATGTTCTAGTATCTCTTTATCTTTATGCCCAGTCGGTTATCTTTGGTGATTTAGTTACGGTAGAATACGTCGATTTGAGCTGTGTATTTCTCATTTGTTCAAGTGGCTTGACCTCAATCGTTTATACTCGATCGGTTCTCGCCAGTGATTTGCCGTCCCCCAAGTATTTATACATGGGCTGATTATTTCTCATCTGTCCTAGTGGCTTGACCTCTGTCGTTAATAATCGATCGGTTCCCCCGGGTGATTCAGTGTCCACCGAGTATGTCGACATATGTTGTTTAATTCCCATCTATCAAAGTGGCTTCACCTATATGGTTCATACTCGATCGACTCTAGCTAGTGATTCGGTGTCCACCGAGTATGTCGACTTGGGCTGTCTGTTTCTCATCTTTCTTCGTGGCTTCACTTCTGTCGTTCATGCTCGATCGATTCTCGCTGGTGATTCGGTGTTCACCGAGTATGTCGACATGGGTTGTTTATTTCTCATCTGTCTAGTGGCTTCACCTCTATCGTTCATACGCGCTCGATTCTCGCTGGTGATTCGACGTCCACCGAATATCTCGACGTGGGTTTTGTCTTTCTCATTTGTCCTAGTGGCTTCACTTCTGTCATTTATACTCGATCGATTCTCCCTGGTGATTCGGTGTTCATCGAGTACGTCGACATGGGTTGTGTATTTCTCATCTATCCTAATGGCTTCACTTCTGTCATTTATACTCGATCGGTTCTCGTTGGTGATTCGGTGTACACCCAGTATGTCGCATGGATTGTTTAATTCCCATCTGTCCTAGTGGCTTCACCTCTGTCGCTCACACTCGATCGGTTCTCGCTGATGATTCGGTGTCCACGGAATATGTCGACGTGGGCTGTGTATTTATCATGTATCCTGGTGGCTTCACCTCTGTCGTTAATACTCGGTCGGTTCTCGCTGGTGATTCGGTGTCCATCGAATATGTCGACATGGGTCGTTTGTTTTCCATCTATCCTGGTGGCTTCACCTCTATCGTTGATACTCGTGGTTCTCGCTGGTGATTCGATGTTCGTCGAGTATGTCGATGTGATTTGTATATTTCTCATATGTCCTAGTGGCTTCACCTTTGTCGTTCGTACTCCATCGGTTCTCGCTGGTGATTCGGTATCCATCGAGTACTTCGACATGGACTTCTTATTTCTCATCAGTCTTAGTTGTTTTATCAGTATCATGCATTCTCCATGAGCTATTGATGGTGATTCGGTGGTGGTCGTGTATGTCGATGTGGGCTTCTTTAGTTCGCATATGTTCTAGTATCTCTTTATCTTTATGCCTAATCGGTTATATTTGGTGATTCAGTGACGGTAGAATACATCGATTTGAGCTGCGTCATTTGTTCTAGGGAATTCACCTACGTGCTTCATACTCAATCGGCTCTAGCTGGTGATTCGGTGTCCACCGAGGATGTCGATGTAGTATGTGTATTTATCATGTGTCCCAGTGGCTACACCTTTGTCGTTCAGACTCGATCGGTTCTCGCTGGTGGTTCGGTGTCTCCTGAGTATGTCGACATGGGCTGTTTATTGCTCATCTATCCTAGTGGCTTCGCCTCTGTCGTTCACACTCGATCGGTTCTCGCTGGTGATTCGGTGTCCGCCTAGTATGTCGACATGGGCTGTTTATTTCTCATCTGTCCTAGCGGCTTCATCTCTGTCGTTCACACTCGATCGGTTCTCGCTGATGATTCGATGTCTACGGAATATGTCGACGTGGGCTGTGTATTTATCATCTGTCCTGGTGGCTTCACCTCTGTCGTTAATACTCGGTCGGTTCTCGCTGGTGATTCGGTGTCCACCGAGTATGTCGACATGGGTCGTTTGTTTTCCATCTATCCTGGTGGCTTCACCTCTATCGTTGATACTCGAGGTTCTCGCTGGTGATTCGGTGTTCGTCGAGTATGTCGATGTGATTTGTGTATTTCTCATCTGTCCTAGTGGCTTTACCTTTGTCGTTCGTACTCGACCGGTTCTCGCTGGTGATTCGGTGTCCATCGAGTACTTCGATATGGGCTGTTTATTTCTCCTCTGTCTTTAGTTGTTAAATCACTATGATTCATTCCCCATGAGCTATTGATGGTGATTCGGTGGTGGTCGTGTATGTCGATGTGGGCTTGTTTAGTTCGCATATGTTCTAGTATCTCTTTATCTTTATGCCTAATCGGTTATCTTTGGTGATTTAGTGACGGTAGAATACACCGATTTGAGCTGTGTATTTCTCATTTGTTCTAGGGAATTCACCTACGTGGTTCATACTCAATCGGCTCTAGCTGGTGACTCGGTGTCCACCGAGGATGTCGATGTAGTCTGTGTATTTATCATGTGTCCTAGTGGCTACACCTCTGTCGTTCAGACTCGATCGTTTCTCGCTGGTGATTCGGTGTCTCCCGAGTATGTCGACATGGGCTGTTTATTGCTCATCTGTCCTAGTGGCTTCGCCTCTGTCGTTCACACTCGATCGGTTCTCGCTGGTGATTCGGTGTCTACCGAGTATGTCGACATGGGCTGTTTATTGCTCATCTGTCCTAGTGGCTTCGCCTCTGTCGTTCACACTCGATCGGTTGTCGCTGGTGATTCGGTGTCCCCCGAGTATGTCGACATGTGCTGTTTATTTCTCATCTGTCCTAGCGGCTTCACCTCTGTCGTTTACACTCGATCGGTTCGCGCTGATGATTCGAGTCTACGGAATATGTCGACGTGGGCTGTGTATTTACCATCTGTCCTGGTGGCTTCACCTCTGTCATTAATACTCGGTCGGTTCTCGCTGGTGATTTGGTGTCCACCGAGTATGTCGACATGGGTTGTTTGTTTTCCATCTATCCTGGTGGCTTCACCTCTATCGTTGATGCTCGAGGTTTTGCTGGTGATTCGGTGTTCGTTGAGTACGTCGATATGATTTGTGTGTTTCTCATCTGTCCTAGTGGCTTCACTTCTGTCGTTCATACTCGATCGATTCTCGCTAGTGTTTCGGTGTTCACCGAGTATGTCGATATGGGTTGTGTATTCGTTGTCTACAGAGTTTCACCTCTGTTGTTCGTACTCGATCGGTTCACGCTAGTGATTCGTTGTCTACCGAGTATGTCGACATGGGCTGTTTATTTCTCATCTGTCTAGCGGCTTCACCTGTATCGTTCATACGCGATCGATTCTCGCTGGTGATTCGACGTCCACCGAATATGTCGACGTGGGTTGTGTCTTTCTGATTTGTCCTAGTGGTTTCGCCTCTGATGTTCATACTCGGACGGTTCTCGCTTGTGATTCGCTGTTCATCGAGTACGTCGACATGGGTTGTGTATTTCTCATCTATCCTAATGGCTTCACTTCTGTCATTTATACTCGATCGGTTCTCATTGGTGATTCGGTGTACACCCAGTATGTCGACATGGATTATTTAATTCCCATCTATCCTAGTGGCTTCACCTCTGTGGTTCATACATGATCGGCTCTCGCTGGTGATCGGTGTCCACCGAGTATGTTGGTGTGGGCTCTTCACCTCTGTCGTTTATACTCGATCGGCTCTCGTTGGTGATTCGGTGTCCACCGAGTTTGTCGATGTGGGCTGTGTATTTATCATCTGTCCTGCTGGCTTCACCTCTGTCGTTCACACTCGATCGGTTCTCGCTGGTGATTCGGTGTCCCCCGAGTATGTCGACATGGGCTGTTCATTTCTCATCAGTCAGAGTGGCTTCACTTCTCTCGTTCACACTCGATCGGTTCTCGCTGATGATCCGGTGTCCACGAATATGTCGACGTGGGCTGTGTATTTATCATCTGTCCTGGTGGCTTCACCTCTGTCGTTAATACTCGGTCAGTTCTCGCTGGTGATTCGGTGTCCACCGAGTATGTCGACATGGTCGTTTGTTTTTTCATCTGTCCTAGTGGCTTCACCTCTATCGTTGATACTCGAGGTTCTAGCTCGTGATTTGGTGTTCGTAGAGTATGTCGATGTGATTTGTGTATTTCTCATATGTCCTAGTGGCTTTACCTTTGTCGTTCATTCTCGATCGATTCTCGCTGGTGATTCGGTGTCCATCGAGTACTTAGACATGGACTGTTTATTTCTCATCTGTCTTAGTTGTTTTATCACTATCATCCATTCCCCATGGGCTATTGATGGCGATTCGGTGGTGGTCGTGTATGTCGATGTGGGCCTTTTTAGTTCGCATATGTTCTAGTATCTCTTTATCTTTATGCCTAATCGGTTATCTTTGGTGATTTAGTGACGGTAGAATATGCCGATTTGAGCTGTGTATTTCTCATTTGTTCTAGTGGCTTCACCTCAATCGTTTATACTTGATCGGTTCCCGCCGGTGATTTGCCGTCCCCCATGTATGTATACATGGGCTGATTATTTCTCATCTGTCCTAGTGGATTGACCTCTGTCGTTAATACTCGATCGGTTCCCCCGGTTGATTCAGTGTCCATCTAGTATGTCGACATAGGTTGTTTAATTCCCATCTGTCAAAGTGGCTTCACCTATGTGCTTCATACTCGATCGACTCTCGCTGGTGATTTGGTGTCCACCGAATATGTCGACTTGGGCTGTCTGTTTCTCATCTTTCTTCGTGGCTTCACTTCTGTCGTTCATACTCGATCGATTCTCGCGGGTGATTCGGTGTTCACCGAGTATGTCGACATGGGTTGTGTATGTCTCATCTGTCCTAATGGTTTTACCTCTGTTGTTCATACTCGATCGGTTCACGCTGGTGATTCGTTGTCCACCGAGTATGTCGACATGAGCTGTTTATTTCTCATCTGTCTAGCGGCTTCACCTATATCGTTCATACGCGATCGATTCTCGCTGGTGATTTGACGTCCACCGAATATGTCGACGTGGTTTGTGTCTTTCTGATCTGTCCTAGTGGTTTCGCCTCTGATGTTCATACTCGGACGGTTCTCGCTTGTGATTCGTTGTTCATCGAGTACGTCGACATGGGTTGTGTATTTCTCATCTATCCAAATGGCTTCTGTTCTGTCATTTATACTCGATCGGTTCTCATTGGTGATTCGGTGTACACCCAGTATGTCGACATGGATTATTTAATTCCCATCTGTCCTAGTGGCTTCACCTCTGTGGTTCATACTCGATCGGCTCTCGCTGGTGATTCGGTGTCCACAGAGTATGTCGACGTGGGTTGTGTATTTATCATCTGTCCTAGTGCTTCACCTCTGTGGTTCATACTCGATCGGCTCTCGCTGGTGATTCGGTGTCCACCGAGTTTGTTGGCGTGGGCTGTGTATTCATTATATGTCCCGGTGATTTCACCTCTGTCGTTTATACTCGATCGGCTCTCGTTGGTGATTCGGTGTCCAACGAGTATGTCGACGTGGGCTGCGTATTTATCATCTGTCGTGCTGGCTTCACCTCTTTCGTTCATACTCGATCGGTTCTCGCTGGTGATTCGGGGCCTGTTCGGCTGTTGATAACAACCGACTGTTGCTGGTGGCTCCTGCTGTTTGGTACTCATGTAGCAACAGTACGACCAGCCAAAAACAGCCACCTACGGCTGTTTCAGCATTCCAGCGAACAGGCCCTCGGTGTCCCCCCGAGTATGTCGACATGGGTTGTTTATTTCTCATCAGTCCTAGTGGCTTGACCTCTCTCGTTCACACTCGATCGGTTCTCGCTGATGATTCGGTGTCCACGGAATATGTCGACGTGGGCTGTGTATTTATCATTTGTCCTGGTGGCTTCACCTCTGTCGTTCATACTCAATCGTTTCTCGCTGGTGATTCGGTGTCCACCGAGTTTGTCGACATTGGTTATTTGTTTTGCATCACCGTTGTCATTCATACTCGATCAGTTCTCGCTGGTGATTCGGTGGCAACCGAGTACGTCAACGTGGGTTGTGTATTCCCCCCCTATTCTCAACTTTAAATCTATCGTCCATAATTGATTTGTTCTCGCGAGTGATTTGATGCCGACCGAGTATATCAACGCAGGATGTGCATTCCCCATCTATCTTGGTAGCTTTAGCTCTATCGTCCATACCCGATCAGCTATTGCCGGTGATTCGATGGCTAGCGTTTATGTTGACGTGGGCGGTGCATTTTCAGTTTTCCTAGTAGCTTCACCTCTGCAGCCGTGCGCAATCTACTCTTGCACGTGATTCGGTGGCGGTCGAGTATGTTGACGTATGTATGTGCATTCCCATTAGTCCTAGTAACTTTAATTTTGTCGTCCATACTCGATCGATTCTCGCCGGTGATTTAGTGTCGACCAAGTATGTAGACGTGGGCTGTGACCCCCTGTATCTTCGTAACTTCAACTCCATCGACCATAATTGACTGGTTCTCATGAGTGATTCGATGCCGACTGAGTATATCGACGTGAAATGTGCATTCCCCATCTGACTTAGCTTTAGCTCTATCGTCCATACCCGATCGGCTATTGCCTGTGATTAGGTGGCGATCGTGTATGTCGACGTGGGCTGTGCATTTCCATTTGTCCTATTAACTTATCCTCTGTCATCCATACCCGATTGACTCTTGACGGTGATGCGGTGCCGGTCAAGTATGTTGACGTGGGTTGTGAATTCCCATTAGCCCTAGTAGCTTCAGTTCTGTCGTCCGTACTCGATCGGTTCTCGCAGGTGATTCGATGGCGTCTAGTATGTCGACGTTGGTTGTGCATTCCCTATCTTTCTTGGTAGCTTAAGCTCTCTTCTTCAAACTAGCTTGGTTCTCGCCGGTGGTTTGATGGCTACCGAGTATGTCAAAGTGAGTTGTGCATTCCCTATCTGTCTTGGTAGCTTCAGCTCTGGCTTTAATACTCGTTCGGTTCTCGTCGCTGATTCGGTTGCGACCGAGTATGTCTACGTGGGTTGTGCATTTCCATTAGTCCTAGTAGCTTCAATTCTATCGTCCATACTCGGTTCTCCCCATTGATTCGGTGGCGGCCAAGTATGTCGACGTAGGCTGTGTATTCCTCACCTATCATGATAGCTTCGGCTTTGTCGTCCATACTCGATCGGTTCTCTCCGGTGATCCAGAGTACGTCGATGTGGGCTGTGTGTTCCCATTTGTCCTAGTAGCTTCATCCATTCTCGATCGGTTCTCGCTGGTGATTTGGTAGCGACCGAGTATGTCGATATGGGCCAACTCTATTGTCCACACTCAATCGGTTCTCGTCGTCGGTGATTCGGTGATGACCGAGTATATCGACGTGGGTTGTGCATTCCCTATCTGTCTTGGTCAGTTGTGAATTGCTTACGGTTGTTCATTGCATTGTGTAATGTCTTGCTTACCAAAAATGTGCCCATCATATAAAGATGGACGCTCCAAAGAAGTGGAGTCCATGTTCTTCATTGCAGGTCCTTCTGGTAGCACTGTTGGCAGTCCAGAAATGCGTGAGAAGGCTGCAGAATTTGTGCACATAGCTTGCAGGTGATTTATTTCTAATACATCGAATCTCACTAGTCACTAATAATATTTAATATTCAGCCTCATCACCTGGATTTCTATCAACAGGTACTTATCAAAGAAACGGGCTGATGATAGTATTCTCCTAGCACTTGTTGTGTCATTGATGCTTTGGTAAACTATGGTATGTTATCTTGGCCCAAAGATTGAAGATGAGTACTTTTGCCTATTTATGTGACAATAAACTGTTGTAGGTAGCTTGGAATATATGAAGAATGGTCAAGTCATGTGCAACCTTCGAAACTAGAATCTGCTTCCATAATTGAGCCTCCATGAAACTTTATTGTTCCATCTCATGCTCAAGGATAAAAGAGGCATGCCATCTGATTTTGTGGAGCTTGATTCAACTATTTGAATTGAATTTTGTCTGTTAGACCCAGATGGGCACGTGTCGATAAAGGAGAATTGCATAGTACATGGGGGATGTTCACAATCATCATATCACAGATATAAAACAAATCTCCATCTGGGCTCATGGTTAATTTGATTAATGATCTCTTATAGATCTCATTACACAACTATGAAACTGTCCGCTCGTAAGCTCGCTCTCTCTCTCTGAAAATTTGTCTTTAGGCTTTAATATATATTTCAATTGAATCTTGCAACCAGCATGCAACACATTTGAATTTGAGAAACCATTTTGTGTTTGCTTTTGTTGGCCTTTGTTTCTTGTCGGATATAAAATTGACACATTTTTAATTTATGAATATGGAATATGAGCAGCATGCGGTTTATATTCGTCTTTCAGCAATGATCACCTTGTTTTTGTTTCTGCATATTCCTTCAACACAGGTATGCTGGAAGATCAGTAATAAAACTGCTGAAGGGCGGGCCTTCTCTAATTTCAAGTTGTGTTCTCACACTGACTGAAAATTTCCGCAATCCAAAAGCTCCTGAACATATGGTGCTTGGTTCTTGCAGCATTCTTTCGTCATTGACTGTTCTGAGACGTTTGACAACTGTATGTCTATTGCGCAAGTTACATGGTTTTGAACTAAGCTAAATCATTGAAATGTGAATCGTATTAATATCATTATTCTATGTAGGATCCTGTTTCCCTCTCTTCCTTTATCATGGGCATTTTGGAAAGGTATGCTCTAGCAATCTTCTACTTGTCATTCTCATAGTTTTGGTAAATCGGTATGTTTTATTTGAATATCAGACTTCAAAGAGTAATACTAGTTGCCTTTTGATAAAGAGGGAATGGACAAGCAATTAACATTTGCTGAAACAAGGCCCTGCTGGATATGTTAGCTAACTCTAATATTGTTTTCTCCTGTAGTTCTCATCATGAATTGTTAAGTGTCAGAAAGCAATAAAAAACCTTAATATTGCGCAAGTTACATGGTTTTCTCCTGTAGTTCTCATCATGAGGTACAGTTCAATAAAAAACCTTAATTTCTCTAAATAAATGGAGAAAAACTGAATAAAATCAAACATAAGGGTGTGCCACTGAATAATTTTGTATATGATGTTTACATCTCTTTGTAAATTATAATATATATGTTTCTCTGGGATCTCAAGGAGTTTTTTCAAAAATTCTGAAAGCCGAGTTGACAAGCCAGGATTTCTCATCTAATTTCTCAAATTAATGCTTTGGGGTTTGAGACTAACAGCCTACATTGGAGGTAAGCACTTTGTATATTCTGTGAAAAATTGACACCTCTAGTGACACATATGGCTCTTATAGAATTTTTCTGTCCATTCTTTTGTTCTTTAAACTGACAATGTCATATGTGAGTCGAATTGTCTGATGATACCTCTAGTAACAAAAGCTGATGAGTCGAATTCTCTGATGAAATTGTTATGCTTATTTAAATTTTGTCTTGTCTAATTTTTCCTCTTACCCATTGGCCCACACGATATAGAATCACCAAACAAGAAATTGTACCTGTTCACATTTTGTTGATTGTTGATGTTTGTGACCACAGATGGTATTGAACTCTTGATTTTCCTGTGACCCGATGCATACCACTTTCCCATAACTCATAACAGAACAACAATTAAAAAAAACGTGCTGAAAGAAACAACCTTATTTTCAAGTGGCAGGCAATATCCATTTCAACCTATTATGAAAGATAAATGGGTTAACTGCACAGCTAATTGAATTCCTTTTCGAGGTTGAGTTCATCTTGAAACCGCATTTTCTTCCTAATTAAACTGAGACTAAATCAGAATATTAAAAAAACGAAAGACTCCACAGAACAAGAATGAATTCAGGTACATCACATCAGGCTGATATGTGCAGGTATCATACCTGTTTCAAGATTCTTGCTAAGCCCTTCTTGTTGCAACATATCCAGTTTCTTCTAAGGTTTCTTGAATTGCTGCTCAAGTTCCTGCTCAACGCTTCTTGTCTAGCTCCAGTCTAGCACTTGTACCAGTCGCCTACCAGATCACGGCTTTGCTCCAATTCTTGCAGTCTCTCCAATTATGCAATCCTCTCCAAAATTGGTGCTTTTCTTCACTTCAGCACTTCCCCTCGCAGTGTACATACAAGGTCTTCAAATGTATCAGATCTTCAGAAGCTGGAGCTATTTACTCGACAAGAAACTGAAAGTCGTACCGTAAAAACAAAAGTTGGAAGTCGGGATTGTGCAAACAAGAGGAAAGACCGCTTTGTAGTGTGCAACAATAACTAAAGCTGTCTAAACAGGAAATGCTAATGTTTGTTAACATCAAAACTGAGTATTTCTGTTCAGGCAAAGATTCTCTAGTGACGTCGAGTAACTAATTGTCAATTGTTGACTTCTGACCCATTATTCTGGTGAAGGTTGACAATCAAATAGAACTAAATGTGTTGTCCTTAAAAGGTTTAACAACTATTCTGTGCTGATATGTCCCCAGAAACAGTGCCCATGTAGAACTTCTACAAAGTCAAAGAGACCAAAATCAAATATTCCTGCTTTTTCCTCAGTAGTCGCTGCGCAAATAGAAGTTTGTTGTCGTACAGTCACTTTTTTTCTCGAAACGCAGGAGAGCTGCGCTTCATTATATTACTATGATACATTTGTAAGATGTTTAATTTAGGTACAATTTGATGGCCATCCGAGTACTCCTGTTACAATCTGGCACATATTCACAAATCGTACCACTTTTTTGGTTGTTTCTTCTTAAGATGGAACATAGATTTCAGTTATTATGCCGTATATCATGTTTGGAAGACCTTTAAAATCTTACCCATGAGCTTTTTTTTTGGTTTAAAAATCATTTTTTTGTGTTAGGTAATTCTTAAGGAATTTGAAGAGTCAACTACCACACTCGAGGATGCTTGCAATATCTGCTCTTAACACACTGTTACAAGGATCACCTCACATGGCATTGTGCCAAGATTCACACGAATCATTAGGTCACTCTAAAGAATGCAATATTACTTTGAAAGGAGAAATTTTTAATGAGATAATCTGGCAGGAAGGATTCGTGACTGAGATACTCTCATGTGCATATAATTTCTGGCAATGATAGTTCATCGAAAGGGAGTTATGGAGCTCCATGTTTTCAAAGCGGATCTGACAAAGCAATCACTTATTTCTATTTTGACTTCTCTGCCTTGTGGCCACGTACTCCTAGTTGGATCTCTTTAGTGGGTGGTGACACGTTCTATTCCAGCGTTGCTTGGATATTCGAAAGGCTTATACAGCAATGTGGAATGCCAGCAATGTCTTCTCCGCAGACTACACTGGAAGAATTCTTGAGTTTGAAAGAGAGAGCAAGGCAATGTGTAGCTGCAGAAGTGATGGCAAGGATGCTTCACTCGGATATCACAGGGATGTTGGAGCCTGGAAACAACTGGTTGATGAATCAGCTGCAGAAGATTATGTTAGCTCCATATGTGGAATCAGTTTCTGAATGGGCAGCTTGCATTTGATATGCTGTTACCGGAAAAGGAAGATCTGGAACTCGTGCTCCTGTTCTCATACAAAAAGTATTAGAATGCTTATTGACTCCTGTTCCTCAATCCATGAGTACTAGTGTGCTTGCCAAGAGATATTCTATTCTGTCTGCGCTGATAGATATTTCTCCACCTAAAATGTCCCCTGTGGAGGAGCAATACCATGCTAAAATTCTTGATGAACTACTTGACAACATGAGTCACTCATATGCACAGGTAATGTTTGATCATCCAATGTAGGGCATCTTTGAGTTGCCATTTCTTTTATTTCACTTTGCTTATTTTGACTTTCCATTTCTTTTAATTCACTTTCCTTATTGTGACCTTTTGAGATGATGACGCAGTCACATCTGAGGACATTACGTTTAACTGTCTACTAAAACTGCTTTCATTTTTAAACTTTGACTGTTACAAAGTATGCCTCCTCAATTAAATCCTTTCGCTAAGTTTTGAGCCCGTCTGTGTCTATGGCTTCTTTTTAAACTGGCTCAAGCTTATGGCATCCTTGCTTTGTTCCAATAAACTGGTAGGGCTTATACTATATATATTGGTGCATAATATTTTCTGGTGGGCGACTGTATTACATGTCACACGTGTCCGTGATATGCTGCTGGCCACCGAGAGCTATCACAACACTCCTTTACATGGTACCAGTACTACTGTTAATCAGCACAATGTTTGTTTCAACAAGGAAACATGTTAAAGTTATAACGGAAAGTGCATAGAGGTTGATGAAACGAACACCTAAAATGTCAACTATGACAAGACCATTACACACAGAGTTGATGATAGGTTGGATGGCTAGGTTGAATGGGACAGCAAGAGGAAACAGGCAATTCGCTTTTTCTATGGAGGCTTTAACTGCTATTTTTGTTTCTTCTTGCTTGTCTCCATAGAAATGACAGCACCATACATATATAGCCAGCACCCTACCGAGATAACTCATGCAGCTAATTAGCTAATGATAAGATATGTGTCCTAACAACCTAATGAATCCACACATGCATGCCACTCCTTGGTGCAATATTCAACGTATGTAAATATGTACTGCTACTCTGAATAATTTTCAAGTGTGGAAGCTGGTGAAAAACTGGACAATACATGTTCACTTCAGATTGAATATAGTGTAACTGTCATGTTAACACCCAACAGGATACATATAACTACCTTCAGTTAGGCATTTCTTGTTCTATTTTTTGTTTCTTGAATAATCAAAGTTAGGAACAACAGTTTTAGTGATGCATCGAAGAATACGTCAACACTTTAGGATCTGATTATATAATTGCAGTACCGATATATATTAATATATTCACAGGTTACTGATTCTAAATGGAACCTATATTTTAAGGAAATATTAACTGTATTGGGGTTGAGACAGAATTCATTGATTTGTTTTTCTACTTTATAAGTTCAGGTAAGAGAAGCAATTGGCGTTGCATGCTCAAATCTGAGACTCATTTGGTCCTGGAGGTTCTCCACACAATGTTTGCGGGGATGTGAGCATGACTGAACAGACAGGAAGTGAATATTGGTCTTTAACTTTTGACAGATGGAGCTAACAAGTTATCTATAAGTGTACAAAACCACATTCAATCTATGCAACTTATGATTCAGCTAATGACAGTGGTATGGATCATAGAGAGGAGGCTGATGCTAAAAGGATGGAAACGGTGCCTTTTGTCTTTCTCTAAGTTGCACAATTCACTTTCTTCATTCAGGCAATATGTCTCAGATCAATGCAATGAAATATTGAAGTTGATCTCCTCCAAGTGTGAAGCCGAGGCCACCATCAAGAATGTGCAAGCTCTCGCCAAGAACCAGTGCGGCCGCCGCGTGCGCGTGCTGCGCACGGCCAATGGCAGCGAATTCACTTCAAGCGAGTTCACGCGTTACTGCGAGGACCAGGGCGTTGATCGCCACTTCACCGCATCGTACAAGCCTCAGCAGAAGAACCAGACGGTGCTCGCCACGGCGTGGGCGCTGCTGCAGCAGAGGTGGATGCCACTCTATCGACAGATCGTCGGCTGCCTGCCCTACTTGGTTCACACCCGGTCGGACAACGTGTTCACGCAGGTTCCTGGAGCGGCCTATGGAGGAGCACATGGTCGCCGTCAAGCACATCATCCACTACATTGTCGAAACCCTACGCTTCTGCTGCTTCTACGCACACGGAAGAACGAAGCTGCTGGTGCACGGCTACTGCAATTCTGATCCTATGAGCATCTTCGAAGACTGAGCCGGCAAATCCTCGGGATTGACGAAGTCACCACTAGCGCCTTGCTGTCGACGGCCACGTCGCCTAGCACTGAAAGCACAACGCTGTTAAATCCTAGAAAATTCACTCCCAAGGCTCTTGTAACTACTAGACTACAGGCCCTTAGTTAATTTTGTTTGATTTCTTTCTATCTCTTAGTAGCGGCCAAGTATGTCTTGATCAGGAAGTTAGGGTTGTGTATTAGGCTATTTATATTTAGCAATATATGTCTAAGACGCTGCAGCTCCCGCAGCATCAAAAACTCTTTTGAGTTCTGTTTTCCAACAAAAGCCCACTCCCGATAATTCTGACCATCGAGAGTAATGTTGATAGAAATTGCATTGATCTGAGACATATTGCAAAGAAACAAAGCAACTACAAGCCGACGTAGTACGATAGCACCAACAGAGATATATGGAAAAGGTACCTATGTGAAAAGCCGTAGAAAACCAGTGTCGAGCATTGCTTCCGAACTGCACGTGTCGAGCATTGCATGAGCAACTGAGCATGCTTCAGAATTTTTCATGCTGTTAACAAATCAACTTGTACTGAACTGTATGTCAAAAACAAAATAAGAAATGGAACAATGAGAAGCAGGTCTAATTTCTACATAAAACGCCTGAAAATAATTTACTAACTAACATAATTCAGAGAACGAACTGAAATGAAGTTGCCGAACCTTTTGGAAGTTAAGTTGAACTCGAAGGCCTGCGTGGTGCGATGGTTAGTTCCGTCGGCTGCGTTTCGCCAGCCCGGGGTTCGAATCCCAGGTGGTGCGATGGATAGTTCCGTCGGCTGCGTTTCGCCCGCCCGGGTTCGAATCCCAGGTGCCGCACCCGGTTGGATTTATCACCGTGGGAGTCTCTCCCGCTGTGTTCCCTCATCAAAAAAAAAAAAGTTGAACTCATAAATATTCAAACAACGTTTGAAAGCAGCTCTGTCTGAAATTTTCTAAACAGAAGTGTACTCAGTATTCTTTAGTGCAACCTGTCAAAATGGATTCTCAGCAAAGTTATGTGCATTCACATAAAGTTCCAAGATTTCTGGAGGCCTAGAAGATGTTTAAATCAGCCGTGGAAGTGGAGTGTTTGAAATAAATTAAAAATTTAGAAGCTTGCAGGACCAGCTGTCATCCTCTGTTTCTTCACCTTCTTCCTCCCGATTGGGCAGTGTGGACGGCGCATCCTCCACATTGGCGACCAGCTGAGCCTGTTCATCTCCCCCAATTCCCCAATCTCGGCGATGGGATTGTGGAGGGGGAGTCCGGCTGGTCCCGCTCTTGTTTAGGAGTTTGCTTTTGGTGCTGCTCGGCGTCCTCTCGCGATGCGTGGACAATGCGGGTTTCAAGGTTGCAGAGCTGGTTGCGGGTCCTGCGGAAGATGAATGCATGGACCTTCGTCGAGCTTCCCTCGACGATGGTGGCCATCGATGGCGAGTGGAGGTCCAAGATTTGTAGAGCTCGGGGCGCGGCCCGGTCGATGGGCGATCGCCAACGGCTTTATCTCGCCCTTCAGGACGGGTGTCTACTTCAACTCCTCTCAAAGCGAGGGCGTGCCTGGAATTCTTGTCGGCAGCGATAGCTGGCGATGGGTATTCGGGCATCTGTTGACGGTGTTTAAATTACCGTCAACATATCGGTAAATAAAAGGGTAAGTCACCAAAGCTCGGCATTATTTTTGTTTTACTAATGAGTTTCCACGAGTTTTGGATGATTTATGAGTGCAGGAGTAAATATGGAGGAAATGGGCCCTTGTGAGCAAAATCACAGGCCGGCTGGCCGGCCCCACTTAGTGCCCTAAGCCTGCAAGCTTCCTCCAGTGGACTGAAAAGAGGCCCATACACGCAAATATTGAAGCCCAAGCTGGAGATACCACAGACATTCTAGAAGATTGGCTAAATGGGCCTAAACTTGACCCTCACTCCAGTTCTGCCGCCCCCAGGAGCTGGCCGACCTCAGAACCGACTTCAAAGATCAATCAGGAACGTCCAGAGCGAAGACGGTGGCGAACCACCTCGATGGACGGCCGGACGGGCCCCTTACTAGGCCAGCCGGCCTGCCTTGGCGGGTGCGCCACTCCTCCTCTCACTATAAGACTCCACTGGTCCTGAGGAGGCTATAAATACCCCTGACTAGCTTCAGAACAACTTGCACCTTGGGAGTTAGAGTAGAAGTGAGAGCTTCGCTCGGGATTTCGGAGTCCTCTTCGGAAGTTTGGTTAAAGCTCTTTTGTATCTTTTGTGAGAACATTATGATTATGAATATATTTTCTTATTTATTTAATTTAGTAATTCTTTTAGTTTACTTTATTGCTTTGAGTAATTACCTCGGAGATATTTCTGTGTTGGAGCCACGTCTGTGTACGGTACACTTAGATAGGTTGTTTGCTGGTCTATGCTTACATAATTCATTTGAGTTTATTAGGCATGGTTGGTTTGCCTAATAAATTATTTAGGATAGTTGCTTGTTTGGTTCATTATTTAGGATAGTTGCTTGTATGGTTCAAGCAATTATTCTAGACGTGAGTTTGCATCCAACCCCACAGGGATGGTAGCCGCGAGTATATGTGACAGCTGCATCGGTCTCTGTAATCCACCACGTCTGGGTTCTGGGTTGGACGGGCAGGGACTGTATAGCGGAAAGTTTCCCAGGGTGGTGAGTTCGGTCATCACGTTGGCATTTCCGTGCCCTGATATGCAGAAATGTGTCTGTTGTATGATCTCAAGTATATAATTGTAGACAATTAGTTTACTGAATATAAAATGCTGAAAGATATAATTTAGGAATCCTTGCTCTACCCGTTGTTCCCCAATCTATTTGCTAATATCTTTTTTTATGGATTACTTCATGAGTGCAACCTATCAAACTCTCGATATTTAGCGTGATTCATATGACTGATTTAGACAGTACATTTATGGAATTTTGTTTCTCTGCTTCTCTGTGGAAAATATAAATACGATACCTAGAATACTCCATGGTGAAGTGCTACAATAGTGATCCGTGCGCTTGCGGAATAGAAATATTTTATAAAGCATAAGAATCACCAACAAGCATTTCTGTCGCCGTTGCCGGTAAGTATTAGCTATAATTTCCTGTTCATCTTTGACTGCTATCTTTATTCATCAATTTTATCACAAACCTATCTCACACGTGACCATTTAATCTTATCCTCTCTCGTTCTAAAATAAAAAGGAAATCATTTTACGAGGAAAAGATAAAATCATACGCGCTATGGCCACCGTTTCGCGAAAAATTGCAAACCAGATGCAACATTCGCAGGGAAATCAAAGGTCACAAAGCCCCCTGCCGTACCTCAAAGAAGAACATGTGTTAGCACAATGACCAAAAAATGGGGAGACAACTTCTGTCACCAATTCATTGAAAATCCCCACACTCCCCTCCGAAATTGACGAATGGACGAGTGATGATAACGGGTGAAGGAAACAAAGAGGTGTCCCATGCAGCGAGAAAGAAAGAGCCAAGAAAAACTGCTCCGAAGAAAAAGGAACTTAAGACGGCTCTCGCCAAGAAAGTGCAGAAGATTTTGTCCACACTGAAAATTTCAAGATGCCAACGCTCAACCACCCGACAAAATACAAGCGCCAAGACTGCATAGAAAATTTCAAAATTAAAGTGTAGACGCTAATAACCTTCTGACGGGAGGATATAAACAGTCGTTATCCATAGAATAAAATTTTAGATTTTGTTTTAGCAATTTATTTTAGTAAATTTAAAAATATAAAACTAAATAAAAAATTTTAAAAAAAAACCGATTTTAGGTTGGTCGGGGCCCTCTCAGGCCCGGCCGGCCCCACCTGTCATCCCTAACCTTTAGCTTTGCAGCTGCAGGAGGAAATGAGGCGCACCACGCGCAGGAGAAAAGGGCGCGGGAGTGCGCGCCTGAACCCACCGGCCGGCCTCCTCCGCTCACCCGCGCTCACCACCGACGGCCTGCACCTGCCTCACCTGCTCCCTACGCCGTAGCCTGCTCGAGTGCAGCAGACACTCCCGTGAGCGGGAGAAAAATCTCCGACAACGGGGGACAGCGTCCCATCCTCTTCCCTATGCGAGCACATGCACCGAAAGTATATCTATCGAAACGAAACAAATCTGGGTCAGTTACGATAAGTATTCTATCTGTCGTATAGATGGCCAAAAGGGCCGGGCTAAAAGGGCCGGTCCGCAGCCCACAAATTTTGGCCCGGTCCGAGCACGGCACGGCCCGGTGCATAGAAGGGTCGTGCCGGCCCGGAGCCCGCCTAGGGCCGTGCTTGGGCCTAGGCGCAAGCCCGCCGTGCCGGCACGGCACGGCCCGTTTAGCGCCAGGCCCGTTCAGCCCACCACGCGGCCCGTGTAGCACGGCCCGGCACGGCACGGCCCGGTCCGTTTAGTCGTATTTTATATTAAAATAATTAAAAATATAGGAAAAAATTATATTTTTAGCCTAGGGCCGGCCCGGCACGGCCCGTCTAACACGGATAGGGCCATGCTTGGGCTTGGCCTCAGGCCCGCCGTGTCGGCCCGTGAGTCATAAGGGCCGTGCCGGCCCGGCCCAGTCCGTTGGCCAGCTATAATCTGTCGAATACCTAAAAAAAGATTAATACCTAAAACGCAATCGAGGATTTAACGTCCGGCCCCACAAGGGAATAAGACACATGGCCCGACTTGCCGGCAGGGCCAGCTGCCCGCGAAGGGTAGAGTTGGGCCCAGCTGGGTTTCTCCGCCTCGTACGACCCCCTGCGGAGAGGAACAACAGATGAGCAGTGGGCTCGGCCCCTCCGCTCGTCCGACCCCTCGCGGAGGACTCCCGCCTCGCACTCGCGAGGGCCTGCGGGGTTGGGAACCCGCCACGTCACGCCCGACCCTACAATAGGGGACGGACGGGGTCGGGCGCTATGGCCCGCGTTATCGTTGACCCCCAGGAGTCGGGCGAATGGTACAAACGCGAGACGGCTCACCGTACGGTCTGAGTAATGGTCGTAGCTGTGCAACGCACGTCGAGGGCGAGTGGGTAGGCACGCTGTAGCCACGTACTAGCGTACGACCTCCCCACCTCGACGCGTCCCTGCGGCGTGCGCTTGCGGTCACACGGCCGTGCACGTCGCTACAGCGGTCACCGGTACGCAATAGGACACGGACAGTGTACAGACACACGATCAAAGCACGATGTGACGCTCCCGAAGTCAAGGCCTTGGCCGCCCAGGGAGTGGGGCGGAAGGCAACGGACCGGGTCAAGGCTCCTTCCTCCCCTTTTCTTTTTCTTCTTATTTTCCTTTCTTTTTCCTCTTTCCTCCATGTCAGCCGCTTCCTTCCCTTGAAAGATAAAAGGGGAGAGCGGACAAGCGGAAAGGGGGGCGGCTCATTCTAAACATTTCACTATGGTTGAGCTCTTATACTGGCACATTCACAGAGACTTGGGAACGCTCGCTCTCTCGCCTTGCTTGTAACCCCTAGCAATTCATCTCCACACTGAACTGGACATAAGGCGTTCGTGCCCGAACCAGTATAACTCATCGTCTCAATCGCAAATATACCACTAAGTCGAGCTCGTAGTACAAATTTACTCTTCGGTTGGTTACTAAACACCGACACTATCTGTCCAAAATAGTTGTCTTGACTTTCAGAGATTATGTTTGACCGATCGTCTTATCTAAAAATTTGTGTAAATATTAAAAAAATATGTCAGGATTAAAATATTTTAACGATAAAAGAAGTTATAAAAGAGTAAATAATATTTGCATAAAGAATAAGACAAATAGTCAAATTGGGATGTCTTAAAGTCAAAAGCGACAACTATTTTAGGACGAAGGGAGTACAGTTTTGAACTAGTTTTCATGCCCTAACAAAAACGAAGGGAGTAAGTTATGGTGTTCAACTCTTCATGATCGATTCCTGTTTTCAGCTGTACCCAAACTTCCTGGCCGTCATGAATTGGCACCAACGGAGGAGGTGAAGGCACAAAAATTGAAGGAGACACATGCCGTGATCCAGCACCTGGAGGAGGCCTTCTTCAAGTGCTCCAATGGAAAGGCCTTCTTCGGCAGTGACTCAGTCGGGTACGTCCATCTCGCATTCGGATGCTTCTTCCCTGGTTTGCGGCGCTGCATAAGATGTCTGGCGTGGAGATCATTGATGCGGCCAAAGTCCACACTTGACGGCATGGGCAGAGCGATTTCAGAAATTACACGGGTGAAGGAAGTGCTGCCAGAGATGTACGAGGCAGCGGAGTACTCCAAGAAGCTCCTGGCAGCGTGGGCTGCTGCTAAAGTGAGGGGTTGAATTGCGGAAGAAAGTTATGACGATTTAGCATGTTGCAAGCCTTGCTTTGGTTCGATGTGTATGTTTAATGTTTCATTTCAGTGGTATTAGTTGTTCGAAATGGAGAATAAAAAATATCGTTCATATTTATGCAGTTTTCTTATTCTATTTTCTTCAAACCAGCCACATATCATCTACGCTTACATTCTTAAAGTTTTAGAATATAGGCAGTTGCCCTGCTTCATATTGAAAGCAAAGACCAACACTGGGATCACCCCAGCAGAATTTACGGGGTCTTACAAAGATAAAAGCGAAGGTCAGAAGTAAAAACAAGGTACAATCTCCAAACAGTTTTTGAACCCCAAAACATAACGCTCTAGCTCACACTTCAATATTTCACTATCTGCAGTCAAAGTTTATAAAGTTTGACTTTGATCAAACTTAGAACGCCCTATATTATTTAGGAACAGTGGGAGTACCAGGTACTTTTTACAACAATGAAGCTAAAATGGATCAACTTTCACCGTTAATAATACACAATCAACCTCCATCAAAGCAGTGTGCGGTCACGTGTTTTGAAAAGGGCGCCCTCCTACCCCTCAAAAGAGTGTCGAAGGTATGCCATACATGGAATCATGGGAATTTCTGCAAGAGAAATTCAGTGACAGTAAAGAAAATCTGGAGTAATCATCAACAGGCAATGCAGTTGCTGACATAAAATTTGAAACACCCACAGCAGGACAGCTGAAACAATAAAACCAAGTAAACATCAGTGGTCCTTCCAATCGATTCATACGAGTTCCATTCCACACGTTTATGACATGTCACGTCCAGCAAAAGACAAGGCAGCAAGCGCTAAAATATGGCTATGACAAGAAACTCTCTTATTTGCACGCAAGACATATTCTTCACTGCAGTTGGTGCCACAAGGAGCAAATACAACTATTGCCCGTAACCATAAAATCTCTCTTTACGCTTGGGACTGAGTTCAACTTCTTTTGTTGGCATAGTCATCAGGCTGATCCTCCTCCTTGTTATCATCCTGCAGAAAGTCATCTTGACCATCTCCTTTCACGTCATCATCAGCAAAGCCATCCCCAACCTCGCCCAAAGTCTCAGCCTCAGCCCCCCCAGGACTGTTAACCTTGAGATCACTCGACAAGTCATCCAGCTTACCAGCAGTTGCATTGTCAGAGGCACTGCTTGCGTAGTTGTTACTGGTTGAGCCATAGCCACCACCACCATAATTACCAGGACTAGCATTATAGGCACCTGTGTAACCAGTGTCACCACCATACGCACCAGGCGTGGCAGCCTCTTGATTGAAGCTACCACCACCGTAATTACCAGGACTAGCATTATAGGCACCTGTGTAACCAGTGTCACCGCCATAGCCACCTCGCCCACCTTCAGAAACACCGTAGTTCCCACCAGTGTTGTACCCACTTGCGTATCCTCCTCCACTGCCATAAGAACCTCCATCTCCCCTGTAGCCTCCTCCACCGCCATATGAACCCCCAGCATATCCACCACCGCCACCATAGACACCACCACCACCACCATAGCCACCACTGCCGCCGCCAAAACCTCCAGCACGGCTTCCACGATCATGAGCATAACTCACCCTCACCATCCGACCCTGAAGATCCTGATATAACAAAGAAAAGTGATCAAGAAACTGGACCAACTGATAACAGCATTTTGGAATACTAGACATGATAAAATGAAATATACGGCTATATGAGAAATATTTCCTAAAATGGTATTTTGTGCAGATTAAGACCACGCAAACACATAAAACAACTACTCCCGCCAATCTAAATTGTAAGTCCATTTGGACACTGACACGGTCTCTAAGACTGCAATTTGAACAATGATATATAAAATATATTACTTCATATATCATTTCAATGGTGGAAGTTGAAAAGAGTTAACTTAGGACAAACCCAAATGACCTGCATTTTGGTTAAGAGGGAGTAAAATAAATTCTAAACAGCAGTTAGTCCAATGTGTAATTAATTGGCTTGTAGTGCTCAAAGATAATATAACTTCCTCAACGATGGATCCTTCAGTTGAGGACAAACCGAACGATGTAACAGATAACAGTAGTGTTAAAAAAAAACAGAAGGCCCTAAAAAACACGCTACCACATCGCAAGGAGTCACCTATTTCCTTCACAAATTTCCATCCAGCATAGCTTCCTCAACGATGGATCCTTCAGTTGCTCCCTTCCCTCAATTTACCCATTTCCCTCTCAACTACCCTTCATTCACTAATAAGAAGTTATATCGACCTTGATGACTACTTTGAGAGAACCTTGATAGAACAAAATTATGTTGTTGCACTGCTGTATGTGCGATTTCCATCAACCCTAGTACTATAATTTTTTTTTCCTCAATAGAACAAAATAGAAACTGATAGATTTTTCCTTTTCTTGCAAGTTGTCTCACCATGAGGTTACTGACTCTCATAAATGCACGGACTCAACGTTGAAAAGGGTTAACTTAGGACAAACCCAGATGGACCTGTGTTTTGTTCAAGAGTAAAATAACTGCTAAAAAGCAGCTAGTTCAATGTGTAATTAATTGGCTTGTAGTGCTCAAAGATGATAAATGCTAAAAAGCAGCTAACAGTAGCGTTCAAACAAAAGCAGAAGGCCCTAAAAAAAGAGCTACCAGATCGCAGGCAATCACAGATTTCCTTCACAAAATTTCATCCAGCATAGCTTCCTCACCAATGGATCCTTCAGTTTCTCCCTGCCCTCAAGTCACCCATTCCCTTCTCAACTTCCCTTCTTTCATTACTACCAGTAAGACGTTATATCAACCCTGATAACTACTTTGAGAGAACCTTGATGAAAAATTAATAGAACAAATTATGTAGTTGCACTGCTGTATGTGCGATTTCCATCAACCCTATTTTTTTCTGGAAAACGCAGGAGAGCTGTGCTTCATTATATTAAGAAGAAAATGGGACAAGAGCCCAGTACAACGCACCCCACACACCTCACAGGTATACAAAGATTACATTCGCGCCGTTAACACACTCAAAAAGACAACATGTATGCATGCTAGTATGCTACTGATGAGTCACCACTGGGCAGTCAAAAAGGCAACTCCTCGAGCCCCCGCCATCGACCATAACTTGCGCTCTTCCCCTGCCTTGACCAAAGTTTCAGTGACACTAGGGCTCTCTCCGTCAAATAGATTTCCATAACCCTCGTGTTATACAATTTTTTTCCCAATAGAACAAAATACAAATTGACAGATTTTTCCTTTTCTTGCAACTTGACTCGCCATGAGGTTACCGAGTCGCATAAACATATAGGTAGTTACATGGAAAGAATATCCGCTTCTCGCATTCACTGACGCATCTCAGTTTTCAGATGACAGGAAAAGTAAATGCACTCATTCTATTGATCACATCCACGTAACAAAATACGACTTAAGACCCTATAATACAAATTTCATACAGGAGAACAGGACCCCATAAACACATGAAGAAAATCAACAACATAATTCTGCTGAAGTAGTGGTCAGGTTATTCCAAACTTGCTGCAATTTAACACTTACCTACTAGAATACGGACTCTTGGAACATTGTTGCAGATAAAGATTACTAGCTGAAAAATTTGCTAATATAGGTCTGTATCCCCTCCCCCAGAATTTCTGTCATCATTACCCGCATCAGCCAGCTCTACACGGATACCCGTCCTAAAATTTTGCCGAGTCAGACACATATATTGGATCCTAAGTGATACCTAATGTATCACGGGATATCAGACACCCACACCTGCACCCCTGTCCAGTGTCCACGTAACACACGTCACCGAATTAAATCATTGCAGCATATGAAAAAGCCATGCATTCATCGGACCAAGAATTGAATTTCAAGATAATGCCTAACATTTCCAGATTCAATAATGAAGTACAGGGTTAAAATTTGAGCTGAAATTGTTATGACACTCAGATGTTTAACCATGAGCAAAATACTGAACATCAGATCAGCATATATTGAACGTCAGCTGATATGCTAAGTCTAATAAGCAGATTGAGGAACTAAGGAAAACGGACCTTCCCATCCATGCCGGTAATGGCAGATGATGCCTCCTCAGTGGACGTGAAAGTCACAAAACCAAACCCTCTTGACCTTCCAGTTTCACGATCCATAATCACCCTAGCTGAAAAATTAACAACACAATTAATTGCACGATAGGACTGATTCTCGGTGAACCTTATAGAAGGATTGATACAATAAAGAAGCATGCCTTCGATGACTTGGCCATAGTTAGAAAACGCCTCCCTCAGGCTCTGCTCATCCGTGCCGTACGAGATGCCTGTAAGTGGTGGCGAAAAAATCAGTAAGAGCAATACAGCAAGATAAGGGCTTCTCAAATCAGTCAAATCGTTCTGCAGTCGCAATAGAAATGAATCAAGAGTGTGGAGAGAAGAAATCGTAACCTCCTACGAATAGCTTGGAGGAGGACATGCATCGAACTGCCTGGCACAGCGACGAGCTGCCCCCCGCCGATCGCTTGACAAGATTCCCAACCTTCTGCAAGAAGGCCATCTCCGGAAATATCTCTACTCCTTTAAAAACCGCAGTTGGTGGCTGGTGGTGGTCGTGGCCTCGCCTCCTCAGTTTAGCGCCGACATGTGGGCCCGATCTCCCACGACCCGCCCTGGCTTCTGTCCGAATCCCACACGCCGCGCCCGCACATCTCGCTCGCTCCCTCCCTCCCTCCATCTCTGGTAGCCGAGGTCCAGCATCGCTCGCTCCCTCCCACCTCCGACCGGGCACGGCTTGCTCTCCTTCGCAAATCGCAACAAGCCCAGCGCCCCACCACACCACCATCCGGCACTAGCAGACTCCGCTTCCAATCACGTACAAAACATTTCACGCCGTTGCCTGACTCACCACTGCTCAGTCCAAAGGCAGATAGCAGCAATTTTGCTTTATACTGATGGTTTGCGGAGAAATCGAGAGAAGAGAGGGAGAAGAAGACGGAAGACCGATTTTGCGAGTTCCTGATGCAAGCTGATGGATGGTGGCAAGGGATTTCAGGCAGCGGCAGCTGTGCGATTGCGTTGGGGAACAAGACAAGCAGGGGAAAAGAAAGGCGGCGCTGGATGCGTGAGTGCCCTGGGCATGCGGATTAGGATTGGTTACGGGCAGCGCCGCCGGCCTCGCCGCTGCCGCTTGCCGCGTTGCGACCTTGCCGCACCCGCCTGCTGCTCAGTTGAGCCTGCCGCGCTGCCGACCTCGCCGCGCCAGCTGGCCTCTGGCCACCAGCACGCCGCGCCGCTGTCAGGAACTGGAACAATTCGACACAGAAACAGAGTATTGCGGGGGAAATTCCAGCTATATTCTAGAGCAGATAAGATTACAGATAAAGGGTGCCAATCCCCGATCTATTCTACCCTAGAACTCTAATGCTGTAACAGGTGTTTTCTCAATATCTGAGCATCACCAACCCCCGCCCGGCCTTATATGGTCCGGTAATTTACAGTTGCTGACGAAAGAATATTACAGTGGACTGTTTAACAGCCTAAAATGACACACAGTAAAAGGCGGCTAGCTAAGTGAATTGACGACAGCCGTCGATCGAGAGATGAACGCTTCTCCTTTCATGACACTTCTACACTTGACGCAGTGCAGCATAGAGACTGGCAAGATGGTCATCCTGACAATGCCCCCTCCTTAACATCCTTGTCCTCAAGGATGAAAGTCAGGAAAAACCTTGCGAATGAAGTCGGCATCCTCCCATGTAGCTTCAGTTTCTGGTAGGTTAAGCCACTGGATGAGCCACTGCACAACAGGTTCGTTGTTACGTGGAATCATGCGTCTTTCCAGAATAGATACAGGAGCAACCATTATGTTTCCACGGGCGTCAACTAAAGGTAAATGCGGTGTTGGTACAGCTCTTGGTCCCAAGTGGCGCTTGAGTTGACTCACATGAAAAACAGGGTGTAGTTGACATCCCTCAGGTAGTAAGAGCTTGTAGGCCACCTTGCCTATTTTTGCCAATACTCTGAATGGTCCATAGTACTTAGAGTGTAGCTTCAGAGAATTGTGTATGCTTAAAGAGGTGTGTCTGTAAGGTTGAATCTTCAAGTAGACCATGTCTCCCACTGAAAATTCCCTTTCAGACCTGTGCCTGTCAGCTTGGTGCTTGATTCTTTTCTGTGCCTTCAGCAATGTATCTTTAATCACTTGAGTAGCCAGCTGTCTATCTTGTAGCAGTACCCTAGCACTCACATCAGGACAATCAGGAAGGACCACTTCAGCAACCATTGGAGGAGGAAAGCCATATAGAGCTTGAAATGGTGTCATGTTCAGTGAGGTGTGATATGATGTGTTATACCACCATTCAGCTAAAGATAACCAATCATGCCAGCGTTTAGGTTTTGCAAAAGCCATACATCTCAGATAGTTTTCAAGGCACTGATTAACCCTTTCTGTCTGGCCATCTGTTTCAGGGTGATAAGAAGTGCTGAAGTTCAGATTAACCTTCAAAGCTTTGAACAGTTCTTGCCACATATTGCTTGTGAATATCCTGTCACGGTCTGTGACAATGGCAGTGGGCATGCCATGGAGTTTGAATATATTGTCAATGAATAACTGAACAACAGTTTCAACAGTGAAGGGATGGCTTAGTGGAATGAAATGAGCATATTTACTAAGCCTGTCTACCACAACTAAGATGACATCCTTTCCATTTGATTTGGGCAGGCCCTCCACAAAATCCATGGAAATATAAGTCCAAGCCATATCTGGTACTGGCAAGGGTTGAAGTAGCCCAGGATAAGGTATGTGTTCAGCTTTATTCTTTTGGCACACAGGACATTCTTGAACATAAAGTTTCACTTGCTGTTTCATTGCAGGCCAATAAAATATCAACTTGAGTCTATGATAAGTTGCTCTCTCACCTGAATGCCCACCAAGAGATGAATCATGGAATGTTTTGAGTAACTGTTGCTTCAATTCAGTTGCATGTCCAATTACAAGCTTGCCTTTGTATCTCAGAATGCCTTGGGTGAGGGTATAGTGTGGAACAGCAGCTGGGTCGAGGCTCAGTTTTGTGATTAACTCAAGACACTTCTCATCAGTTTCATAGCTTTTGGTCACCTGTTCAATCCAGGCTGGAGTTGCAGTGGTGATTGCCATGAGTTGAGAAGTATGAGTAACTCGAGATAAAGCATCAGCTGCTCTATTCTCTTTCCCTTTTTTGTATTCCACTTTGTAATTGTAGCCCAGTAGCTTTACCAATAGCTTATGTTGGACTCCTTCTACCAACCTCTGATCTTGTATGTATTTTAGACTTTGTTGGTCAGTCCTTATGATCAAGGAAGAACTAGCAAAATAATGCTTCCACTTTTTAAGAGCTTCTAATATTGCTAATGCTTCTTTCTCATAAGTTGACAAAGCTGCAGCTTTTGGTCCTAATGTCTTGCTTAAGTAAGAGAGGGGTCTACCATTCTGCATCAAGACTGCACCAATACCTTGAGCACTTGCATCAGCCTCTAATGTGAATGGTTGGCTGAAGTCTGGTAACCCCAATGTTGGTGGTGTAGTCATGATGTTCTTCAGCTGCAGGAATGCTTGCTCTTGAGATGGTGTCCAGATAAAAGAGTTTTTCTTCAATGCATCAAAGAGAGGTCTACAAATGATGCCATAGCCCTGTATGAATCTTCTATAATAGCCTGTAAGGCCTAAGAAGCCCCTCAGTTCAGTAACATTTGATGGTGAAGGCCATTGTTTAATATCTTCCAGTTTGACAGGATCAGTTGCAACACCCTCTTCAGAAATTACATGACCCAGATATTCTATCTTCTGTTGTGCAAAGGCACATTTGTTGAGCTTAGCAAATAAGCTGTTGCTTTGGAGTACCTGAAATACTTGCTTGAGATGCTTGACATGGTCATCCATATTCTTGCTATAGATCAATATATCATCGAAAAACACCAGTGCAAATTTCCTTAAGAATGGTTGCAGAATATTGTTCATAAGGGCTTGAAATGTGGCAGGTGCATTTGTGAGACCAAAAGGCATAACAACGTATTCAAAATGACCTCTATGTGTTGTAAATGCAGTTTTAGGAATATCTTCTTCCTTCATTCTGATCTGATGGTATCCAGATCTGAGGTCAATTCTAGAAAATATCCTTGCACCATGTAATTCATCCAAGAGCTCATCAATGATAGGAATAGGATACTTGTTTTTGACAGTTCCTGAATTGAGATGTCTATAGTCAACACACATCCTCCATGTGCCATCCTTTTTCTTCACCAATATGACAGGAGAAGAATAGGGACTCATACTCGGTCTGATGAACTTGGATTTGAGTAGATGGTCAATAAGCTCCTCCATTATCTTTTTCTGATAATGAGCTAGTCTATAGGGCCTTTGATTTACTACCTTACTGTCAGCAGTGAGAGGTATTGCATGATCAATATCTCTAGCTGGAGGCAGGTCTGCTGGCTCTTGGAATATCTCTGAATATGTAGTCAAAAGTTCAGTAATTTCAGAGGGTAATTTTTCCTGATCAGAGATTTGTTTCACTGCATTAGCTACTGGATAAAGGACAGCACCAACAGCTCCCTTTTTCATCAGTTTAAATAGCTTCTTGCAGCTAATAAGGCATTTGTTGTTAGGCTGCACTTCATCTTGAAATGTCACTTTCTGCTGTCCATATTTTGTGATGGAAAATTCCCTTGTTTGCAGGTTGAGACCAATTGGACTGTGAACATAAATCCAGTCAGCACCTAGTATCATATCATAACTGTCCAAATCCAAGATTCTGAAATCAGAACTGAACTCATGCCCCTGTATAGAATATTTGCAATCAAGACATGCTGAATTACTGATCATTGGATCACCATTTGCAGCTGCTACTTTAGCTGATGAAACAGGAGCTACTTTACACTGGGTTTGTAATGCAAATTTTGCACTCATGAATGAGGCATCACTCCCACTGTCCACCAAAGCAGAAGCTACTTTGTTGCCAACTTTCACCAATAGTGAAAATGTGTTCACAGGAGAACTTGTCCCTTGTAATGCATGAAGGGAAATGTTGAATGTCTTTTCTGGTTCAGTTGTTTCTTCTTCTTCAGCTGCGTCTTCTTCTATCATCTGCAATTGTTGTTCCCCTTCAGCAGTGTTGACAACTAGCAGAGAGAAGAGTTTCTTGCCCTTGCAGACCTTATAATGACCAGGAACCCAAGGTTCTTTGCATTTGTAGCATTTGCCCTGTTCTTTTAATTCCTGTATAGTAGGTCCAGTGCTTGGTTGTACTTCTTTCTTTTCCTTGTCATTTGCCCATGGCTTGCCTTGCTTGGCTACAGGAGTGAAAGTATTGAATTTCTTGCCATATGGATATGTAGCTTCTAGCCTCTTTGCAATCCAGTAGGCTTCCACTAGAGATGTAGGCTTATGACATTGAAGATGATTTTGCACATAATCCTTTAGCCCAGCGACAAAACTGCTAATGTAGTACTCATCAGACAGGTTAGGGTGTTCCCTTCTGACCATTCCAACCACAGTTTCAAACTTGTCGATGTAAGAGTTGACAGAACCTATCTGTTTCAGGTTATGGAATTGTGCAACCACATCAATTTCAGATGTATCACTGAATCTTTCACCCACCATCTTGCAGAATTGGTGCCAAGGAAGGGAAACAGTACTGCACCCAGTACCACGCCACCAATATTCAGCTCTGCCTTTGACATACATTACAGCGACCTTTACTCTATCTTCAGCTGGGACTCCCACCATCTCAAAATACTTATCAGCTTTACGGATCCAACCATCTGGATCTTCCCCATCAAATTCTGGAAAGTGCAGTTTGGGGCCCTTGGCAACTGCTCGATGTTGATTATTCAGATAATGATTGTAGCCACCCTGGTGATGTTGAGAGTCATGAGACTGGTATGGAGGGTCAGGTTGAGGTCTTGGCTGGTGGTTGGTTTGATTGTAGTGCTGACCTTCACCATGACGATGGTAGTCATGTTGTGATGTAGGTATGTTGGTGTTGTGGTTTGTTGGCTGTGGGTATTGGTTTGGGATAGGTGTTTGGAAGATATTGGTAGGATTTCTTTGATTGTTTCTCTGGGGTGGTATGTGGTACTGTGGTGATGGAGTGGTTTGGCCGGCATTTTGCTGATACTGTGGGTATGGTGGGGTTGGATGAGGTATATGGTAAACATAACCATAGTTTTGCTGTTGATAAGTTGGTTGTTGGTGTGGCATAGGCTGGTTTCCTGGCTGATAGGTGTAGTTCTGATGATGAAAGTGTTGGCCTTCAGTAGGATAATATTGGCTTAATGGGTTTTGTGTTGGCTGGTTTAGGTAATGGTGGAATGATGGAGATGTAGGATGACTTGGCTGATTCTCAATTTGCCCCCAATTACTATCTGCAGCTTCCTGCCATTCCTTATCCACAAAAGGTTGTTTCCCTGGATGCTGAGGAAACTGAATCGAAGCATCTACTTCATGTAGTGGGTTGGGTTGAGGAGTGTTACCATCTGGTGCTTGTGAAGAACGATCTGGTGGCTTGAATATTCCTGGTTGACCTGCAACTCTGGAGAGATAGCCCATGATCTGTTCCATGTTTTTCTGTGTGAGAGTATTGCTTTCTTCCTGAGCTTGCATGAACTTGCTGAAGGTACGTCGAAGTCCATCCACTTCCACCGCAGTGGCAAAAGGACTCGGCCCCGAACAAGATCCAGCTCCTTCTCCCTTGCCTTCCGCCATCTGCAAGAACAGGTTTGGATCGAAATCCTCCCCCTTCTAGTTCTGCAGAGAGTCTACCGCCGCCAGAACAAGGGACAAGTCGAGGAGATTTTACACAAGGACTTGCCTTGCAACCCAAACTTGATGCTTGTTCAACGCCATCGCCACCACGCTCAGATCGATCCGGTTCAAGGGATTTTACACTAGAACTCGTCTAGCAACCGGCACCGGAATCAAAGAGAGCGCAAGAGTTGTTTTGCTTGACTGAAATCAGGAGAGCGAGGGATTTTACAGGGAAGACAGTGAATCGACCCAAACCTGCTCAGATCTGACTGCAATCGGGAAGGGATTGGGTGGGGAAAAAAATTTCTCGCGCCGAGAATCGACTGCTCTGAGTACCAATTGTCAGGAACTGGAACAATTCGACACAGAAACAGAGTATTGCGGGGGAAATTCCAGCTATATTCTAGAGCAGATAAGATTACAGATAAAGGGTGCCAATCCCCGATCTATTCTACCCTAGAACTCTAATGCTGTAACAGGTGTTTTCTCAATATCTGAGCATCACCAACCCCCGCCCGGCCTTATATGGTCCGGTAATTTACAGTTGCTGACGAAAGAATATTACAGTGGACTGTTTAACAGCCTAAAATGACACACAGTAAAAGGCGGCTAGCTAAGTGAATTGACGACAGCCGTCGATCGAGAGATGAACGCTTCTCCTTTCATGACACTTCTACACTTGACGCAGTGCAGCATAGAGACTGGCAAGATGGTCATCCTGACAGCCGCGTCGCCTGTAGCTCCGCCGGCCTCGTTGCCAGCCGCGCCGCCTGTCGTCCCGCCCGGCCACCCCGCCCGCAGGTGCTGTGCCGCGCCGCTGCTGCCTCACCAACAGACGCGCGCCGCAGCCGTCGCTGGGAAAAAGAAGAGTCGAGAGAAGAGAGAGATCGTGTCGCGCGTGAGGAACTGGATAGAGGTAATTGATTTTTTTTTTTTTTTGAGAGGAACGGATAGAGGTAAGATGGCTGTGGATTGTTTGGGATTTGGGAGTAGATATTTGCTTGTTGTGGGCTGGGCTGCAGGTGTGATGGGCTGTGTGCAACCAAGATTATTGCTTGTTAGGCTCAAAAAAAAAAAAAGATTATTGCTTGTTGTGGGCTAGGCCGGCTGGCCTTTTCTAGCCTGTGGGCTAATTCGGGTACCGACGGGGCACCCGCGGATGAGAGAAAAAACCCGCCCTGGCCCCGACTCAGTTCGGGGCGGGCACGGGTGCCACCCGTGGGCGAAAAATCAGACCCATGCCCGCCCTGTCGGGTCGGGTACCCGAAACCCGGCCCCGAACTGCCATCCCTATTGGTTAGGGTACGTTGGTGGGCTGAATGGGCCAGAAAATGGAAGCCACATCGCTTTGAAGCATGTGATGTAAATGCAACAATGAAAAATGTTTGAATAAAACTTGTACAAAATTGTAGTTATATGAAAAATTGCATACAAAAGTTCACACTTGCCATAGTTACTGTACAATGCTATGAGAAAAGGCAGTGGAAAAAAATACTTCATTTGACGCAAAAATCAAGGCACAATGCTATGAGAAAAATTTGCTTACGAATTTGATTACTTTATTACTGCCAATTATATAATCTTATAGGGATATTCAGAACAAAAATAGTGGGTTAGAATTTTATTTTTTTTCCGTAGCAACGCACGGGCATGTGACTAGCTATACTTAAAATTTACAGTTGGTGGCTTGTGGTGGTCGTCGCCTCGCCCCAGTCGCATTTTGGCGCCGACATGTGGAGCCCACTGGCGTCCGCTCCCATTCCCACCGCTCATCTGCTCCAACGCCACCGCTCATCTGCTCCCTTCCCCTTCCTCATTGTCCCTTCCGTTGGAGCTCATGACAAAGCGGAGAAGCCTGCCGCAGCCGGCGTGAGTCAGGAGCCGCCAAGGCTCGCAGACCATGGCACAACGCAAATTAATCTGGTTTGCGCTCGCCGCATTTGTTCTTCCGCAGTGCCGCCGCGGAATCGTTGCGCCGGATCAGCGCGGTTGCCAGCCAATTGTTGTTCGCTGGCTGAACGCCATCCTACGGATCTGGACTCGGGCGCCTCCAGGGTAGTGCAAGAGTACAGGGCAAGACGACGCCTCACCCAGCAGATTCGATAGAAAAAAGAAAATCTAAGAACCGGAATATGGCACCGGAAGGAGCACAAAACGCACGAATAGTCTCAATGGAAGGAGGAATGGAGTATATGGCACCGGAAGTAACATCTCGATTTCAATTTTTTGAGCCTGCCATCGCAGCGGGCGGATTGAGCTGCGGCAGCGTGGATTACATTTTTTAGATGAGCGTGGATTCTTTCGTTTTGGGAGATGAGCATGGATTCTGGAAAAGGGAATCGGGAGGAGGAGAGAGGGCGGATTAGACGACATGTGCTCTATTGCCGGTTTTTCCTCGATAAAGATTGCCAGTTTTGCTTTTTTCTGCGGGAGAGAAAATTGCAAATGGTAGGACGCGAGGGTTCATAAAACCGGACCCTTTTTCGCGGTAACCGGCAAAACAGGTCCGCTCCAATTCGGATGGATAACCAGTTTTTTGGATTTGGATTTTAGATGAATTCAAAATTTTATGAAGTTTTAAGGTTTTTGATCGAAACAGGTAAAACAGGTGGCTCTCGGTCTGCTCCATCGGTGATTGAAACCTTGTTACCAGCGTAAAAGACTTTCTACATGTTTGCTAACTTCAATTTATCGTATATATTTTCATGCTCGAAAGTATGGAACATTTGACAAAAACTGAGTTAAGAATGTTTAGCTGGCCAAATGATACAAAGGCTGAGATATGTTAATATATTTTTTCAAGAGAAAGCTGAGGATATATTAGTACAATCAGCTTTTATTTTCCAATGATTTTTAGTTTTTTTAATGTTTAGTAGTGAGACATGAATTTTATTTTGAAAAAATAAACCGTAGCAACGCACGGGTATTAGGCTAGTCCTGCCAAATCGGAAAAAAGTTGGGCGCCAGAACTAAGCAAGAGAGGTAGAACGGACGGAAGAATAAAGCAGATACGGATCTATCCCGTCGCCATCCCGCTTCACAATTCGAGTATGAGGCGCAGATAGTTGGTGGAGAGGGAGCACGAGAACAACGGGAGGATGGATAGTATGAGGGGGTTAGGGATTGAGGTGTCAGTTACCAGGGGAAACGGCGGCGGAGTTCCGGGAGACCACGGAGGGAAAAGGGCAAAAACCCTAGAATGGGCAGGTCAGCGACGAGGTTTAAGGGTATTTTCGTCAACATCAAAATGCTGCATTCTTTTGGTGATGTTTGGGAATTGGGAAATGTGGGGTGGGATTGGGATTGGGAAACGAGTTGAAAAATCTTGACCTTTCATTCATCTATCATATTACATCTCAACCCTCCATTCCCTAAAGATTCATTTCCCAATCCCAATCCCTCCTTCATTTCCTAATTGCCAAACATCACCCGGGGTAATTTTTTGAACCGAGAGTGGCGAAGCTGGTGCGACCAGGACGGGGGCTTCTTTTGGCGTGTGAAAAGAAAACGAACAGAAAACATGTTGCCCTTCGAAAGAAAAAAATATTATATTGTTAGATTTTTAATGGACAGCCTATTAAGTTCGTCGCTTTGCTGTGGACTACGGCAATATACAGAAATTCTTACGCGTAAAAATAAAACACAAAAATTCTGCGGCGAAGGGCTGGCTCAGCCTTTCGCAGTGGGCAATACGCCTTCATGCTGAATGTTTGGACGATCACAAATAGCATGTCATTGACGACGCAGCCTAAGCATGAGAGCCTCAAACATATAATGTTTTCCAAATTGAGAGATATGGTTTTAGTACCGTTCTAATATCATTAGGGGTAAAAACTAGCGACTTTTAGGGTCACCTCTGACCCTCTTTAGTTCAAACAAATAAACTAGATTTCTAAAATACTAAAGAGGGTCGGAGGTTACCCTTAGAGACACCCCTAAATATCACCATAAACCTATCGGTTGTCCTCAAACTTAAATTTAGGAACTATTAAGCAAATAACAAATTATATATTTAAACTTCACAACTACTCCCACCGTTAAATAATTGCGGCTTTAAATTCAGCACAGAAAGTAAAAAGAGTGATATGACGTGCACAAAAAACTAGAGGTTGAAGAAGAGAGGTGGAGATAGAGATGCATTCCGAATGCAATTGTGATTGCAAAAAGTTGAATGCTAGAATTGCAATTCTATTGAAATGGAAAGGGTAAAGCAAATTAAAGGGCCACCTCGACCTAATCTATATTTATATCAAATCTCAATTTGACCTATTTTAAAGGAGATGATTGGAACCAACCTCTGACAAAAAAGAATTGGAACAAGCTCAAAAGAGAGAAAGTCAACTAGTAGGTTGCGTAGGTACCATGTGGAAAAAATGCACTAACTAACAAATATAGTATATAAACAGAGAGACACAAAACTGTGCATAAGATTAACAAGGACTCGCTGCAGTTTTGAATGCATCATAACACATTTTAAAAAAATCTGCCTGAGCTATATATATGCTGTTCACCGTTGGTGGCCTCCTTGCGAGAGGGCCTTCCCAATTCCAAACCTGAACTTTTTGGCCGCTGGCAAACAAAGCTACTATTTGAGAGAACACACAAATATAGGTTGCCAAAATGCCCGGAGGATTCGTCGCCGGTAGGGGCAGTGCGCACGACTATGGTGGTGGCGTAACTTTCACCGTCGTGATGACATGCCTTATGGCCGCCTCCTGCGGCCTTATCTTCGGCTACGATACTGGAGTCTCAGGTGCATGCTCTCATATGCCGATTTGCTTCTCCTGGTGATCTTGTTTAGCAAGGATTCAGTAAAAGCTATTTTGTTCTCTGAATGGAGTGCTTAGCAAATCCTGGTTTATAGACAGTTAACATACTTATTAAAAAACACTAGTCATTCTACTTTGTTTCCAGGTTGTTTTCAAATGTATGAAATTTTCAGAATCTCATAGGACAAACCCTATAGCAAAAATTATATGGAAATGTGGCAAATTAATGGACTTTCAAATTCATATATAAACTATTATGTCTCCAGACTCATGCATATGTTTTTCTATAAAAAGGATCTAAGAACCTCAGTGGACATTTTTTTATTTGTTATTATAAAAACCGATAAGGAATTATCCAATCATGGCATCACATTTTCTTTCCAGTTCCGATATTTCAGACTCACCATGCACTTAATTGAACAGGGACATGAATAATTTAAGTCAACGGCCGCTTAAAGATAAACAAATGATGCATAAGTGTCTTGCAAATGTTTTTGTTAGGCCAGTCTCAATGCAACCTTTCATTTACATTAAAGTCTATACCACATATGCATCTTTTGCTGACTTGGCAAGTTAATTATGATGAGAGAGAATGAAAACTTTCATATTTTATGAGAGACCTTTCATCCCCATGAAAGGAAGCTGGCTCTCTTTCCTAAAACTAGTCTTGTAAAGAGTGCAATGAAATGGTGCATTAAGACTGGCCTTATAAGTAAACGCCCCCCTTGACTTTGAACAAATGATGCTTAGGTGTCTGGCACATGTTTTTAAGTATATAATTTGTAATGACGTGTTGCAGAGAAGTGAAGCATTTCAACATTATTCTTACGAACAGTAATTAATTGCTTTCAAATAAAGACTCATAATAAAATAGTAGACAACTACAGCCCGTTGTGATAGCACTAGCATTGACTTCTCGAATACTGTTCTCGGACGTGTTAAAAAATAATTGTGACCATGCTGCGCGAATGCCATTGCATCCGTGTGAGAATTAGAAGAGTTGTGATCATTCTTGTTGGAATTATCAATAATCCGGCCACTACATCGACACTTTTTTCTGGTAAAATCAGGTGGTGTGACTCAAATGGAATCGTTCCTCAGCAAGTTCTTCCCGGAAGTGCTTAGCGGGAAGAAGAACGCAAAGCGTGACGCCTACTGCAAATACAACAACCAAGCACTGACGGCGTTCACATCGTCGCTGTTCATCGCCGGCGCGCTGTCTTCGGTGGTGGCCAGTCGCGTGACAAAGAGGGTGGGTCGCCAGGCCATCATGCTAATCGGCGGCTCTCTGTTCCTCGGCGGTTCTATCGTCAACGCAGCTGCTGTGAACATTTCCATGCTCATCATCGGCCGGATGCTGCTTGGCATCGGTGTTGGGTTCACGTTACAGGTACGGCATATAACAATGTGATGCCCAACAATATCGAATTCGTTCAAGCTCCAGACAAAAAACTGATATATATTCTTGACAGGCTGCTCCGGTGTACCTCGCCGAGACGGCACCGGCAAAGTGGCGCGGCGCAGTCACCTCGGCCTACAACGCCTTCGCCGTCTTCGGCATACTAGCCGCGACCGTCACTAACTACTTCACCAACCGCATCCCCGGCTGGGGCTGGCGCGTCTCCCTCGGCCTCGCCGGCGTTCCTGGCGTCATCATTGTCGTGGGAGCCCTCTTCGTCCCCGACACTCCGAGCAGTCTCGTGCTGCGAGGCCAGCCCGACCGGGCTCGAGCCGCGCTGCAGCGCATCCGTGGACCGCATTCCGACATCGACGTGGAGTTCAAGGACATCGTCCTTGCCGCGGACGAGGCGCGCAAGAAGGACGACGGCGCGTTCCGAAGGCTGTTCAGCAAGCCGTACCGGCAGTGCCTTGTGGTCGGGCTGGGGATACCTGTGTTCTTCGAGCTCACCGGCATCATCATCATCGCCGTGCTCACGCCGGTGCTGTTCCGGACGGTTGGTTTCAACAGCGAGAAGGCGATGCTTGGCACCGTGATAAACAGCGTGACCAACTTAACAGCGACTATGCTATCGTCTACCGTCATGGACCGCACCGGACGAAGGTTTCTGTTCATTGTCGGCGGAACGGGCATGATGCTTTGCGAGGTATCGTAAACATGGCTCAAGTTAAGCGCGATACAACATTTCAGCATATCTTCTGCATCTATCGTATTTTAACCATTTTGCTATTGAACCAAAAAAAATGTTAAGGTGGCCATTACATGGATCATGGGCGCCCATCTCGGCAAGCATCACTCCGTGACGATGCCACAGAACTATGCAATAGGCGTGCTGGTTCTGATTTGTCTATGCACGTTTTGCTCCGGCTTGTCATGGGCGCCACTCAGGTGGGTGTTGCCAAGCGAGATCTACCCTCTGGAGGTCAGGTCGGCCGGGCAGGCCATGAGCATCTCCGTAGCGCTCTGCCTCTCCTTCCTGCAGCTGCAGGTGTTCATCGCCATGCTCTGCGCCATGAAGTTCGCCGTCTTTCTCTTCTTCGTCGGTTGGCTCTTCATCATGGTTATCTTCGTGATCCTATTCCTGCCCGAGACGAAAGGGGTGCCGCTGGAGACCATGCGCTCCGTGTGGGCACAGCATTGGTACTGGAAGAGGTTCACCAAGCATGGCGACAACCAAGCCAACCTGTTTTAATTAAATTGTTCTCTTTCTTTCGAGGGAAATCTTTAAGAGTATTCACAACATTATTCTGGCTACTTCCAACAGGTACAATTTAGCAAAGCTGCAAAGTTATCTACGTCATCATTCGTAAGTATCTTATAATCCACAGTGAAGGGTATCTTATAAGAGATCCACAGTGAGATTGACCGTATCTCACTGAAACATCAATGTTGAATAACTGCAATATGTATATAGTCCTAAGCATACAGTTGTAATTTTTCCATTCAGCACCAGTGAAATACCGTCCGGTTGTAACGTCTTGGTACAACTGGAGCACACAAAACTATTTGAGCGGGACAAATCATTTCAATGCATTTCTACATGTTAAAATCATTAAGATGTACCTGACCGAGCTTCCAAAGATTTCTGTGATAGCTTTGAGGTAAAAGTAACATCAGGTTGCATATATCCCATATATACAGGTATTCTGGGGCAATTGTGGGTGATGCTACTCCAAAATAATTCTCTGGTAATCCATTCCAAGCAAGAAATAACAAGGATCCGTGTACCCAAAATCACCAAAGGTTAGAAGGATTGGTTTTCCAGCTGGAAGTATCTGTAGTACCTTATTCATTAAGGGTTTTCTCCATGACCTATCTTTGGATGCCTGCCAGCCTTTGGTGTAGGGCCCCAATATTTCTCAGGATTAGGAACAAATCTTGGACTCTTCCGCGGTGCTGAAACCTGGGGTACTTGCGAAAAGTTTGCCTGGTAGTTGTGTACGAAAAATGTTAAACACAATTAAATGCCGAATACATATACAACCAATTCAGCCAGCAGAATCAATATGCAGTAACGAAACCTCGATGACAGATATAACCATGTTACACGAGATATTGTTCTTCCATCTGAATAGTTATGAATAAACAAGTAACGGCAGCGAGAGCAGTCTATAGTTCAGCAACATGTCACAAAATGATATCAACCCAGAGTGACCATGATGCTTACCAAGGAAACAAAACAACGTATTGCATGATTCAGAACTAGAAAAAGGTAAAAGAACTAAACATTCAAGTATCATGGACCCAGATTAGGCAGCCCTGAAACCAAGCAGTGCGACCATGCCGGTGCCTGGCGGCCTTACCACTAGGGCGGGGTTAGAGGAACAGATTTCTGCATTTTATTTCTTTCAGAATGCTGTCATATGGAGAATTTATGATAAGACAGTTTCATCCAAATTTAACATGCAGAAAAACTGTGCGAACACTTCTTGCTTGTTTGTTGGAAGGATGACATGCCTCCTTGTTCCTAAGAAGCTCCTAGATTCTAGAGAGAAACCAACTAAAACAAAATAAAGACGGTATACCTTAAACCACTCATATATTAATGACTTCTGGTGAGCAATTCAATTAGATACATGAGGTACATAATGTTTCTACATACGCAATGGAATTTCAGGGTAGTTGAGTACTTGAGCACATGGAGATAGGTAATTCCTCTCAAGGGCTTTAGATAATTTCGTAAAACACAGACAATTTTCTATGCAAGCCTGAAGGATCTGTGATATCAACATGCCATGTTACTATGCCCAAAGCATGAAGACAGATGGCATCATGGCATACAGAAAAAGAGTTTCAGATGGCAGAAGTCAGATGGCATACGAGGAAAGGATTAACTCAAACTCCATGTTGACATGTTGTGCAATATGACAACTTCAAATAAAAGCTCAAGCCTCGTGAGTTTTGAATAATACCTATTTCATAGTTCCATGCACGAATTTTTCAAAGATGTATACAAAACAGTGATTTATGAACTATACCTGCAATTTAGGCTCCTGGGAAAGTATTATGTTCCCTGGATGATTTCCAGTCCAATGCTTAACTGGGTGAAGCTTGACCTGCAGTATAAAGTTATCAAAAATGAGTTAAAAATGGATGATTAGCCTCAAAAAGAGCAAACAAACTGTGGCATACCCAGCAGCGCATAATGTCCCAAATTACAGACATTGGGGCATCTGTTTTAAGAGCTAAGGGGTCCACATGACTTCCTGATACTTGATAACCTGCATTTCTGATGGCAGAATGTTGCATGTCCATGGTTGGATTAGTGCACTTCAGTGTCGCACATAAATTGTGAAGATTCACAAATAAAGGTGCTTCAGGCAATTCCTGCATGCAAATAATGCATGATTATTGCTCGAGGATGGTTTACTGAACTGCGGGGATATATTTGTGAAAATGGTTCCATGTATCTAAGTATTGCAGTCAAATTGAAGACTCTTCACATATGACTGCAAATGATTCCATGTAACACCTGCTATAGAAAGGTAACAATACTCCTGGACAGCATACTTTTTAGCATTTGTTCAACGATAATGGAAAATAAGGTTCAAAGACAAACCAAAAATTGTAGTCTGTTGTTGGAAGATGCCAACTATTTATAAAATATTATTTCCAACAAGAAGCGGGGAGAGAACCTTTAGAAAATAACCAATAACCTGAAAGGAACTCTACACTCGTAAAACCTGATTGGTTCACAGACATAACAGTACCGCAACAAGCGCCACCATGCCTAGAATCGGCGGCACAACAGATGGATCAGTTCAGAGGCTTCAATCGGAAAGAATTTATCCGAGTTTGTTAGCATCTTGAAGTTAGAGCAAGTACAAACTCGAAAGAAGCGAAAACAATCATCTGGAGTAAACACCACTTTGGCGCGCTTGATCCTCAAACTCACAGGCGAGAAACTTTCCCTCCCAGCCCTAACTCAGTGGCTGAATTCCAGCAGCAACGAACTCGCCAAGCTCGACCGTGGGGTACCTATAGTACAGAATCTCCAACATGAACGGCTTCAGTGTGTGGTCCTCTCTAACTTGAAGACATGGGTTGAGCGTTGCCACCGACTCAGCTGACATGGACTTGATCGTGGTGTTGCCAATCTTTCCTTGCAGAGTGACCCAATGATTTGAGCTGGCGTTGCGCCCCTGGATGCCCCCGTGCTGGAAAGAGACATCGTGCGCGAAGGGGTGGTCTTTTGCTCCGGTAGAGTGCCAGACTCTGCATTTTTACATCAGACTTGGCGCTGGTAGTTTTCCACAAACTCGTGCCATCCTTGAGGTCGGCGAGCGCATTGAATCGATTAGCGGCCCAAAATTAAGGTTGACGTACTACATAAAGCGCAATCATGAGATGATGCTGAAGTAGCCTCGATACCAGTATGCCATTGTGTTGTCCATGTGGAGGGACGCCAGCCATAGTTTTGTTAAGGGTATAGTCGTAGTATAGGACTCTAATTGTAGAGTCCTTATCCTAGTCTGGTCTTGAGTCATGTAACCCATATATATTGCCCCCTATAGGGACTATTATCAATACAAGTCATACACTACTACTCCTCCCTTAAACCCCACCCCCCCACCCCCGCGCCTTCAAATGCAAGGTGTATGCAATAGTGTTGCATTTGAAAGAGATCACTAAAAACTAAGATAAATTACATCCAAAATCTAACTCTATAAGCCGTCGTGGAGTGGAGTCTGTTAATTCGTCGAAGCCAGCCGAAGAAGTGCAAACAAAGCACATGTGTAGAGCCGTGATGGTGACATCAAAAGAATGCTCTTGATCCATAGTCGCAAATAAAACGACGTAGAAAAATCAAGATGGCAAACAAAATGTCCAAGATCAAAACAAATAACCAAGCCGACATACAAATCGACAAGAGCTACGAAAAGACCTAGGTGGCTGTATGATACCAAGAACGACAACTAATGTAATTAACCAAACAAGAATAAATTTGGTTAATTCAAAACCAAACAAAAAACGTGACTGGTTGACGAAGACTTAGTGGACTCCACGACATAGATGAACACAAGAGAGCAATAGACTTGGATGTAGACGCAGTGGAACTATAAAATTCTAATAAAACGAGAAAAAGAAAATGTTGTCGTGTACCACACCTTAAAAGAAGAGCGCCAGCAAAGAAACCTGGGGATGAATAGAACAGGTGCAATGGCCCTTTTTTTAAAACCTGAAAAGCTAGTGCCTGGAACGCTCAAGCAGACCAGCTGCAAAACTGGGATTGAATCGATCCCCCCATCAAGAGCACAGAAGTTGGATGGCTTGTAGCGGCTGCAGAGCTCGACGAGATCAAGGGTCCATCCACGTGTAGATCCTCGGCTGGATGTCGGCAGGCGATGATGCCGAACCTCGACGGCAATGGCAGGTCATCGAGAGGCAGTACAACGCGTAGCTGTGCTACTGCAGATGGCAGGTAGTGGAATGATGCGATGCATTACCGCGATGGCGAGTAATGTGATCATATGATCCACTACCGCGGTCTGAGCCAAATAAAAGAAGAAAAAAAAATTGGCTGACATGACGATAATTTTGTGGATAAGCATGGCTTTGACAAACTGAGATATGTGAATTGGACTATGGATGCAGCAGAACACAAGTCTCAAAGGAAACTATAAGTTGTATCGATGCAGCGGAAGATGGGGTTGAATTGACTAGCAGCAAGCAGAACATTGATGAATTACGCACTAGCCAAAGTAGAAGGGTGCATGCTGCTGCAAAACGAAGCAGCATGCAAGGCCCAATATCAGAAAGACAAAAATACGGCCCAATACCAGCCCGTGAGGAGTAGATGACCTGGTTACGGAACCACAAGACGAATTCGTGATGGCAACGCGATGAAGAAGGCCATGGCTGCAGCCTACAAAGGGGGTCGCAATGGCCACCAGGACGGCGGCCTGAAGATGGCGGCAACGGCCGCGACGATGGCTTGATGTGAAGCCGCAAGGACGGCTCAATTTGCAAAAGACGAGCCTCGACAGCTGAAGAGCCAGCTGCGATGGTGACTGATGACGAGGTGGTCGACGACCTGAACGGAGACGTGAACTCGATGGAGGGCGCGACGGTGCCTTGAAGAAGATGGACTGCGATGGGAGCCTGACGAAGCCGCGACGGCGGCTAAAGATGGGCTGCCACAACGGCGACTTACGAGGCCGCGATGGCAGTCAGATGAGCTCGCGATGGAGATTGACGATGGCGCCCACGACGGATGAAAGCCTGAAGATGGGCGAGGCCGCCCCTAGGAGATGAATCAGCTCCTCCCGGGGGCGTGCACAACGGAGGACGCCACGGCACCAGAAAAAAAAAATCAACCAGTGGCTCTATATACCATTTTATCTACTCCTCAAAGGCTGGTATTGAGCCGTATTTTTGTCAAGATTAGACTAGGATAAAGACTACAATTAGAGTCCTATACTACTACTATACCCTTAACAAGTTTGTCATCTTCCATGATATGCTAGCTGCGGAACAAGTGGTCGCATTTGTTGTGCCAGGGGAGCGGTGCGGTCAGACTCGCCGTTGAAGTGGGGGAACGTGAGCATGGGATGGCAAGGTGTTTGACTGCGATGATCAGGCCGCCCTGACGAGCATGGCGGGAATATGCCCTGACGCCCCTCGAGCGGTGTCAGGTTCACTGCCCCCTCCCTCGTGCCCAACCGCAGCATGCCGTCGCCTGCTCCCTCACGCCGTCGCACACGCTTGTCACGGGCGCGCGGATATGCCCGCGGGCATGAACTATCCGTCGGGCAACGGGCACGGGCAGCATTTCTTGCCCGCGACGGGTAGACGGACACGGGCACGGGATTTCGCCCATAGTTGCGGGCATGCCTCGCCACTATCCGCGGGCAAAATGCCCGTTGCCATCTCTATGCCTAGTCAACAAATATGATGATAACAATGTGCATTTGGTAGCTTCTAAGATGACGTTGGTATCCCTCATTTTCATTTGACCACTGTCGATTTTACTGCTTGAGTAGGGTGACCCTCAAATCGACATCAAGTTTATGCTCAATGATGGACCATTTGATCCTGGAGAATTCCGGTCAGGCAAAGACATCTTTTTTGCTAGAGAGGAATTTCATGAGTTGTGCTTCAAGATCCAGGTTCGACGCCTTGCCGATGTTAACGTCTTGGTCGGGCTTCTCCTCGCTAAGCAGCATCAGCTTCGTTTCATTGTCAGGTCTAGAGCTTTGCTCTTTGCTCTACACATTGTGCACATGCTTTTATCTCACGTCATGTTCTAAGCCATAATCTGATCTCCATAAACTGTGATGACTCCATGTGGTGGCAGAAATCTTCATGCAAAGGTGATTGTGACCAATGAGAACAATGAAGGCACTATTCCGCCACCGTGACAAATATGGTGTTTTAAGCATCAACATATAAGCTTGTTGTTGATGTCCTGCGTCTGCCCACGTCTTGTACGAAAGACTTGTCTCAAGAGAAACTTGCCATGTCTCTATCTAGTGAGACGCTCTTTGATCACCTTCTACTCCCACTTAAGAGTCCATCAACTTTTCTGCTCGGCACTTTCCAACGAAGACACGTGCATGTTCCGTTTAGTGTTGCACCTTCTTCTCACCAAGACTCTCCCTTTCGGTGTTGCACCTCCTCCTCACATCGTTGCTAACCCACTCAAAACATTCACCATTGAAGTGTTGATGTTCTCTTCAACTTCATCGATGTCTTCGTCGACATCATCCATCTCCTCGACAGTATGCCCCCTTGGACACATTGCCAACTTCCATATCCTTTGGAGGTCTCCTCCCCATGTCTCGTGGCTTTTTGCTCGATCTGCCCGATCACCGTCAACAGTTGTGGATAGAGGTTCGAGTGGGAGCCCTTCGAGAGAATATATCGAAAGATACACTCAGGAAGGGCTTTACAGGAACTTGTGGGGGGAGATAGGAGAATATCAGGGAGTGTTTGGAGTCAAACTTTATTGTATAAATTGTGTGTCTTACAATGATGTTTTGCCCCAGGTGACTCATCAAGTCCATGGGGCAAGAGTCTCTACACTTCCATCCTAATTGTGCCTTAGGCCTTTATTCTATTCTAGGCTTAAGGGTCTTATTCTTGTGTGCCCCTTGTCCTGGGTCAGGCCTTCAAGAGTTGTGAGAGGGGTCAGAGTGGGTTCCCCCCAACAGAAATTGACATATCTACGGATCTACTCAAGATGAACAGTCAATGCTACTCGTGTTACTTGTCCATGCAAATGCAAACTACACAGTAACATGGCCGCAGGCCATGCAACAAGTGTAATGGTGGGGGATAATTAGGCCTTATGCTTTTCTTTTTTTTGAAGGGAATACAGCAAGGGAAGCCCCTGCTGTGGTAGATATATATTAATAAAAGGACTGAAAGAAACGAACTGTACAAGCCGAGAGCAAAAAGCTCAAGCCCAAAGAGGGCAACTAAAGAAAACCGAAAACTATCTGTACAAATTTATCTTGCTTGCAAAAGAATTTTTCTTTTCTATGGGCATTCTGTGAGCTTGCAGAGATGCTTCTTCCACAAAGTTGTGTAGCCAGGAGTCAATGGAAGGTTGTTCTCTGTTAAAAATTTTGTCGTTCCTTTGCTTCCAAATGTGCCATGCTGCAATGATGAAGATTTCCATGAAGAAGCCCCCTTGCGCATCTGATCTGGCCTGCCTCATCATTTGAAAGAAATCCATGTTGTGGTTCCAACTGATTTGTATTCTCTCCCAGCACCTTTTGCTGAAAGGACAGCCGAAAAAGAGGTGATATGCTGTCCCTCTCTGTTCAATGAGCAAAGGACACAGCTGTAGTCATTGTTTTCCAGCTTATGCTTAAGATGTTCCTGGTGTTCAGTCGATCCATTAGAAGTAGCCATGAGAAGACTCTAAGCTTATTAGAGCATTTTGAATCCCAAATCCAAATGAACGGTTGCGGTGGCTGGAAATTTCTGTATGTGTGGTGATAAAATTTGCTTGATGTGTATTTGTTGTTCCCCAGACATAGGACCATTTGTCATTTTCCCCTGGGTTGACTTGTATGAGCTGCTGCAATTCCTGGTATTCTTGGTGTGCCAGCTCTGACAATGGAAGGTGGAACTGGGCTTGTAAGCTGTTGTTTGAGAGGAATTTAGCCACCGAGATGTTCTGCTGTTTAGCATATGAGAATAGTCTAGGAAATTTCTCCTGGAAAAGGTGCCCATTCCACAAGTCTGACCAAAACAACACTGTGGTGCCATTTCCCACAGTGCACGAGGCAATTCCCCTGAATAAGTCACAGAGCTTCAGAATGTCATGCCACCAAAAGGAACCCTTATCCTTGGTAGCATGTGGAACTTTCCCCTCTGAATAATGTGTTGCCCAGATCAGGTTAACCCAAGGGATGTCCTTTATGTTGTAAAACTTATCTAGATGTTTGAGTAGGAGAGCACTGTTTTGGCTTCACAAGTTAATAATTCCCAGCCCTCCCATCCTTTTCGGCCTACAACATTTTTTGAATGCTACTAAAGGCTTGCACTTTGCATTACTCTCTGAGCTTCTCCATTAACAAATTCTTTTTTTCTTATCAATGTATTCCGTTACTGCCACAGGGACATCAAGTGTGCACATCGCGAAGGTGAGCAGCGGTGTGATGACCGAGTTAACAAGCTGCAGTCTACCAGAGTGTGCCAAGAAGGTGGAAATTGAAGTGAGCCCTCTCTTCGCCTTGTTCATAATTGGGCCATAATGCTCCACTCTTGGTTTTGTGGTTCCCATTGGCAGTCCCAAGTAAGTGAAGGGCAACCCTTGTAGTTTGCATCCAAAGACACCTGCCAGCAATTCTGCCCTAGCTTGCTCCATGTTTAAAGGCAAAGACAAGATTTTGAGTAGTTTACCCTCAAACCAGTGGATTGTGAAAATGATTCCAGCAGTCCTTTTAGACAAAGGAGCTCCCTCTGTGAGGCCTTCATGATGAGAATCGTGACGTCTGCATATTGTATGACTGGGTAGCCTGCATTGTCTCTGGCTGGGATTGGTAATTCAAACAGTCCTTGCATATGGGCTTTGTTGATAATGCATTGTAAAAGGTCTGCAGCCAGTACAAAGAGTAATAAAGGTGAGAGGGGGTCTCCTTGTCTGACCCCCCTCTTGCACTGAAGCTGTTTGCCAGGTACCCCATTGAGCAAGATTGATGATCATCCAGAGGCCAAGATCTTTGCAGTCCATTGTCTCCAATTTTCTGAGAAGCCCATTTGTTGCATCATTTGGAGGATGGTCTGATGTTCCAAGGTGTCAAAGGCCTTTGTGAAGTCAAGCTTGAGGATGATTATTTCCCTTATTGTTTGCTGGCACTGATGTATGTATTCATAGGCCCAAGCCAGGCAGTCTTGGATGGTTCTAGTTTTGATGAAGCCGTAATGGTTTTTGTGAACCAAGGGGATGATAATACTTTGTAATCTGTTACTCATGAGTTTTGTAATGATCTTGATCACACAGTTTAACAGGGATATAGGTCTATAGATATAGGTCTATAGTCATTGACCCCTGTTGGGTTGATTACTTTTGGCACCAGGGTGATGAATGAGGTATTTATAGCTTGTAAATCTGCCTCGCCATTGAAGAAATCGAAGCAGAGTGTGTAGAAATCTTCCTTGATTATGTTCCAACATTTGTTGATAAAGAGGCCATTGAAGCCGTCTGGGCCTGGGGCCTTGTCTGCTCTCATATGTTGTACTATGTTATCAATGTCATCTTTGGTGAATGGATGATCAATACTTTCTAGATTGTGTTCTTGTACTAGTTCTGATAGGTTGTTGATAGGTTGTACTGCATGCTGGGGCTGGAGGAAGTCCCCATTCTAGGCCGTATACTTTGCCTAGAGCTTGAGAGATATTGAGGATTGGGAGAAGGTTTCTTCATTGATTGCTTGCTTGCTTGATTGATTACAGATGACTGTCGTGCTTCTCTTTATCAATGTCACCTAACTTGAGGGCTAAGTAAGGGTGGTGCTACAGTACCATGAGCCGCTACAGTACCAAGGCCTAAAGGCCTGCCCATAACATCTCCATCCCTCCTTCCGAGACAGCTCGTCCTCGAGCTAGGATGGTGGCCACAGTTGAACCATGTACCACACCCTTGGCGTCCTAGCCCCCTTTCCATCCCCCTTGAGATGTAGCTCGCCCTCGAGCTGCCGAGACACCATGCTATGACGACTAATTCGACTCCTAAACAAAATCCAATACCTAAAAATAGGCCTTTTACATCTCGGCTTACGTTATTATGACTCACTAAGATGCAAAATAAATTAAAAAAAATATTATTCTGGGAGTCTTCCAATTTTCTCCAATTAATGGTGGACCCCATCCTGCAGCACAAAGAGATAAGGCCCAGGCACCTTCACGTCGGCGAGGAAATAGCAGATTGTAGCTAACTGTTGGGATCCTGTACACGGAAAAATCCTTGAATAGGTCCACTGCTGCTTCGATTTGCAGTGGCCGGCAGTGACCTGAGCTGGTGAAGGGGAGTCGCGACGTACGGCACGTGGTCCGGAGGCGTGCTCGCGGCGGACGGCAACGAGCGACGGCAGCTGGGAGCAGGTCTGTGGCGTGCTCGTCAGCAGCCTGTCCCGCGTGGATCTTCCAAGCTGGGGCAGCAGAGGTGCTCCCGGCGACGCCTCATGTGGAGCCATGTGAGGGTACGGTCACCAGCAGGCTGATTTGAGTGGGGCGCATCACCACAGCCAGCAATGGTTTGCTCCCAACTGCGATCAGTGGTAGGGACGCAGGAGCACATTGGGGTGCCGCTGCCGGCGACCCGGCTTGGGTGGTGCGCAGCAGCGCAAGCATTGGCTGCGGGCTGCTCCTGACGACCAGTGTGGAGGTGAGCAGGGCCGCAGATGTTGGCGTTCGGATCCCGACTGCATGTTCCTCCCGCTGACGCACACTGCGCTCGACGCCGCGATCATAGCCGCTTCCTTGGCTGCAAGCCCGGACCTCAACCGATCTGCTAACTCTTTGAGGCTCATGTCGAAGTAGGATTTTTGTGGTATACTAGCAACAGAAGCCGGGAAATGGTGAGGGATTGGATAATTAAGCCTTATGCTTTGCCTAGGGCTTGAGAGATATTGAGGGATTGGATAATTAGGCCTTATGCTTTGCCTAGAGCTTGAGAGATATTGAGGGATTGGATAATTAGGCCTTATGCTTTGCTTGCTTGATTGATTATAGATGACTGCCGTGCCTCTCTTTATATAGAGATGGGAGAGCCGGCTCTAATCCTAACCAACTGATCTTATCCCTAATTAGCCTAACTTGAGGGCCAAGTAAGGGCGGCGCTACAGTAACCGGGCCGCTACAGTACCAAGGCCCAAAGGCCTGCCAATAACAAGTAGCTACAGAAATGAGAATTTTAAGAAAACAGATGCATACTATAGAAACCCACGGATCACCCAAAATATAATTCACCATTGAAAGCAGGTGTACGTTAGCACATATTAAACATGTGGATCATTTGCACAATCTCTGACCTAGTTATAAATTCAGAAAAAAAAATCGACAAATTACCACTTCCAAAACCAAGTCAAGATTGAATTGCAACAATGAAAGTAGCACGAACTTGTATGCATTTCGCTATCCATTAGATATCAACATTGATTTCCTCCGAGAAATGTATCAAAATCAAGTATACACTGTAGTGGGCAAAAATGAAATGACAAAAAAATCTGCTATACGAATAAACAAATGGCAGCATTCATCCGTTAATCCATTGACATACATGGGGTTCTTTAAGAAAATGATGGATGGCTAGCAATGAACGATGACAGCTAGGGAGACGCGATGCGGACCACGGGACAATGAACGACGGCCATGGGAGTAAGGAAAGGACGTGCGGGCAAGATGAGCCAGATGAGTTGTGACCACGGCAACAGGGAAGAGCAGCGGGCTCCATTTTCCAGTTTCTGAGCGGCTGCTGCCACATGAAACAATGGTGTTGGACATGCTTGGGAGAGGTCTGCTCTACTCCGGGGTGGAGTTAGAAACTGGAGCCCTCCAAAACACCCTTAGTTTGGATTTGGATTGCTAGTTTCGAAGATTTGCTCTGTTAGGACAGGCACTACCGGTTCTATGTAAGGAAGGCAAGTAAGAATAAATGTCCTATCTATATCTCTTCTTTTCTAGGTATTGGCAAAGCACCAGCCGCCATCCACCATAGCTTAAGGGAGGCGATGGATTACACCTCTCCCTATGTCATCTATGACCAGCCCCAAGCCACGACACAACAAGCAAGAAGGATCAGTGTCATTGAGCATTATATTTAGTACAAGAATAGGGCATTACCTCTGTTAGTATAGCAGAAATTTTTGCATATGCTGGATATGCATCACTCATCGCACGGATATTAGATAATATGGAAGCAGCCCATTCCTTGTCATGTATTGGATCACTCCAGATAGGTCCTCCCATAACAAATTTATGGCCACATTCAGAACAATCCTCAAGTACAGCAGGGGAAAAATTTGGTAGAACAATGTTTCTCTTATCCTGGACAAATCAAACAAAAACAAGAATAATTAAGGAAACATTGTTCTACCGTTCAAATCATAATCATAAACACACTAGCTAGACAAATCAAACAAAAACAAGAACAATTACATTTAACTCGATTTTTCCAATATTTTGTAGGTGATTCACAAAACAAATCCAAAAAAAAGAATAAGAAAGACTACCTTTGAGTTGATTCTTCCTATATTTTGTTGGTGAAATGCATCGCATCCAATGCACTGGTAGACATGTGACAATTTCAGTGGTGACCTTTTGACGGTGCTAGCCGAGCTGCACAGAAAAGAGGCACATTGGTAAGACCAGCTGTGAGACACCAAAACGAAGGCGGGGAAATCCTGTTCAGGCAAGGAAAAGAAGATTGACATAGAATATGAGTAGCAAGAGACTACGTGAAGATTCGCACAAAAACCCTAATGTAGAAATCCATGTGCACTGATATTATAGGAACTATATAGCGCTTGTAGCGGATCGCATGTGACTGCAAGAAAAACAAGGAAAATGAAAAGATTGTACATCATATCGAACATACAGGGGAACACGAGAGAACAAAATTAAGTGGTACCTCTATGCAGGCAAGAAGAATCCTCAGGGCCATCTCATGGCAGTGTTTACCTTTTAATGGGTAAGAACCATACCTGCATGTACATATTACTGACACTGTGAGTACTAGTTTCTTGTAAGTCCTGTACCTGGAAATTCAAATCAAAGTCAGACATTGAAACTCTCACTTGGAAAAACAAACTTCTGCATTTCCTCCAGCAAGCACTGCCATGTCAGTTGCTGAGCACATCAAGATACCCCCATCCGCTACACATTGAACTGCGGAATCAAGGAATGCAGCTGGTGATCCATAAGGATCAAGATCAACCTGTTTCAGAATATATATGATGTTACTACAGATCATATTGATGTACGTTTTCCTGATACTCCAAAAAAACTGAACCATGTGCAGGTATCAATAAAACATGACTTGAACAATTTAATCTCTAGGTTAGTAGATGCCACAATGGCAAGCTTGGAGTCAAAATTTCTAAATTTCACCAGTAAGACATCTAGATTGGTGACATGCAAATACGTCACCGAAACAAACTTTCATAATACAATAGTCCTAGCGTTATTATAAAACACAATGGCAAAAGTTTGATGATGGAGCCTTATAAACGATGAAGCCTAGTGGTTGAGGTGGCTTAGTAGCACCTTGGTCCCGGGTTCGACTCCCAGAGGGAGCGAATTTACGGGTTGGGGTAAAAAAAAATCCCCTTGCTTGTCCCACGCCAAAGCACATGTCTAAGGCCCGGCCCAGGTCGTGGTCGTTCTCACGGGGCTACGGTGCCGCTGTGTAAGGGTGGGACAAGGGTTCGGTGGATTTTCTCGGCCTGCGTGAGAAGGTCTTCTTCTTAATTGAATACCGTGGGGCGGTCTTACCCCTACAGGCCGAGTTTTCTTATAAACGATGAAGCTGTTCTGGAAATTAAGTGCTGCGCTAACAAGTCAATACAAATTGAAGACAGAAAAGTAGGTAAAATTTGATACAATTGACAGAAACTGGCTACTGGTAGCCTATCTGCATACAAGGGTATCTTGACAGTATTTACCAGCCATACATCCAAAGTATCACAATTAGCATATGTAGTGTCCTTGACACGTTTGTACGTGTAACTGGCCAATTGTACAGATCACTAGCCATCATTCATGAAATTTACCGTAGAAGCCTTACTTAGCTGATCTTCTATTATGGTCCGGTAACTCAGATTTTCAGGCAAAAAAAAAAAAGGAGAGGAAAGTCGAGCTGGGCTGCCAGAGTTGGACAACGACGAACGGATGATGCCTGAGCATGGCGCTTCAAGATGAGCTTATACACCTGAGCAGCGCCTGGCACGTCGCCACTTGACGGATGGCGTTGTGCACGGCTGGAGTGCCACCTGGAGCGGAGCAGCAACTGGCGTGGTGTGATGCCAAGAACGAAGCGGCTCGACACAAGACACCAGGCAAGAAGCGGCAGCGGGATAAAAGAGGAGTGGCATGTAGCAAAACCCCACGACCAATCCATATGTACTGGTGCCAATTTTTCTTCCAAGCCTGCCAAAACTTTCAAGCTACCGCTCCTTTGCCCCCACCCCTAGGCACTAAAACAAGGCTAGGGCTGAACGCCGCGTGCAATTGTGTAACGTGTCGTGCGGGCCGTTTTGGCCCGTTCTTCACCGTTTAGACAGGTCAACCGTGTAGGGCACTGATCAGGCCATAGACTAGAGTGAGGTTCCACATAACGTTTACATGTCGTTTAATTCTGTTTAGGAAAACACTGGTTTATTGTCTAGCAATCAGGCCAGTATTGGAGTGTCAGCATAGCAACTTTTTTCTAATTTCAACATGTGAGCCTTTCTGCATAAGTGTAACATGTTTTATACAGTGATTTTTATATTATTTTTACTCTAATATGTCAAATATAAAGCAATGTTACAATAAAATGAATATATTGAAAATACAATGATTAATTTTTTGTTATCATAAATATAATTATGACTACATAATTTAGATACATTCCAATTGATTATATGACAATTAAATATTTGATTGTCGGCACTCGGCACCCATTGATGAATGCTTACTACCTTCCACAATCGTGATACAGAAATAAGTTGCAACTACTACTGAATGCATGCACCAACGATCCCCGTTGGTTATTCTCTGATACACACACATAATTTCTTGCCTGGGTGTGGTCTTCCTTAACGGACGGTGAACAAAACCAACAACCTTGCCCTTGTTTTGATTTTGGCCAAATCCTGTAAAGGCACACCACATACCTAACAAGCAAGCCATATTCCAAACAAGAACACCTATGGGGCAAATAAGGGATCAACCTCTGGCGAAATTTAATGAATCCGGCGAAATTTAATGAATCCCACTAATCCTACCGTCCTCTGAAACTCAAGTTTTAAGTTTCTTCCAATATTTGTGAAACTTCAAGTTTTAAATGTAAGGAAAAGCTGACATTACACATAGAAAGTTGCTAACCTAGTTGAAAAGCTCATGCACCATTCAGGAGAGCATATTGAATCCCCTTTCATAGGCCTATGGCAATGCAGGCAATGACCATATAACGCCATAGGATGTGCAAAATGTCAAGCAAGTAAAAAAGATGAGCCGGCATTGACCATATAACGCCATAGGATGTGCAAAATGTCATGCAAGTAAAAAAGATGAGCCGGCATTTAATGTTCATCAGCAATGAAACTTCCACATCACCAATTACATTTAAGGACACAAGAATGCAAAAAGAGGCAGTACCACATCAAATTCTTTTGGGTGGGTGAGCATGTAAACACGAGCATCAGCAAGATGTGGTACCACCTTCGAAGATGCAAGACTGCTATGGTGGTGTATATTTTTCTTGCAGGCTTCTATAGCTACTGCAATGAATCAATGAATCATTTATAATCAGACAAATTTGCTTTTTCTAATCAGATTATTATGAAAAAAATATATGCAATGGTTGATACTGAAACATATAGCTGCACCGTCATTATTGTCAGTAGCTATAACTTCCCCAATCCCATCAACCTCAAGGTCATACCTAATTGCTCTTAATCCTGATGCAGCCAAAGCCTGAAAATGTCATTGAGAAGATCTGAATGTAAGGATCAGCACTGTGTATGATAGCAGCACTTAAATTATTTACAGGAAGACAAAATTAGGTTATCAGCAGATGCAATATTCACACCGGGGGGGGGGGGGGGGGGGGGGGGGGGGGGGGTGGTGATGTTCTTTCAAAGAAGGTAGGGGGTTTCAACATATCTCCAGTTCACAGCAAACCAGAAATTCTGTTAAAACACTATGTTTGTATATTCACAGAGAAATATACAGTCTGCAAATACTACAATAGCCAACAAATCAGTAATAAAGTACATTAACCACCATTGCAAAGGTATGAAGGGGCATATCAGTAATTCCAAGAAAAAACAAAAGCCCACCTCAAGAACTCTCGGCTCTTTATACTTAGCATGTTCACTCAACGGGGGGTCTTTGGTCCACCTATCACATTTTATAGTATATAGTATCTTGTTCAGAAACTGTTTGAAGTATAATAGTGCTACAACAGTAGATTGGTACACTCCATGCCTTATTTAAAATCCATACCTTTCGTCGATTGGGTGGCATGCTCTTCAATTCTTTTGGAAATAAATGATCTCAGTACAGCAATAGAAATATCTCTGTTGTTAACCTAGAAAAGCAATAGACTCTTTTAAACTGAGTAGCAGAAACCTCATTTTGAAGTCATATTCGTATGAAAATTGAAACATATCCAAGACAGCCAACTTTTGGCAGAAACTAATACATGAATAACGTTTAGGGAGAGGTAATGCACACAGAAAGCTACTCAAGGTGTCTAATTTTAACTATGCAGGGCACAAAATTAGCAAACTGTCAGAACACTTAGGTCGCCCCTCTCAGGACACTTCGGCTCCTACACCACAGGAGAATTCCATATCTGAATGACGGGGTCACGTCACAGACAAAAATATAAAGTTCAAAAAACATCAAGTTTATTTGAATCTTGTAATATAACAAAAAGTATCTATTCCTGGAAAGAGCTGCCAAGGGACTAAGTGGTGCTACATTTCATTTAATGGATATGATATTGGTACCACATGAATGTAAGTTGTGCATATTCATATAAACTCAAAGCCATCTACAGCAATCTGTGTGCTTAGACAATCTTATGTTCGCTGACACAAGTAACTAAGTAAGGCTCAAATGACATAATACTAACACATTTTAATTAAATATGATGCAATCTATGCATAGTTGCATACCCGTATCCGTTCAGTGCGACCGTGTGTCCGCATGCATACCTAGCAAAATTAACCTGCTAGCTCAGTAAAACTATCAACCAAAATTTACACAGGCAACCAGTGTGGCTATGAATGATTGAATGAGCCATGAGGCGCATAATGTGAGCTCAAATGCCAATACAAACAATAGAAATCTACACTTTATAGTTAAAAAAGATGCAGTGATAACATTAAAAAATTATTGACTCGAATTCCAGGTGCCATCTGGTTTAGAAGCCCAGTCCACAGGGCACACATAATTAAGCTTCAAGCCATCTTGACTGATCTCTGCACATTTTAGCACTGCTCTGAACTCATGAGCATCGCAAGTCAAAACATCTGCTCCTAAGTGTTAGCTAAAACGTTTATGTAAGCCTGTTAACTTATCTCTTCGGGCATTCCTCGCTTATAGCTGAAACAGTGCTAGCTAGTTTGGTCAGTTAAAGGGAACAGCCTGATTTATTTGTGTACCACCTAGAGATCAGTGCAATGTGTGGTGACAATTGGCATTTACGGTTTCCCACCTTTTATCTCGTTACTACACTAACGACTAACAATATCCAGACTGATCTGAGATGCTCCCATGAATCCGAGTCATATTTCTGCATTTCATCCCTAATCATCCCAACAAGCACTACCGGACTACTGAAAACCCTACCTATTCAACGAGCAATCAACTATCAACAGTCAACAAATTGTTGGAATAAACAAGCAAAATCTAATGAATTACCCCTCTGTTGCTATCCTGACAAAACAGGGTACTATAGAAATGGGGAATTATCCTTATCAGACACTCAATCGCAACTGGGGTTAAATCTAGAACAGAATAAAAGAAAGAACATGACGGAGCTCACCTAAATCAACCAGATCGGATGGGCACCGTATCAGGCGAGCTTGGCGGTGGCCGCCGGGATGAGGCCGATGCTGGCGCCGCCCTTGGCCTTGGCCTCCTGCGCCTCGCGGATCTTCTGCATCTGGAGCATCCGCTCCATGACGAGCTCGTACTGGCACTTCTCGTAGGCGTGGCGCTCCGGCTCGCACTTCCAGGGAAGGTAGTACTCGGCGACGCGGCACTTGTTGAGCGGGATGAGGAGATGCGCGCCCTGGTCGCGGTACGGCAGCGGCACGCGCGCCTCCGCCATCTCCGCCTGCGTCGCGATCTGCGGCTTCGAGGTACCCAGCTGCACGCCGGCCGCCGCCGCCTCCATGCTTCACTGTTTCCTCTCTCTCGCCGGCGAGGTCGTCGCGTCTCCGATGGGGGGTGATGCGGGTTTGGTGCGGCTTGTGGTCGGGTGAGTGGTGATTGGAGGGAGTTGCTTTGGATTTGGGTTTGGGCTCGAACCTGGGGCCCCGTGGCTTCTGCCTGCCTTCTGGTGTGTGTGTGTGGCGCCCGTTCAAAAGGAAAAACTTTTGTTGGTGCGTTCAATCCTATTTTGGCGACAATCGTTTGTTTTTGGAAACTTTTTTTTTGTTTATATTGAATCGAAACCTCCCATGTCGGTCAAAAGTGGACGAGTGAACCTTTCGCATAAGCCTGCCTTTGATTCGCATACTTTAGTACCGTTTAATTAACGAACGACGTGTTTTAAAAGTTAAATTGGTCCATAGGATCGGATGTTCGTATTACTACTTATTAGGCCCCCCGCGTCGTCCTCACGGGGGCGACTCGAGGCGGAACCCTAGCCGGGCACCGCCGTCGCCTTCTCCAGCGCAGTCTAGCCGTGCCGCCGCCTGAGTGCTGCGCCGCCAAAGCGAGCGGGTGCGAGGACCCGGTGCCTTCTTCCCCCACCCGAAGGTCGCTCGGCGGGAGCCATGGCGCAGGTGGCGGGTTCGTCGTCGTTCGGCGGCGGATCCACAGCCATGGAGGTCGATCTGAGGTCGTGGGAGAGTAGATCTGGTGGCACCATCGACGGAGATGCGGCGCGCGGTGCGCGGCGGCGCCGACGGCCTTCATGGCGGAGGCATGGGCCTGGCTGTGCGTGGCGGCAGCGGGCATTTGCGGGGGCATGGGGCCCTCTACGCGCGTCGGCGGTCTCCATGGTGGGGAGTGCAGCGCGCGACGCGTGACGGCGACGGAAGCCACCATGGCGGCGCGGTGCTGCCATGCGTTGACCGGGAGCGCGGCAGCTACGTCGTCTTCCATGGCGGAGGTGCGGTCTTGACGTACGTGGATGGCGATTTGGGAGAGTGGATGGTCAGGGATGGTGTCAGCGGCGGGCAATGCTCGTCGCCGTTGGTCGACGTCCTCCTGTGGGCAGCCCGGCGGTGTGGCTGCAGTGATCTTCTCACGGCATCTCCAGCGGGGTGGACAGTTTGGGTGCTGAACACCGGGTGAAAGCTTTGCTCGGCAAATCCTGCCGGTGCCGGCAACATCGACACCTTTGGGTGCCGAATACCTCGTTGGAGGTGTTGTCGTGGTGCTTCTCGTCTACCCAGGAAGGTCCTCCGGGTGAAAACCCAATCCGGATCTCCGGATGGGCGGCGGCGGCGGTTTCAATCGTCGTGTTCTCCTTGGAGCGTCGTCGTGGAGGTCTTCAAGTATGTCTAAGTGGACGCAGATTCGGTTGGTGGTGATCGTCATCTTCGTGTCGGGGCGGTTCTTCCTCATTGGGAGCTTTTGGTTGCTCATTGAGCTTCACTGGTCGTAGCTTCGGATGATAGGTCGTTGGCTTGTGTCGGTTGTGTGTGTGCTTCATGCAATTTCTACTTTCTCAGTGTATCGGGAGTCGTTGCTCTCCTAGAGCAGCGACTCGTTGTAATACTCTAACTTCTTCTTAATGAAATACATGCAATGCATGTTCTAGAAAAAATTGGTCCATAGATGAATTTCGTAAGAAATAGTACAATCTAACGGGAAAAACGTAGAATTCGGAACAAAAATTCACGCAATTCAAAAGGACCTAAAGGAGTAACTTTTTCTCTCTCGAATTTTCTTCATTTTGACAACTGTTATCATCGTGCTCCATTCACCATGACCTTTCAAAGAACTTTGCATGTGTATTTAGCTAAGCAAAGTAATCATACCTTAAAATTGGTACTACTGGAGTCGGACAACCGCTCTAGTTCTAAAATAATTTGCAGTTGATGTCCTAACAACAACAGTTTGAAACCAGAGGAAATTGTTGATGTCCTAACACTAATTTGAGAACGGAGGAAATTGTGCATAGCAACACCATGGTCATTGGTACGGTACTTCAAGGTAAATGTTTCACGCCTATTTGTTCAACTTTGTTCCTTCCGAATGTTTGACCCAGTTAATAAATACATGAGCTATAATCGCTAAAAAACAGATAAATACATAAGCTATTATCTAAATAATTTTAGCCATTAGATCTTCTGATTATATAAATTAGTCTTCCAAACGAGTCATATCTATGACATTACTCTTCTAGAAATAGAACATTGTTGGCATACATGCCCTCTCATTTGATAGGGATTATTTTAACTTCTTAACATTCATTCCACCATATATTCAATAATAGAATATTTTTTTTAGATGAAAAAAAATGTATTTTCTCAAGCAAATGAAATATTCCCGTCACTTTGCCTTTCTATGGATTTCACCATTCACTATTACAAATTTCATTATGTGTAGACTCTGTCTACCTCATAAGACAAATAACAAAACACCAAACAAATAATGAAAATATAGTAAAAAGTTAATCTTAGCACAACCTATCACTAAACTTCCACACATGATATGACCGCCTGCAAAAGTCGGCATGCTTTTAGCATGGAAGTTCTTCCCTTGTCTTTTTAGAAAAAAGACCGCGTTCTCATCCAAAGCGTGTCTCTGTAAATTACCTCATAATGGAGAATTGATTTTTTTTAAAAAAATATCATTCCTACTTACTTAACAAATAGCCCAACATCGTTTATTTTCTTCATATTGGGATACAAATAACCCAACATCTTTTATTTTCTTTGTATTCCTCTTCTCAATTTCTATGCACGCCCGCGTCACTCTCCAAGGCAAAATTGTCTGGGACACACTGAGAAACTTGTGGTTCGTCCATAACACACCAAGAAAGTCAAAATTGTCTGCAGCACACTACGATTTTGAAACTCTTGTCTATGAGACACTATGACCATTTCATAATGTTTTCAACTTTTTTATCTCAATTTATAAGATACATTAGAATTTGAAACTTGACACCAATGTACATTGTTGCATTGTCTATCATTAAAAAATGAGGTAGATTTTTTTTGATTTTTGCACCGCGTGATCATTGTTTTAATATTTAATTTGTGATCAAATTATAAAAAAATCAGAAAAAATCTAGCTTCATTTTTAATGATAGATAATCTAACAATGTACATTGGTGCCAAGTTTCAAATTCTAATGTATCTATGAATTGAGATAAAAAAGTTGAAAACAATTATAAATAGTCAGAGTGTGTCAGACAAGAGTTTCAAAATCGTAGTATGATGTAGATAGACAATTTCGACTTTCTTGGTGTGTTGCAGACGAAACCATCGTTTTTCAGTGGTCTCAGACAAATGTTCTCCATTCTTCGGTATTCAATTAACGTGTTTGCCTCATTTTAAACACAAGTTCAAACGAGCAAGTTCAATACACGTATTTTGTTGTACAATGTGGATGACATACAACAGAGCGTCAAGTACAAGCTGAACCTTCTGTGCTGGCAGGACTATTATTTTTTATTTACACAGTACAGCCCTGCCACGCAGCAGGCAACAAATCGGACCCCTGGATAGTTCGGCTGATCCACGCAGCAGGCAACAAATCTGGGATTCGGACCCCTTGGTTCAGCTAGCTGATCCGTTCCTGACGAAGCTCTGGGCCAGATGGGCCTTTTCTTGGTGCAGCCTGCCACAACGCGATTAGATGGGCCATACAGTAAAGGGGTCGAACGCAGCCCAAACCGAGTCGCATGTCAAGCAGCCCAAACCGAGCAATTAGTTCGTGTGGCAAGCAGCCAGCTTGATATCCATTATTATTGTTCCTCAATAATAAGGATATCAAGGCTTGAATGTAATTCTTTTCCTTAATGATGGTCGTAATTGGGCTGTAATCACCAGATATTATGAATAAAATGAAAACCCGGTTCTTCTCAAAAAAAAAAGATTATCCATTATTATTGTTCCTCAATTAAAAAATGATTATCCATTATTATTGTGCTAAAAATTATACTATGTGGCATCATTTACTGAACCAAAGGAGATAATCATCCAACACATGGACGAGTCCAACGCTTCACCCAATAATGATGAACAAAATGATCCTAAAGTTTACGGGGATACTTGCTAGTTAGGAGCAGAGCATCCTGCTTTTTTCTTTAGGGCTAAACGCCTAACTTCAAGCATTCCAGATTTTTTATTATGAAAGACGTTCACTGACACAAGAACGTTGATGTGAATGTTTAAAAATCACTCAGATTACATTTAAATTCATAAGGTTATTACTCAATTGACGACTGGTTATTTACTCAGTTGAAACTTCTTTTTCTAGGACCGTTCAGTAGGACTTTCGAAAACCAACGCAGACATTCAATTCGATGAATGGATCAGATTTCTGGCTTGGAATCCTTCTTCGCAGAGAAGGCATCACAAATGCGCACAGTATAATCATAGTCGATCATCTGGGGAAAGGATTCTCACGTCCATTCAATGTGTCAAACATGACAGTTATCAAATTAACAGCTCCACGAAAAAATTTACAGAACGAAAGGTCTAATAAAAACACAAAAAAAAAAGAGGAATCTTAGATGGATCAGAAATCTGGCTTGGAATCCACCTCCGCAGAGAGGTCACATGTGCGCACAGTATAATCATAGTCGATCAGCTGGGGAAAGGGTCCTCACTTCCATTAGATTCACTTGTTCAATCAAACAGAGGGGTAAATCTAACGAAGAGTAAACCAAGTTTTTTTTTTCGAGATGAAGAGTATACCAAGTTGAAAGTGAAGAAAATGTATTGTTTAACATTGGCTTAGGAGTCACTTCCGATGAGAAAGACTCGAAAAATCGCACAGTATAATCATAGTCGATAATTTGGAGAAAGGATCATCACATCAAAACAACATCAGATTCGCGACAACGAGAAAGAGGAACATCAAATCAAACGGAGAGAAACACCAAATCTAAACGAAATCGAGGAGGACGACGAGTCGACGAGAAGAGCGAGAAGAACCGGAAGCGCAGCCGCAAAGAGCGTAGAGAGGTCGGCGTTGAGAGCTAGTTTATATAGGAAGTCACAAGTGCACGAGGACGAAACCCTAGCTTGCACGGGATTATGATGAACGGACAGATACAGTGCCACGTTGACGGATACGAGTCGGGAAAGTTCTAGGGCCGACAAGGCCAAGGAGAAGTGGCGGCAGCATCACTTTGGGCCGGTACTTAAGCAAACCAGCCCATAAGCCCTATACGATTTTTGGCCCGTTTAAACTTTCGATCCGTGTTAAGCCTAGGGAAGTCTCTGATTGAGTCAACACAGTTGGCGCGAGAATCGGTCACGCCCGTGCATGCCGTGCATGAGCGAAGAAATAGCGGGGAGATGCGGTTGCATGGCACGATCTAAGCAAAGCGATGGTGCAGGTGCACGATACCACACTGGATCTGAACGATATGCCTTCTCTTCATCGAAGGGGTCCTGCAACTCTAATAATCTTGTGAAACCAACTACATTCAGACCTCAGTATTGTGAAACAAAAGGAAAAGGAACAGAATGAAGAAGTGGAACACAATCACAATCAGCATATTAGAAAGATAAACATTATTTTATTGAATGCTCTGAACAAAATGAAACAATGGTGACGAGAAGTCGCTAAATTAACCTGGCTGCGTAATGAGATCTTAACAACTAGGATGATTCTCTATCCCTAACCGGGCCCTTAAATCACAGCCCAAAACTAAATGCGAATGGACAAATGCTCCGTCATAAACTTAATAATTTGGTGAGCGACGAAACGCCCGCCACGGGGCGCCGAACGCCCCGCCGGTGACGAACGCCGTTCTGTGTATTGTATTCCTCAACTCGGCAACAAATGCCAACGATGACAACACAATTTATACTGGCCGCAGTGTCCAACGGCCTCACGCGACGTTCACGCGCACGTACGCACGAACCTCCTCAGGACTTGGCCTCCTCTCATCGTGAACCGCTCGTTCCTCCGCGAGACTTGGTAGCCACCCGAGCTCGCCGCGCGCCAATGCCGGCATGACCTGTGCTGTGTGCCAACTACTTGCAGCTATCCTGCACACGCACACACATCCAGTTGATAAACTAAACGCACGCACACACGCGCTAAGTCGCCAACAGACTCGAAACAAACTCAAGTCATGATTATCCTAACACCTAGCTACACCTAATCAGTGTATCCATCAGCTATGGACAGACAGACGTCGTCAGGGGTCAGGAAGAACACACACAACAGCAGCTGCGCGCGCACGGGCGTTGTCGTCAAAAAGGGTCGATCAGCCATGTGTGCGCGCGCGGATGCATGCGGCGGTCTTGACAAGACCGAACGGACTCCGTCTTCGTCTACTTCTCCAGCGTCGCCATGAACCTGCCGAGGTCACGGTTCACCAGCGGGTTCGACTGACGTCCTTGTCCTTGGCCATGGCTTCCACCAGCCTCCTCGGCACCAGGCACTTGCCCTCCGCGGCCAGCCGCTCCTGCACGCTGCCGCTCACCAGCAGCGCGTGCATCTTCTCCTGCGTCATGATCGGCATCTTCTCCTTCTGCGCGAAGATGCAAGACACGGATTGGTCGAGAGACGAGGTTGATGAGATGGAGAAAATGCAATGTGGCGATTGGCAATTGCTGCTTACCTCGGTGCGCATGAGGGCGAGCATGCCGACCTGGGCCTGGAGGAGCTTCACGTGGCGGCCGGCCTCGTGCAGCATCTCGGCGGTGCTCAGCTTGTGCGCGCCGGGGATCAGCCGCGACAGCTCCGCCGTCTTCTGGCTGATCCGCTTCCGGCGCTCCCTCGCCGCCGCGCTCTGCACGGCATGCTGGCTCCCGTTGCCGCCGGCCTTCGTCGCGTCCGATCCGCGCACGAACGCCAGAGGCTGCATCGGCAGCGGCGGCGGCAGTGGCAGGACGAAGTCGGTGCGGAACTCCGGCAGCGCCGGCAGCTGCAGCTGGTTGCGACCGCCGTAGCGCGGCAGGCTGGTGTCGACGAGGTCGTGGATGCAGGCGCGCAGCTTCTTGCCGCAATGCTGCTCGGTCATGGCGCCTTCTTCCTTGCTGACGGGGCGGAGGACGGCGGCGGCGTCGGGGATGCGGAGGAGGTCGTCGAGGGCGGCGTTGGAGGCCTGGTCGAGCGGGTCGTAGACGAAGCCGAACAGCGCGTCGGAGAGCTCCGGGTGGGCGTCTTGGAGGAAGCTGCTCGTCTCCGCGGCCTCCGGCGCCGGGAGGTGGCCGAACACCGGGCCGGTTGTCGGGTGGTGGAAGCCGAGCGCCATGGGCGGGGACATTGCGCGCTGCTGCTAGCTGTCTCTCTCTCTCTCTCGCTCGCTGCGGAGCTCAACTGCTCGAGGAGGAGGCAAGACACAGAATTCTGGGGAGGACGAGGTGGGGGCGACTCGAGGGTAAACAGGCGCAGTAATTAGTGGTGGTCTTAACCTCAGGTTAGCAGTAACTTCCCCTGAGAAAGTGGAGGCGGCACCCCCACTCCCTCCTCCTAATTAGCCGCCATTTGCTATTCTCTCCCGCCGTTTTCCACCACTTTTGGTCAATGGCCCTTAACCAACGTTGAATTTATTCAAACTCCCTGCAGATATTTGTACCTTGCCTGAGCATATAAATCTCTGAAGATCATGCATGTAATCCATTTGCATTACATGATTGTGGTGTGCAATGCAAGCAATGGCGGAGCTGGGGGGGGGGGGGGGGGGGGGGGGCGGCAGGGGCCATGGCCCCCCCTAACTTGACGCAGCCACTCTACACTGCAGTCGTCGGCCCCCCCAATTTTTTCCCGATTCGCATGTTCCCTGCGCTCATGCCGCCATTGATGTCTAGGAGCCTCGGTACGAAATAGTAGCACTAGGAGGAAGACGAGTAGCGAACCGTTATGGGCCTTGGAGAGCATTTTCTGGGCTGTCACCCGTAGCCCATAGTCCGATAGCCTGTTCGTATGTGGACAGGAGAAGATAAGGCCTGACCAGACGCCGTATGCCTCGCCTCCGTAGCGACGTAGACTCGTCCCGTCGCCCGCTCGCTGCCAAGTACCAAGTTGCGGAAAGCAAAACGAGACTGCCAGAACAAGCGATCGTGCATCAATGATGGATGGAAAACAAAAACGAGATTGTCGTCGCGAGCGACGTACTTCCCAGCAGCCATGTCACGTAAGCAAGCTATAATTTCTTCTTCCCCCCAATTGTATTTGTAGTTGTCTTAACTATGCAAGCAACGTGATATGGGATTGTAATTTTTTTTTTGTGAGTTACGTGATTGCAACTTGTAGGATAATAAAATCTTGCTGAATCTATGCCCTAATTTTTCTAAGAAATCAAGAAAATGCTGTATGTTAACAGTGAAAATACGGTGCAAATTGGCAAACTTTTGAACTTAGATTTTTGACTGAGTTTGTCCGCCCCCCCCCCCCCCCCCCCCTTAATTTCATGTCCAGCTCCGCCACTGAATGCAAGCAAATGTCCTAAATTTCTACTAGAAACAGAGCGCGGCATTACCGCGCTAGACATAATTGTAAATATTTTTTTATCTACTCCTGTGGCTGGACCAGCAAGCTGCTATTTTTTGAAACATTATGCAAATCTGAACGTTGCGATGGCCGTTTTTGTTTTTAGCAAAGAACGTAAACTTCCCCTAAACTAAACGCTGGTTTCACAAATTATATGCCTGCTCTTGAGCATTTGCGAACCAGCATTTACAACACACGCACCATACATAAGTTTTTCTTCTTTGAACATGAAGTTTGAATATCAAACCTTGCTTGCTCGGTTGCGTTGTGCTTCCCTTGTATCATGACATCCATTGCCATCGAATGTTTTTGGTGACGTTGAGGCTATTCAGGAGGAGCACGATGGGAGATTAGGAGGAACTGAAGAGGCAGGCGCTGCCCCGTAGCTTTTTCAATGGGGCTTAGTTGGACGTAATATCGAGGTTGGATCCGAGCAACTTCGCCACCATGTCATCCCAATCGTCGACGAACGCCGCGAAGGGGGATGGGTGGGAATTGATGATTTTAATCAATCTTGTGCAGGCAGATGAGAGGGGATTGGCGGCGGCTGCTACCGATGAGATTGGGCGCTAAAGCCGGCATTCCAGCATGGAGGCGGCATGCAGAGGAATCGGGATCGCACCGATTGAGACTAAGAGAACGATTCCGCTGCCGCCATCACAGATCGATGAGCGGGCGCCTTGCGCTGAGGACAACGTTGACCTCCTCGCCGAAGAGGCAGGAAGAGGGCGGGTGAGTGGGCAAGAGGATGAAGGAGGGGGGCCGGCGACCATGGCGGCGTCAGGCGGGCTGGACGAGAGAGTAGGGGGTTGCGCAGCCGCGTCAACGATCAATCGAGGAAGACAACAGAGGAGTTCGGGGTGAGTACCTGATTGCAAGAGTTTGAGACTCGAAACCTCCGGAAGGACCTAGATGTAACGATCGGAGAGAGCAATCCGACGGCCAGTATTTTCGGTTGGCAAGATCTAACGGTTGAAACACCTATAGCTGACGTAGAGTGGCTATTTTGCGAGAAAACGCACGCATTTTAATATAATAGAGATTTTGCTATGCTGCGTACATCAGCTATAGCCCATGACTGAAAATCTCCGGTGCGATCTTGGCACTGAGACTAGTTTCTTCGTAGTGAAGGACTTATCGGTGAAGTAATTAATTTTGAAACTAGTGAAGGTCTGCATTGCAACGAAGGCAATTAGCAACTGCCTATTGAGGCGGCTACCAAGATGCGACCGCGCTGAGAGATGGACGGTGGATGCGACCACTGTTTTCTTACACTTCTCTTCCGTTTTTCTTTACCGGCAAGTTCCTGTGTCTTGGATACTCCTGTGCGGTTTAAGAAGCTCCTGAATCGTAGCTCCACCTCTTCCTCATTTTGTGTAACCGCCGCTGTGGTGGCACCGCCTCCTCCTCCACCCTCTCATCTTGCAGTACATGTGACTCGTGCCTGTCGTGCAAGGGCACAAGTGCTGCAATCCTGTGCCGTGTCCATTGCTCTGGTCGTAACAGATTCTAGCTTCTAGCACTACCGGCTGCAGTAAACTGTGCAGCAACATGCCTCTGTTTAATTCTGAAGCTTGTGTGTTTTCCATGTGTTGCGCCGCCATCTCGCTTGCCCCTCCTGTAATTCACTTCTCTGAAATCTTCTGTGTTCGATATGAACATCTGGCAGATAAGAATAGTATTTCTTCAATCAAAAAAGACAAAAAGAAGGTGAAGTAGAGTGCAAGCTGGCTTGTGTTCACGTGTTTTTCTCGCAGCTGCTAATTTTCATCGGATTGCTTGTTGCAGGCCATGTTGATCAGGACGGTGGATCATAGCTGGGCTACATCGAATTCGGAAACTAGATGGGTCTTAGATCAAAGCCCATTATGTACACAACTGGGTTCGGCGATGTCGACGGCATGGCCCAAAGTCAAACAGCGCGCGTCCCTCTCTCCAAGCAAAAGAGGAAAGCAGCCCACGATATTTCTGCCGTGCGCCGACGACGACCGACCGCACACGAGCGGAACACGATCTGTGCTGCTCAATCATGTCGCGGCAGCTGTTATCCCGACGACGACGTCAATTTGTGAAGCCACATGCCAGGCCGGGACATGCGCCCGGCCCAACGACCAGCAGATCTAGAGAATTGCGAGCGATGAATGATGCGTCTGCTCGAACGCGACTTGGAAGAACACCGGAGACCGAAGGCCCCGGACCAGCTGATTGCCGTTCTAGGCTACCAAGGTCGTCGATTCTTGACTGGTACTCTACTAACACCATTGCTCCTTGTCTTTATTTTGGTACTATATCTGTTCCGTCTGAACTTGTCGCACGTGACCGTATGAACACCGTGGACCTCTCCGCCAGTGTGTTTAAATTCATACGGTTATTACTCAGTTGACAACTGGTTATTTACTCAGTTGAAACTTCTTTTTTCTAGGACCGTTCAGTAGGAACTTTCGAAAACCAACGCAGACATTCAACTCGATGAATGGATCAGATTTCTGGCTTGGAATCCTTCTCCGCAGAGAAGGCATCACAAATGCGCACAGTATAATCATAGTCGATCATCTGGGGAAAGGATCCTCACGTCCATTCAATGTGTCAAACATGACAGTTATCAAATTAACAGCTTCACGAAAAAATTTACAGAACGAAAGGTCAAATAAAACCACCAAAATAAAAGAGGAATCTTAGATGGATCAGAAATCTGGCTTGGAATCCACCTCCGCAGAGGGGTCACATGTGCGCACATAATCACAGTCGATCCGCTGGGGAAAGGGTCCTCACTTCCATCAGATTCACTTGTTCAATCAAACAGAGGGGTAATCTAACGAAAGAGTAAACCAAGTCTTTTTGTTCGAGATGAAGAGTATACCAAGTTGAAAGCGAAGAAAATGTATTGTTTTGATCAGAACATCTGGCTTAGGAGTCACTTCCGATGAGAAGGACTCGAAAAATCGCACAGTATAATCATAGTCGATAATTTGGGGAAAGGATCATCACATCAAAACAACATCAGATTCGCGACAACGAGAAAGAGGAACATCAAATCAAACGGAGAGGAACACCAAATCTAAACGAGATCGAGGAGGACGAGTAGTCGACGAGAAGAGCGAGAAGAAACCGGAAGCGCAGCTGCAAAGAGCGTAGAGAGGTCGGCGTTGAGAGCTAGTTTATATAGGAAGTCACAAGTGCACGAGGAGAAACCCTAGCTCGCACGGGATTATGATGAACGGACAGATACAGTGCCACATCGACGGATACGAGTCGGGAAAGTTCTAGGGCCGACAAGGCCCAGGAGAAGTGCGGCGCAGCATCACTTTGGGCCGGTACTTAAGCAAACCAGCCATAAAGCCCTACGATTTTTTGGCCCGTTTAAATTTCGATCCGTGTTAAGCCTAGGGAAAGTCTCTGATAGAGTCAACACAGTTGGCGTGAGAATCGGTCACGCCCGTGAATGCCGTGCATGACGAAAGAAATAGCGGGGAGATGCGGTTGCATGGCATGATCTAAGCAAAGCGATGGTGCAGGTGCACGATACCACACTGGATCTGAACGATATGCCTTATCTTCATCGAAGGGTCCTGCAACTCTAATAATCTTGTGAAACCAACTACATTCAGACCTCAGTATTGTGAAACAAAAGTAAAAGGAACAGAATGAAGAAGTGGAACACAATCACAATCAGCATATTAGAAAGATAAAGTTTATTTTATTGAATGCTCTGAACAAAATGAAACAATGGTGACGAGAAGTCACTAAATTAACCTGGCTGCGTAATGAGATTTAACAACTAGGATGATTCTCTATCCCTAACGGGCCTTTAAATCACAGCCAAAAACTAAATGCGAATGGACAAATGCTCCGTCATAAACACGAGCGTACGTTAAGACAAGACAAGTAATAAGCCTATGTGCGGACAGCGACTGCCGCATGAGTTTTGATTACATTCGTTTTCCCATAATAGGAAGGAGCCTTGATTTTTTTTCCCTGATTGCATTCGGCATTCCCTCTGAAGACAATCTTTTTTGGCACGTTGGAAGGGAATGATAAGATTAGGCTTAGACCACTTTTGATTTATTGCTTATTTAAAATATAATATATTTTAGTTGGCTGATTAATATAAAACGGTAAAATATTTGCGGTAATTTCCGGCCTAAACGGAAATTGTCAGAAACGATCTATCGTTTTCATTTTTGTTTCCACCAATACTTCCACTTTTGTTTTCATTTTTTCGTATTTCATTTCCAACTACTACGGTCTGAGCAGTCGGAAACGAGGCTCGTTATCCGATAAATTCCGTTTTTGCTTTTATCCCTATCTATACTATTCTTATATGAACCAAGTCAATATGCTTCATCGTTGAAATCCCTCTTATACTCCACACCTAGATAGTCGATCCACTCACTACTGTACCCTGCCAACCAAATCAAGTAACCAACCATGATAGTTCATGTAAAGCTAAAATGCAAACTAGCAGCGCATCTCTGTGCTCAGCATAGTTCGCATCTATAGAAGGCGTTTTTCTTTTGGTGTTCCTCACCGAATTTCTACTGCAATGTTTGCAGCATGATTGTAACCCCTATGAGTGACGAAAAGAAGTGATCTTGGTCTCAAAAAATAAAGTAACCAACCACACCACACCCTCTCACCACCATCCCTGCTTGTACTCTTGTATGGACAAAGTAAATTCCCCCCGAAAATCAAAACAATTAAAATTTTCTTGTGGCTTATAACGATCGTCATCTTAATTTATTACAGGACTAGGTTGAGTTATTTTTGTTGATGACACTGAGGTGGACACCCGACCTTCCAGAGATGCATATGCATCTGTCCAGAAAAACAAGATGATCCGCTCGTGTCCAGACAGATCAAGAGTCAACTGAAAACGTGATTTATTGTCACCTAAGCGTGACTGCCGGGCACCACATGTGAGGTCTGTTATCACTTACCTGCTCTGCGAATATATATGCGTGCTGGTTGCTTTTCGTTGACCTCGGGATTGTCACGTCATGGAGCAAATTAAAGAAACATCGACGGGTTAACTGCCTGGATCACGAGCATCCACTGCTTGTATTTTAAGTCGTGACGGAAACGTCGATCCGGCCAGCACTCAAATGATAGTTCCCAATATTCCTATAAGCATCTTCGAAGACTGAGCCGCAAATCCTCGAGATTGACGAAGTTACCACTGGCGTCTCGCTGTCGACGGTCACGTCGCCTCCCGCTGAACGCACAACACCGTTAAATCCTAGAAATCCGCTCCCACGGGGAGTCGAACTCAGGACCTCAGGTGCTACTAAGACTGACTCCAACGGGTTGATACCTTGAAGACTCATATGGCCAAATAGGTGGCATAAACTTCAAGTTACCACACCCAAAACATGTATCTCCAATCGGCGTCTCAAAATTAGTCTTACCGGTCGCACGACGCCGTCCGTGCCGCCGCGCCCTCGCCGCGCCCCGGCGTCTCACGCCGCCGTCGCGCCCCCACCCCTAACCGCCCAGCCGCGCGCGCCGTCGCGGCCATCTCCCTCGCTTGCCCAGCGCCGCCCTGGCGTCACGCTGCTGCTGTCGCGGCCAGCCAGCCCCGTCCAACCGGCAACAAGGAGAGGAAGAGGAGGAGGGGGAGAGGCGGTAGGCAGGCGACAGGGCGCGGGAGGAGGAGAGAGGCGGCAGGTCGCGGCGAGGAAGAGGAGGAGGGGGAGAGGCGGCGGGCTCGGCGGCGCTCGCCATGGCGGGCTTGGGGGTGAGCTTGGCGGCGCTCGCCATGGCAGTCTGGGGGAGGGCGCGCCGGACAGGAACTACGAGAAGGAAGGAAGACGGCGAGATGGCAAGAGCGCAGCCAAATCTCGTAGAGGAGCAGCCCCGCCGAGCCCGTCCTGCTGGGATCTCCATCGATTCCGGCGGCGCGGCCGCCGATCTGCAGCTGCCGGCAACCCACCCACCCCACCCCCCCCCCTGAATTGCTGCTTCAAATCTGAATTGTGTCTTTCAGAACTCTCCCCACCCGCCAAACCCACCCCCACCCCCCCCCCCCCCACCCCCAAACTCTTTCTCAATCTTTGTTTTCTTCTATTCTGATATCCCTTTTTCCTGCATCGAGACATAATTTATTAGGTTCACTTTAGATGGTCCAAAACTACAGCATGAAAACTAATTACGCATAACAATAATGAGGTTTTGTCTAACCTGATCACAAAAGGCCGGTCCAATATATGGGTCCTCTTATATGGCTTTCGGGTGCTCATTAACATATAACATTAGTTTTATGAGTTTGTAGGCCCATAAACCGTAGTTCTACCTAACATAGTTTAATGAGTTTGTTGATTTTAGTTGGACAGTTTCAATCCTTACTATAAAATCAACGTTGGGATAATTTATTTTTAAATTTGTATACACTAACAGTCACAAAATATTTGATTCAATCTCATATGATAACTGATTTAACAGTTCATGTTTAAAATGTTGGAATAGTTTATCACAGATGTTGAAACAATTTATCATAGATGCTGACACATTTTATATAAATTGTTGAAACATTATATTAAATTATTGAATTTCAAAATATAGAATCATATTTATTTTTTAAAAATGATTTAACTTTTCATATGTAACATGTCAAAATATAGTTGATCAAAAATGTTGAAAATTATATTTATATAGCTGAATTTTAAAAATAAAAGTATATTCAGATGCAATATTATTTTATTGTATTAATTCTAGATAACATCATAGTTCAGATGGATTTGCATTTAGACTAACGGTTAGTGAGAGAAATATGTTTTACTTCAAAATTTGACACACATATTTGCTTGCCCAACTACAGAATGACACTAGAAACGTGGGCCAATAAATGTCCAAGCTGATTGAGCCCCCAACTATCTAAAGGATATTTTATATTGAACTTCATAGAAGTTTAACCTAGGTTGAGCCCCCAAAACATTAAGTTTGTGTACTTTAGGAAAAAAATGTCTTTTTATTTGGAGGCTCCATGCTGCCGGTCTCCGCCAAAAGAGCGCCTTTTGCGTATTTTCATTCTGGCCAATTCATTTACTTCTTTTCTGGGTTTGCTTGCTTTGGCCCATGACCACAGTTATTCATTTTAGGTGATGATCATGGGGCCAAATTCTTTCCGAACCTCCGTGCTTGAGTTGTTTTCATTTTTTTTTCTTTATGTGACGGGTCATGAATTGATGATTTCGATATTTTTAGGTTTCATGTTTGCCTTTTTGTTTTTTCTTTTTTCTTTTGTGTTGTAACATATTTAATATTTAAAAAAATGATTTTCTAAATGTCAATATTTTCTAGATGAACTTGAAATTTCTTAGTAACCTTACCGTTAGCTTAATTATATTGTTTGTAACATATCTTTATTAACTACTGGAGTGTTCCACCGCACATTAAAAACCGTTCATCATCTGAAAACATTAAGTTTTATGTGGACAACACAATTAACAACCAAAAGTTGCAGCTGCTCACCTGAAGTCCAAGCAAAATCTTGAGCAACAAAACAAAGCTTAATTACAACCGAATTGAGTCATGAGGCTGGAGTGACTCACCGAACTCTCACCAGCCCAAGGGAAGAAAGTTCGTGCATATTTCAAATAACTCACCGCCGGATGCTACCATATATGCCTTGTGACCCTATTATGAGCCAACCAAAAGCTCCTCTCATCATACACGCATTATCGCGAGTCAATTCCTAACTCCACCCTCTCCTCTCACTGCTGCACCCTGCACCGGCCAAGCCAATCAAGTAACCAACCACACTACCTCTCTCACCACCAGCCCTGCTTGTACTCTTGCGTGCACAAATTCGGTTGTAACTCAATCCCATCAAACCCAGTCTGCAGTTTGTACCAAATACTTCTGCTCTTAAAGTAGTACGCAAACCATCATCGATTGTTTGAAGTCACTGACTGCTGGCTCTGCACATTGCAAGCGGCAGTGTTCTGAGTGTGTGAACCATAATGGCTTCCTCCCAAACACCCACCCTTGCTCAGAGAACGCCCCTGCCATGCAGCCAAGCCCATCGTTCTCCGACTCCGAGCATGGATTTCCAGGCGCGTCAATGTGGTCGGCAGGCAGCTGCCGTTCTGTCATACAATTTGTGTCGAACGTCGTCGTTGGTGGCGACGGAGACACGCTGTCAGCGTCGCTGAGCGCCTGCCCGTCCACGAGGTCGTCCTGCGGGACCTCGTCGGATATAGAGATCGAGGTGCTCTTCCAGGGGGACGACGCTACTACGACGATGACTTCACTTCGCCAGCGTCTCTGTCTCGGTCGCTTCGTGGATGCAGCGACGGCGAGCAGGATTTGGAAGCCGGGAGGTCGAGGCTGCTGCGCTCGTCGTCGTTGACGACGGCGGAGTTCGTCGAGCGAGACAGCAGGGGCGAGCTGAGGTGGAGTGCATTGGAGGGGCTTCGGATGTCGTCCACGTCGCAGAGGAGTGCCGCAGGTTAGTGTTTTCCCCACCCACCCACCCCCCCCCCCCCCCCCCCCCCCCCCCTTAGTCTTGAACTATTTAAAGTAGAAAAGAAACATGTTTTGCTAATTGCACTTTTGCTCATGCTTTGTTGCATTATTAATTGTAATTTGACCCTTATGTTTTAGACTTCGCGTGGATCTTTCTTCTTCTTAAACTGGAGAATCAATTATCCCCTATCCCGTTAAGATGACAAAATGAGGTTAAGTCAGTTGTTAAAAAGACAATTATGCACATGCACCAATGCTGTTTCTTTATAACTTGCACTGTTGCCCTGTTTTGACATCAGGCATCTATTTGAAACCTGTGTTGACACTATTTTAGTAGAATTCACAGCCAATGGATTGCATAAAAATCCACATCTCCATGAATTATTAGTAAATCAATTCTTAGTAGAAAGGGATGAACATCTGTCGCAAAAAAAAAAGAAAGGGATGAACATCAATTTAAATTCTCCAGAGAACTGAAGAAATATGAACCTTCCTCGGCGTATATGCGCAATTAAATTATTTGGATATGTGAAACTAGAACAATTAAATTATTTAAAGGCATGGGTATTAGTATTCGAAACCGCTACCAACTGGAGCCACTGAGGGAGGTGTCTTCAACGTGGACCGAGTCGGCTAAAAACGCAGCACATACAGCAGTGCGGCACCTTCTGCAATCTCCATTCTCCAACTCCCGCGGCCATGGAAACAACTTCCTTCGTTCCCGCCACCCACTCCTACTCCTGCCGCCTGACCTACCCCCAACCCAACACTAGGAAGAGCTGGAGTTGATTCTGCAGGTGCCCTTGTCTATCACTTATGCTTTGTGTTGTGGTCTTGAATTACTGATCGTGCTAAGAATTTGGAGGACTTAAGAGTTTTTTCTATAGGTTGAATGCAGGATAAATTTATTGGATTTCCCCTGTTTTCTTGTTGTCCGCTTGATGTCCGAGGGCTTGCACAGAACCTGTTCGCTGTTCTGCTTCAAAGGAACCTGCAAAGTGCTTTGTGTACATTCTCTGATGCTTTCCGGGGTTTTCTGTTTGAAGAATGGGATAAGAACTGAATTATGTAATATCTCTAGGATGGTCACAATTTGTCTGTCATTTCTAAACACACTAATTTTGAAGGGACAGCTTCTTGTATAGAGCTTAAAAAGTCAAGGTTTATTGGTTCAATAATTCTATTCAATAATATTTAGGATCATGCCGTTTCACAATCATCGCTTGAACTAATACACTTTTAGATATCCATAGCATCATTTTATAAATTCAAATGAGGTAATTTCTCATATTTATTTTTCGTCATAATCTTTGTTTGTTTAAAATATGTATTAGGACAATTCTTTAACATCTGTATTTTTCTACCATCAACTCTAAAGATGATGTAGAAAGAAAAATTCTAAAGAAAATCATGTACGGAAATAGTGCATTACTTGATGGAGAATAAATTATTAAAACCGAGCACTATAATATAGTGATATTGGTTTTCTCTATATAGGTCGTTGGAGATTACGAAAAGAATATTCAATAGTTTTATGTTATCATCAGGGAAAAATGAAAGCTCATTGCTTATTGTTGACTCATTTATTGACATCTCTGTAGGTGAGAGTGACAACAATTCAACTAGATATCCTATGCCGGTCAATGGAAACGTCAACCCCAGTAGATCCATCAATCGTTCTCCTAGTCATGGGATCAGAATAGCATTGGACAGGTATCCTTCCCGAACTACAATACCCAACAAGATGCAGTACACAGATCATCCAAATGTTTCAACAAGTTTATATACATACGTTTTGCAGCTGCGAGAGAAACTTAGCTAGCAGAATCACAGAAAAGGATATTAAGCAGGTATAAGTCAAAAGGATTGTAATACGAGATATATTTGCAATTTCTGTGAATTTAACACAAGAATTGAAGGAACTGAGCATAGCTCAGTTGGTCTTCTTCGATGTAAATTTGGGTTCTAACTTTTTCTTAATGCCACCGAGTTCTGCCTTGGTTGGTTCATTTTGTTAAAATGTGAATACATGCTTATTTTCCTAGGCAATAATGTTCAGCGCCTCTTTGAACAAGCTCACCTTAACCCAAGATGAGGCGACGGAATACACAAACTTGATCCTAGAAGAGCTCCAGACTGGCCAAGGACTCATGCAGGTGACTCACTAGTAACTAGAGCCAAACACTTCTTCGGAGAAAAGTTCAAGTATAAATGCCACCCCAGCTTTCGAAACATCGTTTCTGAGAATCGCAATTAATCTGGAAGTTATCAAACTTGCAGATGAGTAACACAAAGAAGGGCCTATCAAGGGATCTCCAACTAACTGTCTGGCCGAAACCAACGCCAACTAGATATAGATGTGGGATACTATCGGCTATCATTGTCTTCTTGCAGACTCACTGGAGACGTATATGGGTGATCTTGTTGTGGCTTGCAGCATGTGCTGCACTCTTCACATGGAAGTTCATGCAGTATCGACAGCGATTGGCATTTGAGGTCATGGGGTACTGTCTATCGACTGCCAAGGGGGCTGCAGAAACGCTCAAGCTGAACATGGCCATCGTGCTGCTGCCTGTGTGCCGTAATACAGTCACTTGGCTGAGAAGAAGCCGTGTTATCAACTCCGTCGTGCCATTTAATGATGCCATTAACTTCCACAAGGTTTGATATTTTACCAGACGCTCTGTACTTGCATATTTTTTCTCACATGATTAGTCTTAATGGTGTAACACTCATCTTATATTAGCTTGTTGCGGGGGGGATCATCATTGGTATAATCCTCCATGGAGGCATCCACCTATCATGTGACTTCCCAAGGATTGCAAGGGCAGATAAAACCTTCTTTGGGCGCACAATTGCTGCTGACTTTGGGTACCACCAACCATCCTACCTGGAGATAGTGGCATCAACAGAGGGAACAACTGGTATAGCCATGGTGGTACTCATGTTGATCGCTTTCCTGCTTGCTAGTAGTCCTTCGAGGAGAAATCCAGAATCACTGCCACCTCTGATCAGACAGTTTGCTGGATTCAATGCCTTCTGGTATTCGCATCATGTGTTCATCGCTGTCTATGTGCTACTCATTGTGCATTCCATGTTTCTCTTCCTAGCAAAGGATGTCACAGAGAAAACGGTAATTTCATTAAATAAAGTACACTCATTATGATCAAGGTATCTTATCTTCTAAAAATGTATGCAGACGTGGATGTATGTTGCGGTTCCTGTAATTATTTACCTAGGAGAGCGTATGTTCAGAATAGTCAGATCTATGGTATTTGATGTCAAGATTCTCAATGTGAGTGATTATTGACCAAGAGCAATTAATTAAAGCTATTATTTCAACATTGATCTTTTGACTTCAACTTAATCAAAATTTTACAGGCAACAGCTTATCCGGGAAAAGTTCTTGCACTCAAGGTGATAAAGCCTCAAGGTTTCCGATATCAGAGTGGAATGTATGTATTTATCCAATGTCCACAGATATCTAAGTTTGAATGGTGAGAATACCATGTTACAGTTGTGGAAAATTAAGTGATGCTTATCAATTTTAGCTGTTATTTTATTGTGTAACTTGTATGACGTACAGCACATTACTTTTATTACTAATTCCGAATTTATTTTGTATATTTGTCTCAGGCATCCGTTTTCTCTTACCTCTGCGCCAGATGATAATCACTTGAGTATCCACATAAGATCTCTTGGTGACTGGAGCTACCAAATGTATAACAAGTTCCAACAGGTAAAACGCTTGTCATAATATCTAGAAAGAACAATTCTTCATACAACTATTTCCAACTTTTTAGTCATATAGAAACATATGCTTTCAATTTTGTAGGCACTGCTTTCCAGCAACTCCGACCTGCCAAAAATATCCATTGATGGCCCGTATGGTGCAGCATCACAGGATCACTTGAAATATGAAGTTATCTTGTTAATTGGGCTTGGAATAGGAGCAACACCTTTTATAAGTGTTCTCAAAGATATCGCCAATAACCTCAATAAGGTAATAGCGGCTCCTTGCTTAGAGTACAGTGTTCTTCTCACTGACTTTTGTTACCTTATTTATTGCATATCATCTAGGGAGATGGTCCATATCGTCATGCTGAACGACTGAAGAAGGCCTACTTCTACTGGGTAACAAGAGAGCAAGGTTCCTTGAGTGGTTCAGGGATATCATGAAAGAAGTTTCAGCTCTAGATAGCAAACAGGTTATAATTTTATAACCACTTTGAATTACTCATTTCTTCTGAACCGGCATATGGCAATGGCATGAATATGTGCATGGCATTGTAGGGTGTCATAGAGATGTACAACTACCTCACTAGTGTTTACCAAGAAGGAGATAAGCGATCAGTGCTAATAAGCGCAATTCAGGCCCTCCATTTTGCACGGCACGGCATCGATATCATCTCGAAAACTCCTGTAAGCTTTTCTCCATTCTGAAGAACATAGATGTAATTTAACATGGATTCATCATCACGGGCAATTTCTTTGATTTTTAAGACACATGTATATGCAAGTTGAACATGTTCCTTGAATTTGCAGGTTCGTACACACTTTTCTAGACCAAACTGGCCCAGAGTATTCCATGGCCTCTCAAGAAGACATATAGGAGAGAGGATAGGTAACAGCTTATTGTCTTGTTATGTCTAGAAACTTTTAGCTCGTCCCTGCCCCAAAGGAAATGAATTTTTTTGCAATATCCATGTCGAAAATGAGTTTGCAATAGCTTACTATATAAGCAATAGCTGTACCTATAAATTTGAACTAATCTGACAACGAAACAACTGCCCAAAACTGCACAACTGACATGTCAAAAACATCTAAGGATATCCGGAAACACCACCATAAAATTTCTTAATACTGTGTAAGGCTAATTTGGCGCTCAAGTTTACAATTTCAAGAACTGATTAGCTTATGCATTATTCTTAATTTTAAGTTCAATGTTGCAACAGGGGTTTTCTACTGTGGCCCGGATGATTTGGGAAGACAGTTGGAAAGACTCTGCCACAAAATGAACACCAGAACGTTCACTAGATTTGTTTTCCACAAGGAGCATTTCTAACAACAGAAAACGCGATTCAATAGAATTAGAATTATGTAGAAGATTATCTCGGTAATTTTGAACAGAGCTACTAACCCATTCACAATTGATTGTCCTTTTCATTTTGGTGGGTCCATTGATTTTAACTGTGTTGAATGCAAAGTAATTTGATATTTTATTTTGAAAATATTGTTGGTCCTGGGTTCTAGCTGTTTGCCCGTCTTCTACCATGTAACTGCAAGAGTATGTTAAGCGAAAACTTGGTACCGGTAATATTCAACGCAAATGTAGTTCTGACGATGAGGGACTAGTGATAAGATACTCTGTTTTATTTTTTTTTATTTTTTACAAGCTTTGTCATCATGTAATTGTTGGAGTATAAGTGAATTATTCACTTTTGCCCATTAACTTAGGTTTTTTGGTGAATGGTTGGTGCTGTAAGCTTCATGACCATTGGAGTTCGGAAACCCCAAAGGTATGAATGTTTTGTGATTGGGTGACCATATTGATGTGACTAACATTTCCTTGTAGGATATTCAAATGGTCATGTCAATGAAGCGTCGTCTCACATACTCTATTATCGACGACTTGGTGATTGGTTGCCTCGACAATTCGGATCGAGAACTTGATGGAGTCAAGGTTGAAGATGGATCAAGGCTAAGGACATGATAGACCAAGCAAGTGTTGGCTTGGTGTAGATGCTAGCTTGAGTCCATAGGAAAACCGGACTATCAAGAGGGATCGAATTGGTTCTCTTAGAGCACACTAGGTTAGAGATCAAATGGATGCATTGTGAGTCTCTTGAGGGCTAGGGTGGCTGAAGAGAAGAAGAGGAACCAAGTTTGGAGAAGTTGGAAGCAAGGATCAAGAAGTGGATCAAGTTTTCAGCTTATGCGAAGAGATCGGACAGTACGGTCCTAGGGGACCGTATGGTACGGTCTTCATTGAAGATCCAGACAGAGAAGTGAAGTCTCGGGATGCTGAGAAAATGAAGACCGGACAATTGGACCGTATGGTACGGTCAAGGGACCGGACAGTACGGTCATCAGAGGATTTCCAGACAGAGAAGTTGAAGTTTCTGGAAGTGGAAGAAATGAAGACCGGACAATCGACCGGATGGTACGGTCCTAGGACCGGACAGTACGGTCTTCATTGGAGATGAAGAAGAAGATGGAGATGCGCCTGGAAATAGAGACCGGACAATACGGTCTGGAAGAGACCGGACAGTACGGTCCTTTGTACGGTCTCTAGTTTCGCAGGGTATTTTTGGGCAACGGCTAGTTTTGGGTTGGTAGCCTATATATAGTTGGTTGCCCGCCCCTTGAGGGGTCTCTTGGCCATTGTTGGAGTGCAGGAAACTCAGAGGAAGCCAAGAGCAAGAGAGAGAAGCACTTGTGAAGGATTTGGAGTGATCCTAGTGCTTGAGAGAGTAGCAATTGCATCCACTTGATCTCTAGGCTAGTGTGAGCTTGAGAGAGTCACTTCGGTTTGTTACTCTTGGTCGGTTAGGCGTCGGTGTTGAGCTGTCCGAGGAGAGTGTGGAAGCCAACACAAGTTTGTACACGGTCTTGGAGCTTCCCGTGCGAAAAGAAGCATCACTAGTGGAGCGCCCTTTGGCACGCATCACGTGCGGAGCCTTACCTCCGGAAGAGTACCCGGGATCGAGCCCGGCGGGACGTGCCCGCGACTTCACTCGGAGGGTGAAGTGTGCTCTAGGAGGGATCGCCTTCGAGCGGAGGGACGGGGTCGAGACTCCGGCGGGAGTGACCCAACGTGGAGTAGGGGAAGGCGCCATCCTTCCGAGACCACGGGAAAAATCATGAGCATTCCTATCCTTATCTCCTTACTTACTAGCATTTACGTTTCCGCATTTACCTTATGTGCTAGTAGAATTGCATGATAGGTTGTTCTTTACTACTTGGTAAAATTGCTTGTTAGGGTGTGGCTAGTTGCATAGACTAGATTGTGTGCGCGCATCGCTTGCTTTGTTATCAACATATCTAGTCTTGCTAGCTTCACCCTCTAAAGTACGTTTGGGAGAAATTGTTGACACACCGATTCACCCCCCCTCTCGGTGCTCTTGATCCTTTCGGGTGCATAGTAGTTCAATATGGTATCCAGACCTCTAAGGAAGTTCAAATCTTGGCTGCTTACTTCAACATTCCACACCTAACCTGCAAGTGGAGGGAGGGATGTTGAGTATAATTGAACTGCACATCTTTCCCATCATCTTAGAGTTCTGAGTGAATTGATTGATGCATGCAACTCAACAGCAATGTCACATATTTTTTTCTCAAGGTCTATTGGCAAATATGGATTTCATGTTTGGCAAGTGAGGATTACATCCCAAAGTTCCGTGGCCCCTTTCCAGGGCATTTATATCAGTCCAATACTAAAGGAAAACTAACTCTCAAGAACTGATAATTTGTAGCTGATAATTATTACATACTCCCTCAGTATTTTAATATATGATGTTGTCAACTTTTTTCGTTACTTTGACCATACATCTTATATATGACACTGTTAATTTTTTAATATATTTGTGTAAATAGCTAAGTGTATAAGTTAACCTTAAAGTGCTTTTTATGATGAATTCAATGATATTCATTTCACATTCGAAAAGTAATTATTTAAATCTATATTATTGGTCAAAGTTTAACAAAAAATTAACGGTGTCATATAATTAAAAACGAAAGGAATGATTGTTTATCCAATATCACTCTCCGAGAATTTGCTGGACGTGAAACTTCTACTTTTTGACACCACGTTGTAGCGATGGATCAGGGTGTTCAGATATGCTCGGCTCAGCTGGTCATGCTTGCCAAAACCAGCTACGCCCAGTTTTTTCTTTTGATCATAACGATATTTGTATTCATGAAGTAAGAAAATACATGTACAAATATAGATGTATGGGACACAGACGAAAGCTACTACCACAAGAAAACCCATACAAGAAAAGGAAATTACAGCTAAGATCCCAGGGAGCACTTTGTAAAGCTTCGCCAGAGAAGCAGGATGAGCTTCGATGCCAACGCGCCCGCTGGACACCACAGCAACCCTCCGGACTGCCATCGAAAACCGAAAGATCAAAAACAGCAACGAGCACCCTCTCAACGAGCACCACAGCAACGAGCTTTGAGGAAAGCCGTTGATTGATAGCAAGACCAGAAGCAACATCGGCCCCCTAACTAGATGCTCGACGAAGCCCGCCAAGGAGAACGACCAGATCCAACCTTCAGAGGCTCAACACAAGCAACTGGACCACCACTACCTTCAAAACAGGAGCCAACCACATTGGACCCCGACTCCACAAGCTCGTCAGCGGTGTTGGAGGAGAACGCTATCAAAACAAGGGAGAGCTCGAAAGAGCTTATTCCTTATTACTTGAGGAAGACACTGCCGTCACCTCAACGCAATACCTGGTTCCTGAGCCTGGCTCACGGTGGTTGCTAATTTTAACGCGTGAGCACGTTTGGCCATGGAAAGCTAGCTGAACCGATTCTGGTTCTCTAGCAAGGATTTTCAGCCCCCGTCAGGCAAGATGGCCTCAAAAGCTAATTTATTTTTTGCGATTACCAAGTAAGACACAACACACACACACTTATGAACACAGGTACACAAATCCTACCCTTATAAACATCTTCGAAGACTATTTGCGAGGATGCTAATGATAGTCATGGGCGTGTAATCACCACGGTTTGGACCGGAAAGCCACCATACCTCATCCACCATTGTTCGCAACCAGTTCGCAACAAGATCTAGGTTAATTGGACGTCAGGGAGGTGTGGATTTGAAACACGAAAAATTGCAAATATTCTCTAGCCAAAGAATAACATAGGCCAAACATCAATACGCGAAAGAAAATTGAGGCTTCACGACAACAAACCGAGCATGAGTAATTGCTATATATCATATACGAGAAGCAGGGTGGCTTTCACGAATGATCACTGTTGAGGAAAAAGGGGCACGCCAATTTAACATTCAATAATAATATGCCAAGCTCTCCATGAAAAACAATGTTCAAGCACATCTTGACAGCACCGTCATGTAACTGGGCTCTAATTATTGCAACTTGGCATCAGGATCCGCTCACAATGAAAAACAAAAGGCAGGTGGCTTTTGCAGGAGCAGCGGGAAAAAAAGAAAAGAGATGTTCAACAAAAGTTTCGCAATCATCCCTCAAGGGCTGAGGCACCAGAAATGATCTCAGTGAGCTCTGTAGTGATAGAAGCTTGACGTGTCCTGCATATACACCAAAAAAGAGTGAGTTGTCTCTTCCATGGAACCACTGGATATCAATATATACTCACTAATCAATCAATAGATGTGTTGAGAGAGAGAGAGAGAGAGAGAGAGAGAGAGAGAGAGAGAGAGAGAGAGAGAGAGAGAGAGAGAGAGACCTGTGTGTATGTGAGCGTCAGACGGTCAAGCATGTCACCAGCGTTTCTGCTTGAGCTGTCCATGGCAGACATACGGGCTCCAAGCTCACTGCATGCATTCTCTAGAGCACCATTGTACAGGACCTGCCAAGGGTAGAAATTCAATAAATAGTTAAGAACAAATGTGAAAGGTCAACCACATATCATGTACATCATATTACATAGTTTCTAAGATGCGTCCATAAACAGCTTGATCCAAAAGAATGGCAGTAGAAAGTAATCGAAACTTCGCTAAAACAGGTAATTGATGACGCAAGACTTACACAAGAAAACTGGAACTCAGTAAGATTTTGCAAAATCTCTGATTTAGTTTCACCTCCTTCAATTTCATATGAATCCAAGTCACCAACCTTCCCACCAGATTCCGATTCTTTCTCCATGACCTTCCAAAGGTCAATAAGAGCAAATCGTAAATTAGTAAAAAATCATTTAACTGGAACTAGGCCACAGGAGCACAAAAAGATGTGCTTTAATATAATAGTACTAACCTCTGGTGACAGTATTGTAGTCATTGTGGGCTTAAATGATATGACTGAGTGGAACTTGTTAAACACAACTCTCAGAGCATCAAATTCAACATTTTTCAAGATATCATCAGCCAGCACAGCGATCTGAAACATCAATGAACAAATCAATAGATGTTGAAGCCAAAAGAGAACAAATTCAGTTAAGGGAGTGTATTTCGACAAAAAAAATCAATATAATTCTTGTAGTATGCATAAATTAATTAGCCCATCATCGGAACATGCATAACAGAAGCACGAACATATATATGTTAAACATTAGTCACAAAAAACACCTTAAAAGGTAAACACCAAGGCAAAGCTGAGTTGTAAGTTCTCATGCCATCAATTGGGCAAGCATTTTTGGACAGGATCTCGTGAAAAACCCAAAAATTAAAATACAACTACGTATTTTATCAGTCATCACAGCTACATCTAATAAGCGAATCTTAGTACTCCAGTGATAACACAAATTAGTAATGACACTTATAGCTAGAAATGTGCCCGGTAGCATAAGAAAGATAACCAGACCTGTGTGTAGTTGATAGGGTTCTTCTGTAATTCAGATACTGTCATCTCAATATTCTGCTTGGAGTCACGAATGAGTTGGACCTACCCTTCTCTCCTAAGATGACATACTTGCTTTCTTTCTCTGGACCTGAATACAGATGGGTCAAACAGCATAAGTACAAGTTTCGGATCATTGCACCATAGAAATGATTTATGAAGTCATTAATACCAGAGGTCAGCTTTTGGAGTGCTTTGCTGACTTTAACTGACGTTGAGTTGATACCACCACAGAGACCCTTGTCAGATGTGATAGCAACAATAACATTTTTCTTCACATCAACACCTAGTGTTTAAATCAAACGAGTAAATTATTGAGTAAACGGTAATTAGATAAATCACATTGGAATAAAATCTAAAGAAATAACATGTGGAGAAAAGCAAGAAAAATTATTGTAACGAAAACACGACAAACCACAGTTGACTAACAAGGGATGGATAAGAATCTACATTCTACAGCTAAAATTGGAGCAGATAATAAAACATTCCTCATATACGTACTAGGAGCATCCCCAAGAAGGGCAGTAAATGGTTGCCATAGACCACGGGAGTTTTCTGTCCTTATTTGAACAGCACGAAGCTTTGATGCTGCAACCATCTTCATTGCTTTTGTGATCTTCTGAATGTTCTTCACACTCTTCATGCGGTTTCTTACTGAGGAAAATTTCAATTTTAAAAGGGATCAATAAGTTGTTTTAAATGCACACATATAACTTCGGAAATAATACTAAGAACAAGGATCCTCACCGATCTGAGTTGAAACAAACCGTGCACCAAGGGGCGCAATCTCCCTAATGAACAAAAAAGAAAGGCATCATTTCACTGTCTGAATAAAACAAAATAGTGGGAACCCCAGGAAAGAGGACACACTTCAGGGAAAAGCAAACAAAATGAAGCAAAACAGTCACGTGCAGCTATGGATCATACAGGTACTACTGAGTAGCTTTTCATTCATGCCTCAGAAATGCGAAACCATCTTCAATATTACAAACAAAAATGATCAATCATGCAAGGCCTTTGTTTTGAAGGTTCATCATAACATAATTTGATCAAACTGTGCAAGAGGAAAATACCTAAACAAACAGTGCACTACTCAAACAATTCAATGCACAAACATTTAATTTCATATCGGTGAGCAGAAATATGAACCAAACAATAGTGATTAGCGAAACATGGTTCCCAACACAAAAGGACATTGTAATGTCAAAGGTCATACAGAGACTTCAGTATGAACGGAATAGACTTAGAAAAGTCACAACTCTGAACTATCCCCAGTTTCTCATCCATTTCCCTACGGTCACAAATATCCCCATTCCCTCATCCATTTACCTATGGACGACGATGCATCCAGATCCTTGGCAAAAGAAAGCCACCTCACCACGCAGCCCGTCGTCCAAATAAGCGAGCATCCAGAACAACAGCTAGTTCCCATAGAAAGCCATTTGATACTTTTTTTTTCTCTCTCTAGATAGAATACGCAGGAGAGCCATTTGATAATATCAGACATCATTTAAAATTTACAAGGCATTTCAACCCTATTCACGATTTTGACTCTAAGGCAGCAATGCCCAAACTAGGCATTCCAACGAATCCACCATCCTCAACCCGCCATCGAAACCAACGCCAGGAAACACGAATCAAATAGGACCAAAAATTTTGAAGCCGTAGGGTTGTATGTACGTACGCATCTCGCATCGGAACGCAAGGATCATTTCTGACCGAAACCACGGCGGACGGAAGTACCCGCACGGGCGACGTCAGATCCGCACGCATATTAGGTGGATCTCAGGGAACGACAGATCGAAGCCGAGCCAGATCGGCTTGGGGGGGAAGGGGCGAGTGGAGGAGGAAAGAGGGGTGATCTTACAACTGGGAGACGGCGGGGGAGCGGGCCGCCATGGCGGCGGCAGGGGAAGGGGTGGAGAGGAGGACGCGCCTCCCCTCGCGTCGCAGCGCCGCCATCGCCATCGCCGCCGGTGGCCTTGTTCCTCGCGAGCCTCTTCTCTTTCTTTTTTTGTCTTCCGGGTGTGCGCGTTGGTGCGTCGCCGCAAGAACTCGGGGAGGAAAGCGGAGATGCCCGAGAGTGGGAGGGGTAGGAATGGAATGCAGGAGGCAGTGAGGCGCCCTAGGAAGCGAACGGGCCGCTGCTGGCACTTCTTTATTTGGGCCCTAGCACCAACGGACTGAGGCATCTAGAGGCCCAGCTTCAGAAACAATTTCTTTTTTTTCGAAAATGAGGCAGCCTTTTCATTCAGAAACAAGTTCCACCTGTCATTTTTCGCATCAATGGGAAAATTGGTACAAGATCATGTTTGGGACGAAGGCAGCCTGGAGTTTCACCGGTGTCATTGCCATTGTAAACAATGTTTGAACAGTATTTTTTGTCGAAAAAAAAAATGTTTGAACAGTATTTTACTCTAGAATTTCAGAAATCTGTTGGTGCCACGGCAAAAGCTGTAGCTCCGCCCATGTTTATATTATTATATATAACGTGGAATCGAACCGTTACACTTTGATACCAGAAAAAGAATCTCTCCACTAAAAATTTTTACCACTCTGTCAATCTTCTGTTCGTCATGCTGCCATTTCATCGGGCTTTCTTCTCCCAGCCTCAACATTTGGTATCTATGATAGAAGAGATGCGCCAGTCAAGAAGTGCACCCGTAGTGATGAGTTCACTAATCTAAATATTTATTGGCCTAATCTGTCGTAATCGTTGGCAGGTTTGTACTATGTTTTCCAAATATGATGAAATAATCAAGTGAACGGGATTTCCTTTGAATCCGGGTCAACAAGAGAGGCGTACCCTGCTGCTAATTAAACTGCGGATCCCGTTTCTGTTTTCCAAGAAAACTCACGTACCGTACCTATGAGCCGCGCACATGGTTTCTCGGTGCCGTTCTGGAGAAGTGTACTTGTCCATTCACGGGCTTGGGATGAAAGGAACAGGACGCTGTGCCTTCTCCACCATCGGTCCTACTCCTACCTACCTTCGTTAGCATCGACGAATTATTGCGAGCTGCAAGATGTATCCTTGAACTGTACTAAAAAGAGAGCTGCAGCTTTCGCTTTCCACCATCACGTCTGTCTGTTAATACATGAATTATCATTCTTATTAACACGTATAATAACAAAAATTCTGTGTGGCAAATAGAAGGCGAAGCTTGATATTATTATTATTATTATAGCTCAAATCAAAAGACAGAGCAAAACCGTGCAAGCAATACACATCCACAAAATAAAGAGAGTGACTTTTCCATATTTCACAGTCACCGAGTCACATGATGTAATAAATTAACAGCAGCGATCGAGGGAATTAAGTCCAGTTCTAGGACTTCACGGAGGCATAGGCAGAGGACAGCAGCCTTGGCGCCGGGCGGACCATGAGCGGCACGGCGCGCTGCAGGGTGAGCCCGTAGGCCTCCTCCATGTCGAGCTTGTCGGGGCCACGCCGTCGGCGAGCTCCCAGTCGAGCGCGTGCACCAGCGCGGCCGTCATGAGCGTGACCATGCGCAGGCCCCAGCTGAGGCCCGCGCAGACGCGGCGGCCGGCGCCGAACGGGATGAGCTCGAAGTCGCCGCCCTTGACGTCGACGCCCGCGTGCGAGCCGCCGGGGAGGAAGCGGGCGGGCCTGAACGCGAGCGGGTCGGGCCACGCGGCCGGGTCGCGGGCGATGGCCCACACGTTGACCAGCAGGTGGTGCCCTTCGGGATGCGGAACCCGTCCACCTCGCACTCCTCGGCGGCCACGCGCGGCAGGGAGAGCGGCGTGGACGGGTGCAGCCGGAACGTCTCCTTGATGACGGCCGTGAGGTAGGCGAGGCGCGGCAGGTCCGACTCGGCGACGAGGCGGTCGCGGCCGACGACGGCGTCCAGCTCTTGTTGAGCCTTCTTGAGGACGTCCGGGTGGCGGAGCAGCTCGGCCAGCGCCCACTCCACCGTGCTGGACGTCGTGTCCGTGCCGGCCGTGAACAGGTTCTGTGTACACGCCATGGGATCGAGGTTGAATTGGCAGTTACAGAGTATGCACAGGGGAGGAGGGACGAATTAAAAAAAAACTCACGAGGAGGAGGGCTTTGATGTCAGTCTCGGTGATCCTGCCGTCCTCGCCGTCCGCCAGCGGCTTCTGCTCCCGCATCCTGGCGAGCATAACGCTGAGCAGGTCCTTCCCTTCCTCGGCCGCCTTCCGCTCCGCGATGATCCCGTTCATCATGTCGTCGTAGCGGCGGTGCAGCCGCTTCATCCTGCGCACCACGCCCTGCGGGTCGAGGGGCCGCAGCGCGGGGACGAAGTCCCCGACGTTGAAGACGCCGGCGAGCTGCATCAGCTCCACCACCATGTCCTTGAACTCCCGGGCGGCGCCCTCGGCGCCGCCGTCGTCCACCGCGAACACCCGCCGCCCCACGGTGGCCCGCGCCAGCGTGTTGGTCGCGCACACGTTGGCCGCCTGCCCCAGCGCCACCACCTCCTGGCCCGGCCGCCGCGCGGCGAGCTCCCTCACGAACAGCGCCACCTCCCCCTCGCGGACGGCGCGGAGGTCGTCCAGCGCCTTGGCGGAGAAGAGGTGCATCGCGCACAGCTTCCGCAGCGCGCGCCACCGGGCGCCGTAGGGAGCGAACACCAGGTCCTGGTAGTTGTACGCCACGTGCTCCGCGCCGGAGTTGGGGGGCCGGTTGCTGAAGTTGGCGTCGTGGGCGCGCAGGAACTGCGCCGCCGCGCCCGCCGACGCCGCCACCACCACCTCCGCGCTGCCGAACCGGAGGCGGAACAGCGGGCCGTACTCCCGCGCCAGCGCGCACATGGTCTGGTGCGGCTTGGCGCCCAGCTGCGGCAGGTTGCCCAGCACGGGCCAGCCGCGCGGACCCGGCGGCAGGGGCAGCTGCTTCGACGACTTCGAGGTCTGGACGCCGCCGCGACGGAAGAGGAGGAACCACACGCCGACGACGGCCACGGCCAAGGAGCCGACGAGCAGAGCAAGGAGCGGCACGTCGTCCATGGTGTGTTTGTTTGTCTGTTTGGTGCACGAGAGGCACGTGGGGCGAGTGCGTGCTGGGACTCAACTGCAGCTCCCATATATAGCAGCCCTGGCGTGCCGCCGTGCCGCACCTAACAAGCTACCGTTCCAACCTACCCGTGCTGCCGCCGCGGCGACGCTGGGATGATTTTGCAATATACTCCCTATATGTTGTTGGGGGCCAGAAGAATCCTGCAGCTTGGCATTTCGAATTTACATGTTGTAGTATGGCACCGCCGAAATACTAAGTTGACTATTCGTCGATTGCGTGGATGGAATCTAACGATGTCAAAAACACACTAACCGGTGCTGCTGACTTTGCATTCTGTTTGTCTTGTTCCGGAATTTCGAATGTGGTTTTCCCTAGGTGGTGTTGGAATATCATTTTTCACGAAAATGGTGAAGGAATATCTTTTCACAAAAACCAGAAAAAGTTGTGTTGTGTTATTATGGTTCATTGTTTGTGATGATAATTAACTTAGTTGTAGTGAATGTGGCACCCACTGCCCCCTTCCTTAGCCCTATTAAAGACATCGCAGGAAAAACGAGAAAGGACATCACCAAAAATTCAGCATGGCGACGTACGTCCTTCGAAGGCCAAAATAGACATCTGGTGAGCGGATCCATTGTTTCCCGAGTGCAAGGGGTGGAGGCGGAAGCACAACCTGCCTGGGATGCCGCCTAGCTAGACTGGTTATGCAGAAAAGAGAAGGATCCATTTTGCCAAACTTGTTTTGCAGAATAGTCCTTCACCGAAGGACATGTAGCTCTACCAAACATGCCATATATATGTCGTAGCTCAGCAATGGACACACATGTCATCTCTTTACAAGAACTTTGGAGAGGAACTATAGCATTGGCAACCGGAAACACCAAAATGAAATTCCCCTTAATTTCAGACGGCTAGCCTAATTGACATGTTAAGTGTATCCGATGTGCATGCATGCATGTAATTAATGTCTCTATGAAACATCCAACGTAACGTTTCAATGGAACATGTTGAAAGAAACTCATCTCTGTAGACCTTAACAGGGCTTCTTAGATACGAAAACAACTTCGACATTTGTTTACACTCTCTGCGCCTGATTGTTCATAAAAAGAAAAACAGAGTTAAGCACTATTGTACAAGCACCTATGATCAGGGATCGAAATCACTCCATCTGTTGGGTTTGATTGTGCCAAAAGGTTTCGTCTCCCGAATGCTCCATGCAAAGTGGTTGTACACATGCTCACCTGCCTGACCGCTAGATTAGCACGAGTGCACGTGGATTCGGCTACAGCTACTCTCGACGTGCTCATTAATTGCAATACCAAAAAAAAAGAGAAAAAAACTATGCTTTTGGTCTTCGTCTCTGAAGAATATGGTCCAGTTCAAACGCAACACCCCACCATCAACAGCCGCCGCCAACAGGAGCCGCACCCGCCGCTCGCGCCGGCAGTCCTTGGGGCGCCTTTCCTCGGCCGCCTGCTTGGGGAAGGCTGTCTCTCGGGTTGGGGCGTGAGCGGCTGGGTGGTACTCGTCAGGTTTGAGGTCTAGTTTTTTCTAGTTAGGGTTAAGTTTAGGTGCCTCCATGGCGGGTTGGGTGGAGAAAAGATGACGGCGCGGCGTCGAAGTGGCGGCGGTGGCGGTAACTTGTACAGCACGAACATGGTGGGCTCAGTTTTCAGACGGTGATGGCAAGGCAAAGATGTTATCGCCGATCATGAATAAGGTACTCCGGCCCCTTCTTTGTCTAGCTGTGGTTCTTTCTGACCATGGCTGCGGGCTAGTGAGAGTTTGGTTTCCAGTGACATCCGTATGGATGTTAGTTGGATTTGTGTTCTCTCATGTTGAATCTGGTGAAGGAGGCGAAGATGAGTTCGACTACAGGCTCGTCGACGGCAAAGTCATCGTATTTGCGTGTGAAAGTTAGCAGTTTACCCTTCTTTGCGAAAAGGATGGGTTTCTTTTTTCCCCGTCAGTGATGAGGATGGCGGTGGGGATGGTGAGATGGCCGTGTTCATTCAGATCGGAGTTTTCATCCGTGGCATATCCGTCTGGGATGATGATCCTAGATGGTGGAATTTATGGCTTTTTCAAGGTTTCTTGTCTCCCATCAGTGGAGGTGGAGTTGTGTGGGTTGTAATCAGGGGATGTAATATGCTTTAACATTAATGGAATTCCCTTTTCGCAAAAAAAAAAAAATGGTCCAGTTCAATTCACGTGAGTGCCGCTTGAGGCAAACGTGTATGAACTTCACATGAATGAATCGATCAATAAAAACTTTCCACAAATAGGCCGTCGTATGTATAGGGGATGGGAGGCCGGTCGGCAAGCATCATGAGACGCATGATGACCCTGCCGTTCCCCTCGCCTGCATGTGCCACTTGTTCCGGCTGGCTATGGTTATCGCGGGCCCGCTTGTGTATAATTAAGTAGTACTCGCAAACATTACACGGTGTAGTAAGTATTACGACAAAGAAAACGAAGTCTCTGCGGCTTGGGCTTTTCCCAGCCGCGCGTCCCAGCTAACCCTACCCATCATATGGGGTGAAGGGATAGTATGCATGCTGGCCGCACGTTGCAACTACCACCTGATTACCCGCCGTTGGTTTGGTTCTCCTTCCACGGCCGGAACGAGGCAAAAAGAAGAAGGTCAGATCAGAGTGCATTCGAGAGCTGTAGCTGTACTATTCTGCACGGTAGAAACAAGCGCTCCTGTGTTCTTCGGCCGAAATGAACATGGGGCCCATGGAACCACAATTTCGGGCTCCTCCAAATCTTTTACTGTTCTCTGGTGGTCACCTAAAAATTCCATCACCAAATCCTCCTACCGCCGAAATGGATCGCCAATGAGTGGATCCAACGGCTTCCTGAGCATGCGGAGAGGTGTAGGAAGTGCCCAAAATTTTGATGAATATATTGATCAAAATTTGAACACAACCGAGCGTTAACACCAAATACTGGTCTCGAATTTTTTGTCACTAGCTCGTGGCCCCGAGCAGCCTGAGACGAAAGCACGGCTGAATCCCAGCCTAGTCTGCGTCGGCTGGAGACGGGGAGGCGAGCGAGACAGGACGGCAGGCGAGCGAGACAGGACGGCTCAGTCAGGGTGCGCTAGCTGATGATATGGTGCCGTGTGAATAATCTTGTCCTATCAGATTTCATAGGGTGTGGGGTGGGTGTTGGGGGTTCGTTTGATGCGCTTGCCACTAATAGACATGTTTCTAGAAAAAGTGTATCCAATGTGCAGGCGTGCATGCATTGTCTCAATGTTTCCTGGACTCTTTGAAAGAAACTCATATCAACAAACCTTAAAAGGCTTTGCATGAAAAGAACTTCGACATTTCATTTAGACTAATCTGCGTCCCGATGCGTTTGATTTGTTAAATCATAAAAATAGCATTATATAGCAAAATGTGGGTGATGTATTGTACATTGAGGTATCAAAATTTCCTTATCCGTTATGATGGGTTGGGTCGGTTGATTTCCTTATCCGTTAAGGTTTCCCCCTGAATATATGCAAGTGGTGGTTATACACATGCTGGCACGAGTGCACGTGCGGTTCGGCTACAGCTACTCTTGACAAGAACCAACATCTTTATGATGTGCTCAATTCTATATAATAGAAAAAAAAAGAACTATGCGCTTTTTTCTCAGAAGAATATGGTCTCGTTCCAGTTAGACGTACCACACTGCCACTTGCGGCAAATGTGGATGAACTTGAATAAAACTTTGTACAAAGAGGCCGACGTATGTAAAGGGATCGGAGGATGGCCGGCCGGCTTGGCAATTAAGCGCCATGCATGACCCGTTCTCCTCGATCGCTGCATGTGTCACTTTTTTCAGACTATCGCGGAGCCCCGCTTCTGCCTGTGTATACTACAGTAGTACTACTATCTCTGTTCATAAATAGATGTTACTGTTGACTTTTCGATATCACGTTTGACCGTTCGTCTTATTCAAAAAATTTATGTAAATATTAAAATAAATATGCAACGATTAAAATATCTTCAATAATAAAACAAGTTATAAAAAATAAATAAGATTTGCGTAAAAAATTTGAATAAGACGAGCGGTCAAACGTGATGTCGAAAAGTCAATAGTGACATCTATTTATGAACGGAGGGAGTACTTGTGAGTAGTAGTACTAGCCTACTAGGGTCGAGTATGACAAGGTCTATATTTTACGGTTGACGACGTGTGTGCAGCTTGTGCCGCTCCTAGCCGCGCGTCCCAGCTAACCCACGGCCTAAGGCTCTCCGCGCTGCAGTCCTGTATCCATTCCTGGAGGAGGCGATAGCGTAAAAATTCGCTGCACCACTATACGCTATCGGCTCCGGTACCCAAGCGAAACCCGCTCGTTCCGCTATTTCCAGCGGAGGCAGAGGAAGCCCGCTAAAGCACTGCGCCGGGCCCACCTCGTCTCCCACCGATGCTGCCGCGCACGGAAGAAGCCGAGGCCGCCGCGCACGCGTCACATCCGTCGACCCGGGAGAGGGCGACGCCGTCCTCGTCTTCCTTGTAAATCTGTCCACCGGCGAGCTCGCCGGGTCGGTTCGATTCTCTGCGCCAAGTCTCCGCGGCCCCGCGCCGCGCTCCTCCCCGCGGAGGCTGAGCCAGCGCGCCGCCAGCACCTCCGCGCCATCGCGTCCGACGAGGAGGCCACTCGCGCCGCGTTCTGCGCCGCGGAAGCCGAGCGTGGTCGCGTCCACAACCTCCGCGTCATAGCGGCCGACGACGAGGCTGCCCGCGCCGCGCTCCTCGCCGCGGAGGCCGAGCAGAGTCGCGTCCGCAACCTCCGCGTCGCCGCGGCGGAGGAGTCCACCAGCGCCGCGCTCCTGGCGAGCGAGCTCGTGACCGTCGAAGGCGCGAGAGCTCTTGGCCGCAATCTCGGCGCCGCGCTCGCCGTCGAAGCCGGCGCGCGCCGAATCGTCGTCAATCCCCACCACGCAGGTGCGGGAGGCACCCACCGGCGGCGCGCTCGAAGCGGAACCCCGCCCTAGCCGGGGGGGGCGGCGCGGGGAGGCGGCGCGGCGGGCGGCGGCGGCCGAGGTGGCGGGGAGGCGGGGCCGGGCGGCGCTACGCGCGGGGCGAGGTCGGGCGGCGGCGGGGCGGGAGGAGGAGGCTGGGCGCGGAGGTGGAGGAGGGGCGCGCGTGGGGAGGAGAGAAGCAGGAGAGAGAGGGAAAAAAGAAAAGAAAAAGGAAAGAGGAGGAGAGATGATTGAATAAAATATTGGGTAGTTGGGATAGAGGAAGGATATAGATGAATGATAGGTGCGGGAGAAATTGGTTTAGAGGAGAGAATCTCGATGACCAGGACGGAATATTCTTTTTAGAGGAAGGATATAGAGGAACACGAGTGCGGAGAGCCTAACCCACGGCCGAATTAAGGGACGCGAGTTGGTCAGCAATCGTACGCACGCCTGATGCCGGCTGTTCCGGATCGATCTGGCCGCACGTTGCAACTACCACCTGAGCTGCCCGCCGTTGGTTCTCCTTCCACCACTGGGAACGAGGCAAAAGGTCAGACCGAAGCCAGGAAAAAAATATATAGTACTATCAGGTTGTTGTCAATCGCGGCATCAACCTTTGGATCCGGAATTAAAGAGGCCAGGGATCGATAGACCACGAAACCGGCTTATGTAGACTGAAGTTACAATAATTAAAGGAGATGTCTCCTTTTCAGGTGACTGAGATTTGCTAATATCTCAGTCACTTTTTCCAGCCATTGGATTTTGATCCAATCACCCAAAAAATTCATTCGCTTCTGCAAAAAAATATTCTTTGAAAAAACGAAATTGTTCCACTTAATAACTAACTGTTCCAGCAGTAAAGTTGGTTTGTTCCAGAAGTTCAGTTTTGTTGTTCCAGTAGTTCAGTTTTATTATTCTAAAATGTGACTGAGAGATATACGAAATCTCTGTCACCTGAGAACTAGTAAATCTCATAATTAAAACCGGTCCGAGGCAGAGTCGTAGTTCCACGTGGCGCAGGCTTCAACCGGAGCCGCGCGATCCAGCTACCTCCGTCCGACGGCCCGGTGCGCACGTTCCGACTCATCCCTCATCCAGTGGCGGAGCGTGGCGTGAAGCATAGGAGGGGCCAATTGCTACAGTACTTTTGCTGTGCCCACGAGCTGAGCTTGCTTTGGTGAACAAAAGGTCTACTCTGTGCTAGTAATCTGTTGCTTAGGTAGCTGCACTGTGATGATTCAGCCAAAAGTACAAAGAAATGTTGACAAGCTGCAGAGAAGAACACTATTACTAGCTAAATTTGCATTGGGGAAGGGGGGGCCGGAGCCCTCTTTCGCCAACACTGAGCTCCGCCGGTGCCCTCATCTGCAGTCACGGGCCACGTATGGGACGAGCTACCGGTCGCTCCATCATACCATTCGCTTCTTGATTTGCAGACAATGCAAATTCGGAAACGGCCAGCTCTGGTTCGGTCTCCCGATGTGTGAAGCGAGTAGCACGCTGCTTTAGATCTTTTCTTTTCACAACAAGAAGATATATGTCTTTTTTTTTTTGCAAGGACAAGAAGATGTATGTCCCTCGCCAAAAAACAAGAAGATCTATGTACACTATACAGCCCCAACAACATGCTCGAAACAGGGGACGCGAGGGCGTCACCGTTTCGCCGGCAACGCTGCGACGGGCTACGTCGCGTCTAGAACTAACATGGCATCGATGAGAAGTTTTTTATCACGTGAAGTCACCCATCGCGCATAATTTCATTCCTACTAGCAAAAATTACATCACATCTTCCGCCAAAGTTGAGTACTCAAGCACACGCGCTAGGCGAGTTGACACACGATGAAAGCGTCGGCTCGCTGCATGCTGCGCCGTCTTCCAAGCATTTTGTCTGCCATTTTGGTTGCGCTCCGTGTCCTGCTTTTCTGTTCAGATCATACGCTTCTTGTGAGCACAACAAATGGCAGGAATTTTCAAACCAAATGAGCTAATCCTAACTAAAGTTGCAAATCATTTTTACTGTAATAATAACTATATGTCCAAGTGTAATTGATATAAAACTTTCATAACGTTTGGAGCATGTTTGCCTAGGTAAATAATTGGTTGTGTCCCTTAAGAAATTAATAAGTACAACAATCAGCTAAATACCCACATGGGTTCACTCAATTTTTTCGGCCAATCAAATTAAGACACGCCATTTTTTCAATTTTCAGTGGAATTGAGTAAAAAGCCAAAGGAATTCAGTCGATTTGACTAAAAATTATTCTTGTTTCAGTCAAATTCCTGATGACCTCCAAAATCGACTGAATTCATCCTTTTCATCTTTGACAAAATTTAGTCAGATTTCATCTTTTTCACAGGGCACTCTGGTGTCAGGGGTATATGCACCTGCCATCCGCTTAAAACGGTGGCAAAACTCCCCCTCGACACCTTTAACGGGCCCAAGTGAAAAAGGTAGGAGTATATCTGATTGCCTGTTCGCCTGATTTCAATCTCTACCAGATTGACCATGTGTATGACGACCTGATAGGTGCATACATGATGAGACATTTGAGTTAAAAAGAACCCAAAAGATTAACCTGTGCGTACATGATGATAGCAGCTGTTCCCTATTGCTAAATCTTTCGTGATAACTAGTAACATGTTGCATTATTCTCAGGATGATGCTACTATAGTGGATTCAATAATTAAATCAACCAATGAGCAGAAGAAAGCACCACATCCAGAAGTAGTGTGAAGACAAAGTGGCAATGAATAGACAGGGATCTGGTGCTACTTTAGTGAGAATACATATCAGCCACTGCTAATAACTAGCTAATTGCACATATATGAGCGACTGATAGTTGTAAAACAGCACTATACTAATTTTCTGATATTACCTGGCTTAATGACTCAAAAATTCTGAACACAGAGCCACATTGTAAAAGACTTTCAAGCTTCAGACAGGAACTCGATAGAACCAGCTCCTACAAAACAGAAGCATAACTGGTTACATTATTTTTCAGATAGAGACGCCAAATGAAAGTGAAATACAATATGATACAGAAATGAGGAAGACAGCCAACATTGGTAGCACCAATGAGGAAATCAATAACACTGAATATGCCATGGAGGACAAAGAAAAAGACTTCACAGAAGAGGATATTGAGAACTATTTGCTCAATGAATCAAATCATGCCGACATGGTTAATCCTGGAGATGGTGTGGACAAAAGTTCAAGTTTAGGAATGACATTCCCCACTTCAAATGATGACCGCTTTTTCAACTGCTATGCATATGGGAAAGGTTTTTCAGTGACAATAGCTGGATCCTACCATACACAAAGCAAAAAATGAAATAATGAACTGACAAGGCTAACACTGAGGTGCAACATAAATGGGGCAACCAAAGACAATGCAAATAAAGTTCAGCAGAGCGTGGTGCCGCAGAGAGAAACAAATGTCATAGCTAAGACTGGTTGTAAAATGATGATGGTGGTCACTGAAGGAAATGAAATGTGGCATACTCTTTTCCCACATTCTCAGGGTAATGCTGGAAATTAAAACAAAAGTGATTCCTGAGAAATACATCATAGACAGATGGATAAGAAATCAGAGGAAAATCGGAAGACCGATACCTATGTATGCACCAGCAGATAGCAGTGCTTTGAGATTTAATGTCCACTCAAAGGAAATGGTTGTTGTAGCTTCTAGTGGATCTAAAACCAAAAGAAAATATGAGTACTTACTACAAGCAATGAAGATAGTGCAAGAAGAGATGGATGCAATGGATGAGGACGAGGACGAGGAGAATGTAGCTTCAGAAATGCACAGCAATGCACAAATCAGTAACACAAGAACTGTTGTTAATGGTGTGATCGAAGAAACTTAATGTACTTCTGAGATACAGCTACAAAACCCTGACAAATCTATAACAAAGGGGCATCCCAGCAAAGCTAGGATACAAACAATAGTTGAGGCAAAGAAGAATCAGAAGAAAAAGGAAATACAGAGGCAGCAAAAAAGGAAATTTAAATGCGGGAACTGTGGCTCTGACAAACATTACAGAAATAGCTGCAAAGCCAAATAATTGAAGCTAGCAGGTACTTGTAAAATACTGAATATGAACAATATTGTAAATAAAAAACTAACCTCACTTGTGATCCTTGTATGCAGGAACCCAAAATGATGGAGCTTGCTGACAATGGCCAAAGAATGAAAAAAAAAAAAGATTTCTGCATGGTGCTTTTCCGTACTACAGAATGAAGAATACAAAAATGAAACTTCATAGATAAATAGATAGCTTATGGTCAATATATGCAAAATTCCATCAACGTGTATTTCAGAATGTGGAAAATTCCATCCTGAGACATTTAATTGTATTTCAAGCAGCTTCTTTATTTATCTATCCGCATGTCGAAAATATAGTTACATTTTTTTTAAAAAAAAATTATACTAATATCCACCCCTGTGGGATTTGTGATTGTTTTCTAAACGGCATTACATGTAGCACATTTTCTCTTCGTCCTTGCATATGCTGCTGCAGACTGAACACACACAAGCACACACACAAAAAAAAAAAAATGGTCTCTGGATTGGTTGACTCTTCCAATTTATTTGCATAGACGAGGAACCCCTGCAAAAAAAAAAAAACCCATAAATTACCACTTGACACCAAACAACTCCATAGTTATATAACATTCAGATAAATGGGATGTTCGCTTTGAACACTACCAGTTAGCAGGACACTATTGTCACTGAAAATGACTCAAAGGCAACTCACATATTGATTCAGTTACATGATATAAGCTGTACAGTCAGAGAAAAAATGAAACTGAGAAAACATGCATTGACAAATCTGTTTGTAGAAATTGTTCACTAATGACCTGTCCACTGTGTTGGTCCTACTAAAGAAGAGGTTGACCCCTGAATCACCCTTGTACTAATATAGTACCCTGAGAACAAAAAACAAAAAACAAAAAACAGTTGCTGCTACCGAATGATTAACCTTCGAACTGTCAGATTCGGAATCACTGTCACTAATGTAATACTCTGAGCCATCAATTTCTTGCATAACTGGGGACTCACTGGTCATCATACTCTCTTCCGCGCCATCCAAAAAACATAGTTAGTAACTAGAAAAAGAATACTCTGAGACATAACAATGTTAACACCAAATCTGAACAAAACACAACAAATATGTAAATGTGAAATGTGCTTCATATAATGACACCAGAGGCTGAAGCTAACCAATGAAAAAGCAGGAAAATAAAAATTACTATGCACACTCTATAGACTGCGTATTGAACTGTGATTTCAACCAAATGGGGCAAGTACAAAAAAATATTGATCGACATACAATCAAAATCAGGAGTTGCCGCTTTGCGTGGACACTAACATGATATGTAATCAGTAATGATAAATCACTAACTAAGGGGCATGCAAGCAGACTGAACTCTGAACAATTTATATGAATTGAACTCTGATAACATACACAAAAAACGACACTGAACTCTGATTTCAACCACATGGGACAAGTATAAATGATTTGTTGACATAAAACGCACAATGAAATTAAAAAAACCAGCCACTATCAATACATGGTGTATTAACAGAAATGACCCACAAATATAACAATATATAGGGGACAATGAAGCAATTCATCAGCAACATGCTAAAATAACACCCGCATCCACAAAACATCACAGATCACCACCTGGCCGTAACGCAAAATCCTCTACCCTACCTGACACCTCCCCTACCACCACAATCTCCCCCACCTCCCCCATATTCCCAAAAATTTGAACGGGCGCCGCGAGAACAAACTGAACCAAACTGAAGACGAATACAGTCCGTATACTCACTCGATTTGGGGGTGTGCCGCGAGAAATCAAAACTGCCTTCAAGCAGCTACAAAAATGAACCTGTAACACGACAGAAAGTTGTTCATCAGCGAGAGCTGCTTCAAACAATCAACGGGGGAAACCAAAAATCGAATCGAACACTGCAACCTCAAAAATCAACACAAAAACCTCGAGCACCAGACCATCGTCGCGTCGCCCTCCTCCTCCACCTCAGCCCCTGCCCGCGTATCCACCAGCACCAGCCTCCCACCGCCCCCTCCCCCCTCCCTTCTTCCCCCAAAATTTCAAACAGGCAGGCGAGGAAGAAATGAATCGAACTGAAGAATAGCAGAGTCGCCTGCCGGAGTGCCGGGTCGCCAAGCCTCCCACTATCTGTGGACCCGAAACCGATAAAACGCTGAACTCCCCACCGCGTGTTTGGCCCTCATTTCAGACTCTGATTTGGGCCAGCATAAAATAAACGGACACAAATGAGCAGCCCACGAGGTGCGCGAGACATGACTTCTTCAAATCGACTTCTATTTTTTGCGAAAGGGGAATATATTAAAAGATAGAAACAGTACAACCCTGGAATTTACAAGAAACCCCCTGGCGATACTGAAAATTACACATAGCCCCCTCTAAGGCCAGCGACGAACACCGGCGACACCGGCCGGAAATCACCACGATCCACCTTCCACCGTCGACGACGGCTCCAAACTTTGGATGTGCCGCAAGATTCAACGGCCGGACTCCTCTCCAGCACGCCTCTGCCATAGCTGAACGACCATCGGCAACCATCGCACCGAAAATGGAAGGGGAAGAAGGGTCCACGGTCACCGCCATCGACGACGTCGACCGGGACAGACGAGCGAAGAAGACGCCGACGACCTGCGACGGAGTCCACCCGCAGACACCACCACCACCAGCATCGCCGCCGGCAGGGAGCACAAAAGATCCCCCCCTTTCGCAAAGAAGAGCAGAGAACAAAAGACTCCACCCCACCTCACCGGATCTGTCGCCGTCGTCGCCGACGCCTCCACCACCGGATCCGCGGAGGGAGAGAAGAAATCCGGCTGCCATCCACGAAGAAGACCGCCGGAAACCTAGCTCAAACCGAGCAAAACCTAGACTACTAACTATACTAGTAGCTAGAGGAGGACCGGACGGCAACTCCGGCGATCTCCCTACCCTCGGAGGCCTACGCCGCCGAGGAGAGGGAGATCGCGTGGAGCCGCCGCCGGAGATCGGGATTCGCCTCTTTCGCCTCGCTCTTCCCTGTAGCAACGAGAAGAGTCGCGAGAGGGCCGTGACTTCTATTTGAATCTGAGTTGAAACTTGTTTGAATCAAGTTGAAACTTTTTGTTAATGACTTGAAAATTTTAAAAATATACTTGAAACGTATATTATCTACTTGAAACAGATCGGTATGAAATTGTTTGTTCCATTTGATTGAAACGGTTTCATCTTGTTTCGATTGTTTTCAATTTCCGTCAGTCACGAACAGACGGGGAAGGGGAAGAGGCAGCCAGGAAGAATAAAAATTGTTCTTTCGTGATCGGAACTGAGCGCAAGCTGCTTGCTCTCGGGCGTGGAATACAAGACCGAGTCACACAGTTCGGGTCTCCTGGAAGATAACACCCTTACGTCCAGTGCTGATGTTTGCATTGTGTAGTATGATGTCGATCTCTTTCTGGTCGGATACCTACCCGCCTTGTATATCACGGCTATAGGGTTACATAAAAAATATCCTATTCATGTTACAATATGAATTTACTTGTAGTATAAGACAAGAGTTCTAATCTAATCAGCCGAATGGCCTGGTCTTCGTTGTGGAGTTATGGACTACTCGATCTCTTCTGGACTGGTCCGACTACCCTTGTTTAATTAAGTTACTCGATCGGCCGGTCGGCCCTGCTGATCTTAATGGTACTCGAAGATCATGGTAGCGACAGTTTCGTAGAATTAGTAGAATTAGGCTACAAAGTTAATTCTGATTCTGACGTTGGCGCTGACATTGCCATCGTGGGGGTGTTGAATATCAACACCGGATCCACTCTGACGTGGCCAGCGGTGGCATTGGCTATGATGAGCCGGTGATTGAGGTTGAGTAGAGCGCTCTCTATTCATAAGAAAAGAGTGTGAACACTTCCAGCACTTGTTCAATACAGACATCAGCTTAACATATCAATATTACAACACAATGCAGCACCTTATTAATACAATAGAGATCAGAGGCCGAATAACATCGATCGATCTTCCTTAATTTGTGTAGCTGTGTTTCTATGCGAGTTCATATGCAGACGGGAGCAGCCTGGGCACTGGGCGAGCCATCAGTGGCACAGCACGCTGCAGCAGCAGAGTGAACGCCTCGTCCATGTTCAGTTTGTCCGGCGTTTGCCCAACCGGCAGCTCCCAGTCGAACGCATGCACCAGGGTAGCGCTGGTGAGCGTGACCATCCGCAGGCCCCAGCTGAGGCCCGCGCATATCCTCCGCCCAGCACCGAACGGTATAAGCCCGAAGTCAGCCCCCTTGACATCAACGTCCTCGTGTGACCCACCTGGCAGGAATCGGGTTGGTCGGAACTCAAGCGGGTCGGGCCACTGGGCCGGGTCACGGGCAATGCCCCACACGTTGACCAGCAGCTCGGAGCCCTTGGGGATGCGGTAGCCGTTGACCTCGCAGTCCTCGCCGGCCATGCGCGGCAGCGAGAGCGGCGTCGACGGGTGGAGGCGGAACGTCTCCTTGATGACGGCGTTGAAGTAGGTGAGGCGCGGGAGGTCGGACTCGGCGACGAGCCTGTCGCGGCCCACGACGGCGTCCAGCTCCTCCTGGGCCTGCTTGAGGAGGTCCGGGTGGCGGATCAGCTCCGCCAGCGACCACTCTACTATGGTCGACGTTGTGTCTGTCCCTGCCACGAACAGGTTCTGCCGTAGCATAGAAGGTATTGGGGAACATCTGGTGAGTAGGCTGTAATAATCGTGTCAAAAGCAGCTGTTCGCTGGTCACTTCTAATTCGAGAGCGTGAGAAAACCATGGAACAACTATCAGACATGCACCGGTTGTTGGAGGTTTAGGTGTATAGTATAGTCAGCTCTCGCTCCTAGGAAATTAGCAGCTATATCTGAGAGCACACCAAGAGGCGCAGCACCAGAAGTTGGAGCATCAGCAAGTAGCAAACAACTAATCCCAAAAACCAACCCTATTCTAGTGTTTCTCTGTTCGTTTTGTACTGCTATTTTTGCCAGTGTGTTGCCCTGAATTTTTTGTTGTGCTTTTCTGTATCTTCCGATGCCTCGGCTTAGCAACTGCTAACGGGGATAGGATATAAGACATTTACTGCTCCTCCTTAATGAAAAAGGCAGTGCCCCTGCCATTTTCTGTCAATTTTTTTTTGTATAGTCAGCTCTTTGTATTTCTTTTCTGTTTTCCCCTTGTGCTGATTGATAACACTACGTAAGTGTGTCCAATACCACCCATTTATTTTTTGCCCTCGTGCTGATTGATACTCCCTCCGTCCTAGTTTATTTGGCATTCTGGGAGTGTTTTCTGATGTCTAGATTCATAGAATGTTCAATGAACACAGACAGGTTGTCCAGGTTCAAAGAATGTTCAATAAATCTGATAAAAACTCCAAGTATTTTAGGACAGAGGAGTAACTATTTGTTGATCGCAGACGACCTGTGCAAAGATTTGATAACCATACGTACGTGTGGCCATCACCTACAATTTGTATTTCATTTCTGTTTTCCCTAGTGCTGACTGATAACCATACATACGTACGTGTGGCCCACACCAACCATTTGTATATTAATTTCGTTTCTGTTTTCCCCTGGTGCTGATTGATAACCCTACGTAGGTGTGGCCAACACCAAGCATTTATTTTTTGCCCTCGTGCTGATTGATAAATTAAGTTTCCTAGTCGTATAATAGACTATTCGTGTGTTACTATAGTAGGCTTGTCGTTTTTTTTCTTTAACCCTTGTGCTGATTGATAACCCTTTTGTTGATCGAAGACGACGTGTGTGCAATGATTTGAAAACGACACAACAACTTACCAAAATAAGCGCCTTCACGTCCGTATCGGTGATCCGATCCTCATCGCCGCCGGTGAGTGGCTGCTCCTTGTGGACCATCTCCAGCAGCAAGCCCAGCAGGTCCTTGCCTTCACCACCATCGGCGGCCGGCTTAACCCCGGCCCTCCTCTCGGCGATGATCCCGTTCATCATGTCGTCGAACCGGCGGTGCAGCTTCTTCAGCTTGGCCACCACGCCCTGCGGGTCCAGCCACCGCAGCGCCGGCACGAAGTCGCCGACGTTGAGCACCCCGCCCACCTGCATCACCTCCAGCACGATCTCCTTGAAGTCCCTGGCCCCCTCCTCGCCGCCGCCGTCGGCGAACACGCGCAGCCCGACGGCCGCGCGCGAGAGCGCGTTGGTGGTGCACACGTTCACCGCCTTGCCGAGCGCCACGGCGGCCGCCGGAGCGGCGGCGAGCGAGCTCGCCATGAGCGCGGCCTCCCGCTCCCGGACGGCGCGGAGGTCGTCGAGCGCGCGGGACGAGAAGAGGTTGACGGCGCAGACCTTGCGCATGGCGCGCCACCGGGCGCCGTAGGGCGCGAACACGACGTCCTGGTAGTTGTACGCCATGTGCTCGCCGCCGGAGTTGGGCGGCCGGCAGCTGAAGTTGGCGTCGTGGACGCGGAGGAACTGCTCCGCCACGGCCGCCGACCCGGCCACCACCACCGTCGAGCTGCCGAACCGGAGCCGGAGCAGCGGCCCGTACGCCTTGGTCATCTCGTGCAGCGTCTGGTGCGTCTTCCCGCCCAGCTGCGGCAGGTTGCCCAGAACAGGCCAGCCCCGTGGCCCCGGCGGAAGCGGCCTCCGTGACCGTGCCGCCGCCTTTCCGGTGATGATGAAGAAGAAGAAGTAGCAGACGGCGGCGGACACCGCAACGGTGGACAGCAGCAGCGGGACAGGGAGATCCATGACGACGTTGCCCAGCTCCACGGAGACGTCCAACGTGTGCGTGGGAACTGTGTGTGTATGTAGTGGAGATGAACTGAGGTTGGTGCTTTGGGTGCGAAGTCATATCGTGTCTCGGGCCTTACCAACCCCCCTCCGGATTTGAGCTACGCACCATTCATGCCCTCCTGGCGACATAAACTAAACTCGATCGTGGACTTCTGGTTCTGGAGATCCAGGTGATTCTACTTGCGTGTAGTTTAATTACCCAAACAAAGCCTGGACACAGTTGAGTATTTTGATTTTTTCTTGAGAACTTATAATTCTAATCTTTCCTTCCGCCAAACCCCAACTTTAACCAAAATAGATTTAAAATGCTTCAGGAGCAACTCTCTTTACGGTTCATGGTGATCATTGGACATTCCTATTTTTTCTTCCAATATTTCAGGTTTACAAGTATTATCCTGTTTCTTGACGATTTATCCCATTTTGGTTACTACCAAAATGTATATATGCCAATGACTGCACCGAAAGTAAGCCATAATATTATAGCAAGATAGAACAAATATACTCAAATGTTGCAATAGTAAAGGCAGAAGAATAAGCTAAAGAACATGAAGACCAAGAGGGAGACACAATTATTTGTTTCCCGACCTTCGGGCTCCTCCTAGCTAAAGTATTGAACGTCTCTGTTGAGAGGCTTTTGTCACACTTGAGTGGGTCTCTCTGAACCATTTTTCGCACCAAGCCAGGACCAAAGTGCGCCTCAATTTTCTTCTCTTGATTCGTTTCCTTGCCTAGGTGAATAGAAGCCTTTACAATCTTCATCACATCCCAAGATGTAGGGGGTTGAATCCCTCCTGGACAGTTTCTCAGTTATTATAATTTATGAGCTGGATTCCGCAGCCAGCAGTTTTTGACAAGAGAATCATATATACAATGTTGACTTCTTATAGACCATGAATGTTGTTCAACATCCGTACCAAAGAGCTTTTTGCTGCCAAAAAAGACAGATGGCCCGCAGCATATCCTTTACTTCATCACGTTCTGAGTGAATCATAGCTTGGTAAATGATGGAAACATTTAGGACTGCAGCTAGCTGGATCCTATCCGGTTACTCGTAGCCCGTTAGTCGGGTCCTAATCTTAATAAAAGAAGCACATTCTCAGGTAAATTTACCAACATACTGCATTTGAAAACTACGGAAGTAAACTGGCTGTTAGTGATTCTCTTACCACCATGCAAGTTGCATTTTTTTCTCAGAAGTATATATGGCCAATGACAAAAACCATATGGTAAGTATCACTCAAACCTTTTTGCCAAAAGATGCTTTCTACATGTCCTCTCGATCACTTAAAATCAAGTTTTCACCGTTAGTGTATCATATTCATACATAATGAGATGCATTATATTGGCATTATAAATGCAAAGAAGACAGTTAGTCTAAACATGATACCTGAAATAGAGTTAAGAACTTAAAAGCATTCAAGATGCTGAAAAGATACAGCTCCAACTTGGCACATTGCTTGCACTACTGCGCAGCATCTTGGTCCCTTTATCTTGGGCTATACACTGTAAGCGCAGTGTATTTCAGCTGCTATAGCATTTTCGATTAGGTTGCAGGCCATTCGGTGGTGGTCCTGGCAACTAACCTACCTTACTGACTATTGCATGGCAGATCGGCGGCCTATCCCTGTCGAATTGTTGGTGAATTTCAGACCAACGTAGACCTGACGTAGTGCAGACGCGATATATAGGGGAATCTGTGGTCGTCTTCAATTAAGTATAAAAAATAGAGAAAAGATAGACTCAGGTGCCATAATTTAAAATAGAACACGATATATATCGACACATGTGCTTGCTTGAGAAGATAAGCAGCTGTAATTAACATAAGATCCATTGAACAAAAAAAAAATGAAGTAGCGTGAGATGCTCTTTACATGTACTCTGGTGGAAGAATTACAACTTCCATCATCCATCCCGCACCGTGCATGAAGTAGTATCCGTCTAAAGATGGGCTAGTGATTCATGAAGGGGCACCTCTTTTATTTTTTTATTTTTTTCTGACAGGATCAAGGCCCTACCTCTCTATCCTACCGTTAAGGCAAATACGAGATTGTGGACGTTCGTTATGCCTGGAGGAAATTGTTCGTTATATTTACCCCCTTTAGCATGTGAAGCAATGTTGATTTAGGGGATACCCACCAACCTGCAACACTTGTTTGTTAAGGAAACTTATTTTTCTACAATTTTTAGTTCCGTTCCCTAGAGTCTTTTTTTATATTTTCTGACATCTTTATTTATTTAATGTTTTACTTGAAAACCCAATAGCTTTTTCGTAAAGTACGACAAATATTAAAACAGGTTGCAGCCCATTGACCGATCCAGGCCGGCCTGCTACTCAGGCAGCCCTTTCACGGTCTCGGCGGGCCAACCTGGCCCATGTTGCGTGCAAGCTGCGGCTGCGCTGCGGCTGCGCTGCGGCTGCGAGTGGTAGTCGTCGTCCGGCTGCTGCTTTGCCTGCGCCTCGCGCTGCGGGTTGGTCACCTTGGGGCGCGTTTGGTAGCCTGGACGGCCCGCCAGCCAGCACCCGCGGGTGCAACCCGCCATGTTTGGTAGCCTGGACGGCCCCCTAGGCCAGCATCGGCGGGTGCAAAAGAGGCCCGTTTCGCTGCATCGGCGGGAACGAAAAAATCGGCCTTTTTTTGGGGCCTGGCTCGCGCGGCAAAGTTCCCGCACCCGCAGGTGCGCGCGCGCGAGTTTTGGCCTGCAGCTGGCGGGCGCACGCGGGAAATCAAACCGGCCGTGAAAGGCCTAGGGTTACCGCGGATAAAAGGCCGCGTCCCCTCGTCTCACCGCCCCGGCTTCATTTCACACTCCTCTCCTCTCTCGTCTCTCGAATCCTCTCCTCTTCTCTCCCGACGAGGCAGACGAGACCGAGCCGCCGCGCCGCTTCCCCGACCAGGAGGAGCGTCGCACGAGGGAGCAAGGAGTCCGCGCCGTCACCGTCTTCCACGTCTACATCCCGTCGTCGCCGTCCCCGCCCCGTTCGACTACATCCCGCCATCACCGCCGTGTTCGTCTACACCCCCGCCGTCGCCGTCTTCCTCTACATCCCCGTCGTCGACTTCGTCTTGGCCTGCAACGTAGCCGTCGCCTTCTTCGTCGGGTACATCTCGGTCCCCGTCCCCGCCGCACCAAGGTTTGCCCTTTCTCCTTCAGTCCCCTTGCCTTTGCCGGTAGATGTAGTCGATTCAGTGGATTGTGGATGAGATTCGTGGTACTTGTAGTCGATTCGGTGATTATTGCTTCGGATTAGGTTACGCTTGTGTCCATTTGGTGGTGGAATCCCTCGGATTATGTTGATTTATGTCGATTTGTTGCATCTTTTTGGATCTCTGGCTTGTGCTTTATTTCCAGAAATGTTGGTGTCCGATTTTGTATGCTTTTTATGCAATATTCATTGGTCGATGATGTGTTGGTGCCTCCTCTGGGTGGCTACTGCCTTTGGGTGGTAGCAGCCGAGGATTGTGGCGCCGGCTGCACCCGTGTGTGACATGTTCTCACATTGGATGCCGACAGAGCATGCCACTTACCAAGTGCCATTTTAATGCATGTAGATGGATTCAACTGGTGAAAGGGAGTTGCTGGCTACTCAGGCTGTTGGGATGGTTGTTGTCATGGTTGCATTCATTTCATCTAAGTTGCTGCGCAGTAGAGAGTGTGACCCCCATCCATATATCCTACTTCCTAGGTCTGAGGCCGACGAACAGAGGATGAAAAACCTAAACTTGATTTACAACTCTAATGATGAGGAATGCATAAACATGTTGCGCATGAGCAGGGCACCTTTCTTCAACCTGTGCAAGTTGTTTAGAGATAGGGACTTGCTTAGGGACACTATAAACAGCACTGTAGAGGAGCAAGTCTCCATGTTCTTGCATGTGGTAGGTCACAACCAGAGGTTTAGAGTAATTAGGCAAAGCTATAGGAGGTCCAAGGAAACTATTAGCAGGCAGTTCAAGCAAGTGCTGTATGCAATAGGTGAACTCAGGTCAGAAATGATTAGGCCTCCCTCCACTGACACCCATCAAAGGTCTTAGGAAGCCACAGGTGGTACCCATATTTTAAGGTAATTGAACTGCATGTTATTTTCATTACATTTGCATGTCTGCATTCATTTGTTTGCTAATTGGGTTGCATCTTAGGATTGCATTGGAGCTATTGATGGCACTCACATACTTGCAAGAGTGCCACAGAACATGCAAGCTGCATTTAGGGGAAGGAAGCATCAACCAACACAAAATGTGATGGCTGCAGTTGATTTTGATCTCATGTTCACATATGTGCTTGCTGGCTGGGAGGGTTCTGCACATGATGCATTGATCTTAGCAGATGCATTAGAAAGGGATGATGGTTTGAGGGTTCCTGCAGGTAAATTGTTAGAACTTGCATCATTTTGTTGGGTCAATTTGCAGTTCATGTTTGCTTAGATAAGTTCATTGTGTGATCCTGTAGGCATGTTCTATCTAGTTGATGCTGGTTATGCATGTCGGCCTGGGTTTCTTCCTCCATTTCGATGTGTCAGATACCACCTGTCTGAGTATGGGCCTGGGAACCAGCCATCCAATGCAAGGGAGCTCTTCAACTTGAGGCATTCTTCCCTGAGAACTCATGTAGAGAGAGCTTTTGGTGCTCTGAAGGGCAGATTTCGCATACTTGATAATAAGCCATATCATCCATATAAAACTCAGGTTAAGCTTGTCATAGCTTGCTGCATTCTGCATAACTGGATTCTGGGGTTTGGGCATGATTCAGTCATTCCAGCTGAGGGGATTTTCACTGGGGGTGGGGAAGATGGCAATGGTTCACAGCCTGTGCATGCATCTCAGGCTCAAGAGAATAATGCTTGGGCTGCTAGAAGAGAGGCAATTGCTCAAGCTATGTGGGAGAACAGGGGCACACATCGCACTTGATTATCTGTATGTTTGCATTATGCATGTTATGTATCTGAACTTGGCACCTGGCATGTTATGTGGTCTGTCTGGAACCATGTTGAACATTTGATGTAATTTGGTGCTTTGAACTGGGACCAATATTGTATTATCATATATTTGGCTTTTGTATTGACCTCTCTTGGTTTTAATTTGGCTTTTCTTGACTGCCTTATTACTTGTTTAATGTGGTGAATTTATGTCATATATCTATACAAGCTACCTTGCTGTCACAAGTAGGAAAATGGTTATGCATTCTGTTGCTGGGGTGGATGGTGCTTCTGCTGGACTTGTTGAGGCACCTACTGCTGATGTGGCTGGCTTGGCTGCTCCTGTAATTCCTGTTGAGGTTGCAGCAGCAGCTGATGTTGCCCCACCCCTGCCTGCTGGTCCTAGGCCTCCAATGAGGTGGACACCAGTTAACTCAGGCTTTGTGCTGCGCCGTATCTGTGATCTTGTGAGCAAGGGGGCAAGGACTGAGAAGGGGTTCAAGGAGGTGCATGTGAACCAGGTGGCAAAGTTGCTGAAGGAGTTCAGTGGGGAAGAAGTCACCTCCACTCAAGTGTACAATCACTTGCGCAAGTGGAGGCAGAAGTGGGGCAAGGTGTGCAAGCTGTAGGAGCTCAGTGGTGCTAACTGGGATGAGGAGAACAGCATGATCTCACTGCACCATGAGCACTACCTTGGACATATCAAGGTAATTGTGCATTTTTGAAACATATTTAAAATTCAATGTATTTACATTTAACTGCATACATGTATACTGACTCATGTTTTCTCTTATCTGCAGGACCACCCCAAGGATGCTGACCTTCTCAACAGGCCCATTGAGTTCTATCATCAGATGCAGGTTGCATTTGGGTCAACTATTGCAACTGGGAGGTTTGCCATGGGGTCTGGGGAGCCTTTGGGAGTCTTCTCTGGGTTTGGAGACAGTGAGGCAACCAAGGTGGAGCCTGGTGAGTTTGTCCAGGGGGCTGAGATTGGTGACAAGACTGACAAGACTGAGAAGGCTGAAGGTTCCAAGGCTGAAGGTGGAAACTGTGGTGCTAAGAGGAAGAGGGTTAACCTATATGATGATGAGGTTCTGATCATGACCAACATGACTGATGCAGTCAACAATGTTGCTGCTGCTCTTAGGGAGAGTGCTCCTTCTCATGTTGATCCTGCACTTTATGATGCTGTCATGCTGACACCAGGCTTCACTGAGGAGGCTCTGATGGTTTTCTGGTTTCCATGTGGCCGATGATGACTTGGCATGTGCTTTGGCTGAGTCCACATGAATATGGTATGCTTGTGAATGATAATAGCCAAAGTCTGACGCCTCCTTTTCCTTTTGCAAATGATGAATGGCATAGTTGACATGACCATATGTCTACCAGCTGCAGAGCTCTATAGAGATGCCTTTACCCTGATGCAATTTTATCTTAACCATTTGACGATGATGAGCTACCTATGATGTTGTCGGGTTTAGGGTTTAGGGTCCATTTCTCATGATTAATCTTAACTCTTCTTGTGACACTGGATCTTGAACTCTGAACCCAACACCGAGGTACACCTTGATAGGTTCCATGAACACTTTAACCTGAGGCAAAATATTTGTTTTCATCTCTTTGTTTGTGCTTTCTTCCTGTAGATGAAGCATTACTACGTGGTCTTCTCGGGGAGGAAGCCTGGTGTGTATGATAACTGGCCAGATTGCTATCAGCAGGTGAATCGCTACTCTGGATCTTGTTTCAAACGTTATGACAATCATCAAGAGGCTATGGATGCATTTTCAGCTGCTGTGACGCAAGGTGTTGCACAACCTGATCCTTCTAGTGCTAAATCTATTGTAATTGCCATTTTGGCTATTGTAATCGTGGTGTTAGCTGCTAAGTGTATGTGTACCTTTGCTTAAGGACTGCCTGTAATTATTCCTTTAATTAACTATTAATTATTCAAATGCTGTGTTGGTGGTGCTTTGATTAAGTGCTTATATGTGCTTCCTGGAGAAGAAGCCATGGCGCCCATGGGGCAAGACGGTAACCTTCACCAGCTAGGGCCAGTGGTGAGCACAACTCGGGTTCATCCGGCCTGCCAAACACTGTCCCGAGCCGGCGGTTAACCTGGCCCACCACTTCTCCCACCTCCCAAACCAAATCTCTGCTGGCCCATCATCAATCAGCCCAGGCTACCAAACATGAGGGGGTTGCACGCGTGGGTACTGGTTGAGCTGGGTTGGTGCAGGCCCATGATGCAGGATGAAGGTAGTCCAGGCTACCAAACGCGCCCTTGGTTCACGACGCACTACCACATTTGCTCTGATCGTGCTGTCCCAGCCGCACGCGATTCCTTTGTCCGCGTTCAACGCGCAGCGGTATCTAATTGCAAGCAGAATAACTGAATAACAAGACTCAGGCTTAAGATTCCACCACCGTCCTTATCTTCTTCCTCCATTTCAACTTCCCAACCTCGAGTTGAGCAAAGAACCGTACCACTGAGACTGAGAAGATGAAGCTCACAGCAAGTGGTGTAGTTTTTAGTTCGCAGTGAGGGTTGTTGTTTCATAATTAATCGTTGCTCCTTTCGATTCTAAATTTATTTCAATTTGTGAAGCAATAACTGCAAAAGGTCTAGGCTCAACTATCATTCAAAATTGGACCTGTATTTCAAACCTGAACATGCCGTTTGCCCTCCTAATTTGATCCCCTGTTTTTTAATAATTGAGGTTTGAAATACAGGTCCAATTTCCAGTGCCACCATTGTGCCACGATGATGAACTGGATTAGAAGCCATGTAGGCAGCACTAACATTATCACAGTAAACAATGGTGATACTGGAAATTAACTGATGAAGCTCTTGTAGTAACTGACAAAGCCAACAACATTCAGCCACCGCATGAGCAACAACACTGTACTTTGCTTCGGCACTGGATCTTGAGACTGTGGTATGTCGCTTAGAAGACCAATATATGAGATTGTCACCAAGATAAACACAATATCCGGAAGTAGAACGCCGTGAATCAGGACAACCCACCCAATCCGCATTGGAATAGGCGATCAGAGAAGAACAATGCAAGAAGACGAAGCTGACAAGTGAAGACCAAAATCCAATGAACCATGAATGTACTGGAGATTCTTCTTAATCATGTTAAGGTGGGGTTCCCGTGGATCATGCATGTAAAGGCAAACTTGTTGGATGGCGTAAGCAATGTCGGGGCGAGTTAGGGTCAAGTACTGCGAGGCACCAACAAGACTCCAGTACTCAGAAGGGTTGGCCACAGGAGCACAAGTTGTCTCAGATAGCTTAGCCTTAGTGTCAACCAGTGTAGCAGTAGGATGGCACTCAGACATACCAACACGTTGAAGAATATCAACAGCATACGAACATTGAGAGAGCAGAAAACCATCGCGGAGAGCGCCGGACATCAATACCCAAGAAGAAACGAAGATCCCCCAAATCTGTCATGGCAAACTCTTCTCCAAGAAGGCGCATGATGAAATGCAACAACTCAGATGAAGAAGCGGTCAACACAATATCATCAACGTAGAGTAATATGTAGGCAAGCTCAGAACCCCAACGAAGAACGAACCAAAGACGTATTGGAAACAAAAGCATCAAACCCCAAAGTGCGAATATGTGAAGCAAAATGCTGGTACCATGTCGGGGGAGCTTGCTTCAATCCATATAGAGACTTCTGCAGGCGACGTACATGATTCGGTCGAGAGGCATCAACAAATCCGGCGGGCTACTAACAGTAGACCGTCCCGTCGAGAGTACCATTAAGGAAGGCGTTTTTTACGCCGAGTTCATGTATTGGCCTTGAATGAGAGACTGCAATACTCATAACTGCACGAATAATGGCCGGCTTGACGACGGGACTGAACGTCTCATCGAAATTAATACCTGGTCGTTGAGAGAGTATCATCGAACAACCCAACGAGCTTTGTAGAAAGCAAGTGTGCCATCAGAGTCATGTTTGTGCTTGAAAACCCACTTGCCGGAGACAACATTGGCGTCGGTCGGTCGAGGAACAAGAGTCCAAGTGTGTTGAGAAGATCCTGGTACTAAGCTGCCATGGCTTCACGCCAATGCGGGTCAGAGAGAGCCGCATGTTATGTTGCTGGGACCGGGGAGATCGAAGGTTGTTGAATGACCAAGAGATTTATCCGTTCCTTCGGTTTGAAGATCATGCTTGGCACGCATCATCATGTGAGGGCATTTGCATGGTGTTGAGAGCGGATATTGTGTTTGGAAGTGTGCATTTGGCAAAATGGAGGTTTTAGTCAACCAACGCGTGACGAAATCATGACTTGTGGGGAAAGTGATGCAACCTTTGTAGAGTGTAAAACTGTCTTGACAGCTGTGCTCAAGGTCAAGAGCGGGCTTGGACTTCCTCATGATTAGTTGGATGGTGTGGTTGGTTTGGTAGTTGGGTGGTGGGCACCCGACGAGTTGGTAGCCAGATGGTGGGAATCTGGTGAGCTGTCTGTGTGTTGGTGTTTGAGAGATGTCATCACCTTTTTAGTAAATAGGATGCTTTTGATATAGGTGTTTATGTTATTTAGGATTGCATAGATGCTTACATGTGTTAGGCCTTTCTTGATTTAGCCTTGCATGATACTTTTCCCCACTTACTGAGTACTATATGTACTCATCAAGCAATGCCATATATTAAATGTTGCTTAGTGAGGAAGCTAAAGCCTACAATATATGCATCTGCATGACGCGCCGCACCCGGTGACAGCTTCCCAGACGATCTCCTACTTTCTAAGCTTCTCATCGATGCCGGTGAGCCGCCTTCTTTCCTCCCTATCGCACGCCATCCTCCGGTCATCTCCCTTGTCGAGGGACTCCATGGTGAGAATCCCCACCTGTTGGCAGTAAAATGTGACTTCTACTGCGCCGCACACGTGGCCTGAGAGATTTGCTTCGCTCTGTTCAGGACCAAACTTGAAACGCGGTGAATTCCGGAGCGTGCCAGTCGATTTTCCCTGCAAATCGACAAAGACAAGAAAAGCATGCAAAATTCCTAGGCTATCGGCCCCGGACAGGCCGATGCGTAACCGCAGCCGATGTTAGTAAATAAAAGATAATAAAATAAATGCTTGGCTGTCGGCTAGAAACGAATCGACATGTCGCAATAGTAAATACTCGCGCGATAAACAAAGCAAAGACATGCATCAGAATCGGCAATCGGCAAAACATGCAGTCGGCAAAATCTATCGGCAAGCATCATGACAAAGTGAATCGACATCGACAAAAGGCTTCAGACTTTATACTTGAACAGAAACAATAAAATATTTAAAAGCATACAAGCATAGATCTGAACGTGGTAAACAATCGGCTAAACACCCCGAAAGAACGATTAAACCAATAGCCACTAATTATACCCATAATCTAGCGATCGCTTCACCGAGGACACGTCAACTAAGTGAAGTAAAACAGGACACGTCAAACTGTTCTACACGATCGACAGGTACAAGTATAATCAGCAACTACCAGTCCCAGATACTCAGTAAATTAAATCTAACTCTTAGCAACTGTTTCGCCGAGGACACGTCAACTAAGCGAAGCAGACAGGACAAATCAAACTGTCTACCCAATCATCAAGAGCAGATCTAATCGACTAAACACCTTAACCGTGACTCGAATAACTAGATCAAACAGGAAATCGACATCAGCAATCGGCAACAAGGTCGCGCTAGGACAAGTCAACTAACCGTAACAGAGAACTGGACTAGGTCTTAAACAATTCCATGTAGTCGACGCATGATGTAAACCCTAGATTGATCTAAATTACCGGATAACTAGCAGCCACATCAATCTTAATCATGGACAAGTCGACATAACGAAGATCAATGCGCTTACCTGACGAAATTCAAGTCGAAACCGGAGCCCCGATGGACGCCGATGTCGACGGAGATCTCGTCGAGAAATTGTGGCGATGCGCCAAAAGTTGATTGTATTGATTGATTCTTTTACAATATTCACGGGTCTATATTTATACACCCGAGGCAACCGACTTGGAAACAAACCCGACTCCTACTTGACCACAACTCGGCCAATCCTTTCTAAATCTAGAAAAGGAAAAGAAACTAAAAGAAAAACGGTCCTACACGTACGCACGCACGTTTTCTTCGGCTTCATGATCTCCGGTGGGCCACCACTTTGCGCACGAAATCTCTTTCCACCAGGCGCAAACCCTGTTACTCACTGACAATGGGCCGTGGGCCAACTTTTGGTGTCAACACATGCCCCCCCCAAGCGGGGGTACGGAATCTCCATGCGCCGGATTGTTTCCCCATTTCTCGCGCCTCCTCGATTCTCGCACCGTACTCAACACGCCTGCAACGCCTTTCGCATTTCGCGCCGCCTGCAACACGTCCCATCTTATAAATAGATGCCATCTACTACACTTCTTCTCCTTCCTCCTTTCACCGGCGCGTCTCTTCATCTTCCCATTCTCTCTCTTCATCTCATTGCCGGCGACAAATCTCTTCGGAAGACCGAGAAATCTGCAAGATCAAGCTCAAGCTCTTCTCCTCGTTATGGCGCAAGTCACCTCTTCTTCTACCGCCGTTCCCCAGGTAACGATCCTTGTTCCCATTCTTGTTCTAGAATAGGGTTGCCTGTTCTTGCGGTACTGTAGATCCCTTCGTTCATAAGCCATCTCCATTCTTCTTTAGACCCTTTGCCTGACTAGATTCGTTTTTTTCGCTATTTAGGAACTGCGAAACCAGATCCTGATCCGCACAGAACTTGCCACACATCGCTTCTTAGGTCCTATGGGCAATCCAGATCCAATAGAGTTCATTTGCAGTGAAACTCTTAGAATGCCATTCAGAAGGTCACCGGTTACCCTAGAGACATGGGTAGGCAGTTTCAGGCCCTGGCCCTCTGCTATCGCTGGCTGGCACGAGTGGTTTCTGAGAGTCAAGGCCGCGAAATCGGCAACATGGGAATCCGTCGGCATAGAACATTGCTTAGAACTTTCTCTTGCCGATATGAAGAAGAACGAGCCAATGCTATCGGCATCTTGTTACTTCTGGTCCGACACAATAATTGCCTTTCTTTTCGGTCATGGACCAATGACTCCTACCCTGATGGACGTCAAGATGCTTGCCGATCTCGATATATCAACTAATGCAAGCCTCCAGAGTTTGAAAGTCAAGCCTAGCAACATTTTTGATGTCAGAGGCATCGGCGGATGGAAGAAGTACATCGCCACCTACCAGGGCACAGGACCAGTGACAGACAGAGAGCATGCAGCCTTCTTGATGATGTGGCTCGAGCATTTCTTCTTTTGCGGAGCTCAACTCAGCCCTGTATCGAACCTGCAGAACCTGGCTGAACGGTTAGCTGCTGGAATCCAAATGCCCATCGGCAAATACCTGCTCGGCGCCCTTTATTCTTCACTTCATCAGGTTGCCGATAAACTTTGGCACAATGCCCCGGTCGGCAATATTGGTGGCCCATGGTGGTTCCTCCAGATGTGGCTTACTCTGCATTCCTACATGGCCATGCAACTTCACGACCTGTACTTGTATAACTTTCCAACCCCTAATAAAGTTGGACGCCGATGCACTTCACTTGGAGAAGCTCTAGTGTCAATAGATGGACTTGGAATGGACGCTGATCACTTGGCTTCATATTTCAAGGCATTTTATAGAGGCATTAATAATGATTATCTCGAGTGGTTCCCTTATGAAAATTCCGAGATCATGGAGCACTTCGAGATCCCTTTCACCTTCGGGCCGACAATCCTCTTCAGAACGCTATATCAGCAACCATCTTCATAACTTGCATCAAACCCTGTGTTTTGCCGACAGGACTGAATGCATCAGGCCGACTAAACCCATCAGGCCGACTAAACCCATCATATGAGTTCTACAACCCTTCATTCGCAGCAAGGCAAATGGGTCTCGGCCAGCTTCCTCCCAACCTCTTCTATGCCGACAAGGTCAAAGCACGTGCAACCATCACATCGGCATTGGAGTACTCTTGGCTTTTTGGTTTGACCGACAACCTGCATATCGGACATATCGACAATATAGTCCTGGCTCCTTCCTGCACTAGGCTCTTCAGACAATGGTGGGCAGAGTGGTCGAAAAACCTTCAAAACAACAACACATCATCCTTTATTTCCAATCTTCAAATCTCTGACCCATCAGGAGAGGTAACCAATCCCAACTTCGATCACTTTTTCTTATCGACATCGTCAACTATAACTCTTTTCTCATTTTTGCAGTCTGATGTCGAAGAGGCACCCACAGAGAGCAACAGCGGAATCGGCATTGTGTACGTTGCTCCCCATCCAGAACCCGTTCTCGGCTCTGATGCACCAACACCTGCTCAATTCCTCAAAGGCCAGGCTTCTGGAACAAAACGTCAAGGCCCTCGCTTCAAAGTCCCAGCCAAGCGTCACAAGGCCCTCCTGAAACAACCAAGCTCTGCGCCAACTCCTCCCAGCAGCCCAGTAATCATTCTTATCTATAATCATCTCATGATTTAACAAATATCGATATCTAACCTTTGTTTTGATTTCAGGGCAATTCTGGAGAAGATGTTGAAGAAATTGATGCCCCCTCTGTTGAAGCCCATGCCGATACCGAAGAAGAGAGAGCTCACCATCAGCATTCACCTGCTGACATTCCTTCAGAAGAAATCGACATCGGCACTCAGCAGACATCTGCTATTGCTTCAGAGGAAATCGGCATCGATACTCAGTCTCAGGTTTGTTCCCAAAACTTGTTAATCGGCACTCATACCTTCATTAACTTTTTCATACTTTAAATAGACACAAGGGCAAGGAGAAAAGGAATCGGCAAACCTCCCTGTCGATGAACCCGAAACTACAGCAACACCTGCCCAGAATATTCTAGAAGGTCGCCGATCAGACCCTGGAGCATCTTCCTCTCAATCCGTCTCTGTTGATGCTGATGCCGATCTTTCTCAGGTAATAAATATCGATCTGTTCCCTTCATCAATTCATCATCTAACCACCCTGTACCCGCAGGCACGTGTGGTAGAGCCAATCGTCGTCATGCATCATAGACAACCTCTGCCAATCGACATCCGCAATGAGTTGCTTGAGCTGGAAGCCAGAATTGACTTTGCAAATACCGAAGATCTCACTCGCAACGCAAGTTCGGTCCGTGCGAGATTTGAAGCTATCCAAGATCGCCTTCCAAGGGACTTAAGGGTTGCACTTCATCCAGTGGCATACATGGAGTTTCGGCGTCTTGACTATGAGCAAGCTCAAGAGAACATCAACCGCCGATCCCATCAACGCCAAATTGTTGCAAAAGCAGAAAAAGCTCTTGAGCTCTCCCAGCAAGAAGTGGAGAAAAACAACTCCATGAAGAACCGGCTAACAGAAGAAGAAAATCGGCTAACCCAGCTGAAGAAAGAAGCCGAAGACCTGAGAGCAGCCCTGCAAGCTAAGGAGCAAGAAGTATCGGCATCGGCAGAAACCATCGCCAAGATCAACGCCAACATCCTCCAGCAAAAGGACGTGCTCACGGCCTCCATTGAAGCTTCAGAGCGCGCCTGGGCATCGGTACCTGCAGAGATCGAATCGGACGACAACGACAACTATATTCTTGCCGAGATCTATCAGCTTCGCACTCATGCACTGGATGTAATCCGTGACTATTTGTACCCCCGCCGTGCATGATGTAGTCTTTTAAACATTAAGTACTTTGTCTTCTCGGCTCTATCTGTAATATATATATTTGTTTTTCATCTTCCTTTGTTTTTCCTTCATATATTTTTTCCAAGGGCGATACCAGTAGCATCGGCCATCTCAAAGACGACGCTCTTAACGTTGGCTCCGCTGGAAATTCAACCGAACACTTTAAGAACCCACCCAATAGGGTAGTATTTCTTTAGATACTTCTATTAAGCGCTCGGCCAAATTCTTCTTCATCCAGCTCCTTCAAAATACAAGCATCACCAACCAAATTTTCCTTCCTCTCTTTCGTCGATCAGCCGATTGTCGATCTTCTTCTGCCTTCTCAGCTTCCGTCGGCCGATCAACGTCCGGGCCCTGTAATTGCTACAGCAACCGTGGAGTTGCCGATCCCTCTGTGATGCAGACACCTTCATCGATAACGTCCAGTGCTTCACCTTCCCAGTAAGTCCCTGATATGCACGGCAAGTTTTCCACCATCATCGGCAAAAAATCTGTAGTTGCCACACTCACCAATTTATCAGCTTGAATAGTTTTCACCTCGTCGCCGACCCACTGGATAAGGAGTTGATGCATTGTGGAAGGGATAGAGCAATTAGCATGAATCCAATCCCTACCCAGCAGCACGGCATATGATCCCTTACCTTCAATCACGAAGAACGTCGTCGGCAAGGTCTTGCTTCCAACAGTAACCTCGATATTGATGACTCCTTTGACTTCAGAACTCCTGCCCCCATAATCCCTTAAGGTCATATTGGTCTTTGTCAGCTCTTCAGGCAGTTTGCAGATCTTCCTGTACGTCACCATCGGCAAAACATTAACAGCAGCACCACCATCGACCATCATCTTGCTCATCGGCTTGCCATTGATGAAACTATTAAGGTACAAAGCCCTCAGATGGAGATGATCGACACCGAACGGCTTCTCAAATACTGCTTGCTGTGGACCCAATAACAACTCGGCAGAAGCTTCTTCCTCCGATTCATTAATATTCAAAGAACTAAATTCTCGTGGCAGCATAAATACCATATTGACAGGTGCTTCAACTTCATGTACCTGGGATTTGACTTTCGGTTTCCACACCTTCTTGGTCTTGGGCCCCTTGTCATGGTCATCCTTTGGGTTCACATTTCTGTTCAGCTCCCGGCAACGTGTCCTCTGAACTCTTCTCTTCTGCGTCTTGGTAAAAATACCACTTGGACACCATTGACCTTCTTCTGTGAACTCACCCTGATAATCTTCTTCAAAATCTTCAACTTGATTAGACCAAGCCTTTCTTGTACAGAAACCCTTGATGTCAGCCTCCCTTCAAAGCGATCATGTTGTCTTCTTATAGGGACCCGGCTCGAAGTACCAACTTCTCTGTACAAATCCCCAGATCTCCTGCTACAACCTGGGCAGCCTTCAATTGGTGGTAGCTTCATGCCCTGCTCCCAACAGTACGGGAAAAAAAGGACAATTCCAGTGTGGATCGAAGTCATCATCACTAGATCTCCTGTCTTCCCTCTCCCTCTTCCTTGAGTACTTGCCGATCAATCCAGCAAATCCCCCGATCATGTTGACTGGAAAAGGATGTCCATCAATCTTCATCGGCTTCTGACCAGAAAATTTGATGCGATCGCTCTCAATTGCCGATTGGATCTGTTGTCTAAACACCTTGCACTCATTGGTATGATGAGAGGGAGTGTTATGCCACTTGCACCACTTGATTTTCTTCAACTCCTCAGCTGGAGGCAACGTGTGATTTGGTGGGAGTTGAATAAGCTTCTCTTGCAACAGCAGGTCAAATATCTTATCAGCTTTGTTGATATCAAAATCATATTTCTTCTCCTCTGCCTTTTGCTTGACCCACGGACAAAGAACAGACTTCTTATTCCTGGTCCACTCAGCAAGAGCAACTTCGGCTTTATCATCAGAATCAGACGAGTAGTCGGCATAAGCCGCTTGAAATTGTCTGCCACGTGTATTCTGGATGCGCCCTTCATGAATCGACGCCTTCTGAAAGAGCTGTGCTAAACCATCGACTTCCTGAGGTGCAAACTTCTCTCTAATCTGAGGCAACAAACCCTGGTAAGCAATTTCAGCCATTTGTCGATCCGTCAGATTCAGGTTATAACACCTGCCACGAATGATTCTGAACCTCTGGACGAAATCGGCAACTGACTCCCCAGCCTTCTGACGAACAGCTGTCAAATCTGATATGCTCAACTCCGTCATGCCAGTAAAGAAATAGGAGTGAAACTTCTTCTCCAAATCGGCCCAATTTCTCACGGATCCCGCAGGAAGCGAAGTGAACCATGAGAATGCCGATCCAGACAATGACAGAGGAAAAAGACGGACTTTCAATGCATCTTGGGCTGACGCCTCTCCCAACTGTGCCAAATATCGGCTGATATGCTCCACTGTAGAAACATTATCTTGCCCAGAAAATTTACAAAATTCTGGCAACTTGTATCGGTGTGGCAAGGCAACTTGTTCATCCATTCTGGGTACATAAAGCTCTGCTCCTTAGGCTTGAGATCGAACTGCTCCTTCATGACTTCAGCCAACCTGGCAACTATATCTTCTGACGTATTTTGTCCTTGCCCCCCAGCCAATTGGGATGGCTGGTTTAACTGTGACTGAATCTGAACAGGCTGCTCCCTATTGTAATGTTCACTGTAATCTGCCACCCTGTGATAGCCTTGCGGTATCTCTTGATTAAACAATGCAGAATTGACATTGGGAGCCACATGATACCTTGTTTGAGAGTTTTGACCAATCCTTGGTTCAGTAGACGTACCACCTACTTCCCTCTGCGTGGACATCGGCGCGTCAATAAGACTCGGTGCCGATACCCGAGCTGTTCCTGCAGCCAAAGTTTGAGCACTTGGAGACCACAATTCTGGTGGCATACCATACGGTTGCCTTTGTTGATCAGCACTTGTCCCTTCTTGTGTTGTAGGTTGACCACCAGGTTGTGCAGGACGCACTGGAGTAGCAGTTGGTGCAGTGAATGACGGCCCCACAAATCCAGGTTCAAACTGTAAGGTTCCATCAGCAACCGCCTTGATCATGTTGTACACATTGTTCACAAGCACCCCTGATTGGTTAATGAAAGCATTGTGAACAGCAGCATTCACAACTTCCTCCACCAAAGCTCGATCTGGCATCTTTGCAGCTTTTATTGCAGCCAATTCCTCTGCACCTAGCACTATTGGTGGAGCTGTCACTGATGTAATCTTGCCACGTATCATCTTGATCGTGTCGAAGTATTTAATCTGACACCCGAACAGATAACTCTGATATTGATTCTTCTGTTCCAAAGTCATCTTCTCCCAAGCCATGACCTCATTGTTGCTAGTTATCTCAGAAGAATTCTTGTCATCTCGAACAACTGGTGCGGGAATCCAGATCTGCTGACCTTTCCCATCAACGAGCAAAGTACCATCATTAGCAATAGCTTGCACGAACGCCATCTGCTTCTAAGAACTTGATCTTGTCCCACCGGGCGTGCCAAAAAGTGTGTTGACAGTAAAATGTGACTTCTACTGCGCCGCACACGTGGCCTGAGAGATTTGCTTCACTCTGTTCAGGACGAAACTTGAAACGCGGTGAATTCCGGAGCGTGCCGGTCGATTTTCCCTGCAAATCGACAAAGACAAGAAAGGTGTGTAAAATTCCTGGGCTATCGGCCCCGGACAGGCCGATACGTAACCGCAGCCGATGTTAGTAAATAAAAGATAATAAAATAAATGCTCGGCTGTCGGCTAGAAACGAATCGACATGTCGCAATAGTAAATACTCGCGCGATAAACAAAGCAAAGACATGCATCAGAATCGGCAATCGGCAAAGCATGCAATCGGCAAAATCTATCGGCAAGCATCATGACAAAGTGAATCGACATCGACAAAAGGGTTCAGACTTTATACTTGAACAGAAACAATAAAATATTTAAAAGCATACAAGCATAGATCTGAACGTGGTAAACAATCGGCTAAACACCCCGAAAGAACGATTAAACCAATAGCCACTAATTATACCCATAATCTAGCGATCGCTTCACCGAGGACACGTCAACTAAGTGAAGTAAAACAGGACACGTCAAACTGTTCTACACGATCGACAGGTACAAGTATAATCGGCAACTACCAGTCTCAGATACTCAGTAAATTAAATCTAACTCTTAGCAACTGTTTCGCCGAGGACACGTCAACTATGCGAAGCAGACAGGACAAGTCAAACTGTCTACCCAATCATCAAGAGCAGATCTAATCGACTAAGCACCTTAACCGTGACTCGAATAACTAGATCAAACAGGAAATCGACATCAGTAATCGGCAACAAGGTCGCGGCTAGGACAAGTCAACTAACCGTAACAGAGAACTGGACTAGGTCTTAAACAATTTCATGTAGTCGACGCATGATGTAAACCCTAGATTGATCTAAATTACCGGATAATAAGCAGCCACATCAATCTTAATCATGGACAAGTCGACATAACGAAGATCGATGCGCTTACCTGACGAAATCCAAGTCGAAACCGGAGCCCCGATGGACGCCGATGTCGACGGAGATCTCGTCGAGAAATTGTGGCGATGCGCCAAAAGTTGATTGTATTGATTGATTCTTTTACAATACTCACGGGTCTATATTTATACACCCGAGGCAACCGACTTGGAAACAAACCCGACTCCTACTTGACCACAACTCGGCCAATCCTTTCTAAATCTAGAAAAGGAAAAGAAACTAAAAGAAAAACGGTCCTACACGTACGCACGCACGTTTTCTTCGGCTTCATGATCTCCGGTGGGCCACCACTTTGCGCACGAAATCTCTTTCCACCAGGCGCAAACCCTGTTACTCACTGACAATGGGCCCTGGGCCAAAATTTGGTGTCAACACCACCTTACCCTCTCTCTAGTGCACTGCTTTTCTTCGAGAACCGAAGTCTGAAACACATTTTAGCCAAGCTTCGGCCATGCGCCGCCGTCTCGGCCGCCCCAGTCCACCATGAATCATATGAACCCAGACCCTTGCCGTGGTCCACGAGTCTATGCACTCGGTCTACCGATTTCCCAGTACAAAAGTAAATCCAGAAACTCCCTAAAATTCTCCTTTCGCTGTTTAGCCCCGGTACTTTCTATTATTTAACCCCGCAGTTTTCGGTCTTTACATCCTTGCACCTCAGCCCTTGTGATCTTGTTAGTATTCACAGATTAGCCCCTGAGACCTTTAAACCATTGTATCTTTTTGTTGAAAACTCCGATTTAGGCGATTCTTGTGCCTAAATCTTTGTATCTTTGTAATCTATCCAACCATAGTGTTTTTATGATATGTTTATTATGTTTGGTATACTGTATTTATTTGTTTGTGTTTTTTTACTGATAGTTCATTCCAATTGCTAATGACGTGGAGGAGCATTACGAGAACATGAAGAGGAAGAGAAGATCAGGCATTTCTTTGCGATGAGTGTTGGCATTTAAATTTTCCATAATATTGTTTTTTCAAAGCAGAGTATCTGCTAAAAGTTGCAATGCATTAACATGTTAGTGATGTCCAAAAACACTGTAAGTTTACTCTTTAAATTTCTCCCCTCCTTGAATAGTGGTATTCTGTTTGTAGTTTTCATTATCTTCCTCTATTTATTAACCCGTTTTTGGTGATAACATACGGTGAACAGCCAAGTGCAGTCAGTGCGTATTGGCAGAACGTTTATGCTGGACAATAGCTAGCTGACTCGTTGGGGATCTTGAGTCGGATTGACCTGGTGTATTCTCTCCTACATCGCTATAGACTTACAAACTATGCTAAAATATTTGCTGTTTAAATACTATCAATGAAAGCCATCCAGAATAATAAGTACGTAGCAAGTCCACTATTTCAATAGATTCTATGACATTGGCTACTTAGCTACGGCCAATTAAGTTACATTCTGAATCTTATGAGGGAGTACTAAGCTGAAAAATATATTGGTAATCTTGTCTCTTAGGTGCAGTCCTCTGGCATATATACGAACTAACAGAAATGGTTCAAATGTTGATAGCAATCCAAGAAACAATATCAGATTTAGCACTAGGAACACCACATGGTCGCCTGCAGGTAATCAACAAAATTTAAATGCAGATGTTAAAAATGTCGATGCATATGACAGCCTGTTAGGTTGCATACAAATATAATTTAATGAAGCATAAAGATTCAGAACACATTTGAATTGCCACAATTATTAATTAAAAATGAAATGGCACAAGTAGATGAACACTACTACAGAATAGCACATAAAAGACACTATATTACAGACGGGGAATTAGACCCCGTCTGTAGTTTAGTGATCACAGACGGGGTTGATCTATCCACATCTGTGATGTTTTGCTAGGTCCCATGTAAAAGTATATCACAGACGGGATTTAATGTGTCCGGTGTGTTCCCCGTCTGCGATACTCGAAGCCTTTAGTTGTCTCAGCCGGGCACAAATATCCCGTCTGTTGTTACCCGTGCGCCGGACCCGAAAAATTAGGGCATGTTCGTTTCCGCCTAAATTTAGTCCTAAACCTGTCACATCAAAGAGAATCTTGTTATTTAAGAGTATTAAATAAAGTTTAATTACAAAACTTTTTTGACAGATAAGTGCTAATTTACTAGATGTATCTAATGAGCCTAATTAATCTATGTTTTGCAACAGTGATGCTACAGTAACCATCGTCTAATCACGGCTTAATTACCCTCATTAGATTCGTCTCGCAAATTAGTCCAAAGGTTCTGCAATTAGTTTTGTAATTAGACTTTATTTAATACTCTTAAATAGCAAGATTTTTTGGCCTAAATTTAGTCCTAAATGAAACGAACAGCCCCTTAATTCTTTTCAGGTGCCGTTTGGTAATTGGGAAATGGTGGGTGGGATAGGGATAGAGAAATGGAGTAGAAAATCTACACCATTGATTTATCCATCATATGACATCTCAACCATTCATTTCCTCAAAAGTTATTTCCCAATCCCAATCGCACCTATCTTTCCTATTTGCCAAACGCCACCTCAGTTTAGTCCCGACCTACTCTCGCGTCCCCGTATCCAGCCGGCCTCCTCCCTCTCTCCACCATCACCCATCGCCTCTCCCAACCAAAGAATAGATCTCGCCGCCGCCTTCTCTCCCTACGCAGCTTGCCGCCGCCTCGCCTCCCTCCCCGACGGATCCCGTGTCCGCTGTCCTCGTCGACCTCTCACCAACGGATCCGCGACAACGACGCCCTTGCTGCCGGATCCCACCTCCGCCGCCGTCATTGCCGGAACCCGCATGCGCCGTGGCGGAGGTCGCGGGAGCGTGAGGCAAGGCCCGTGGCGAAGGTTGCAGGAGACAGGGCCCGTGGCGGCGGCGCTAAGCTCGTGAACGGCTCGCTCCCTACGGCCAGATCTGCGCTCGCGGCTGCCATGCGACGAGGGCTCGCTCCCTACGGCCAGATCCCAGTCCCAGGCTTCGTCCTCGACCCGTCGTACAGCTCGAGCTCCAACTGATGTGACTTTGCTTCCTTCCGCGTGACGCCCAGCTCCAACCGCTGGCTGTCCCTCACCACGATTCCAGGTACAGCTGCCTGCTACTCTGCTTAACTGCTCTCTCTTTGCTCCACTGCTTTAGGCCTGCTCTGTTGTATGTGTGATTAGCCTTAGACTGACTCCAACAAGAGGAGCTATTTTTCAGATGCAAATCTACATTTGCATGACCTGCACAGTAGTTTGCATTTCCTTCCAATTTCACCGTCTCCAACAGAGCAAGTGCATTTTCTTCTTCTTTTGCTGATGAGGATATCACCATGTCGGATACGACCAAGACTCCTCCATTGGACATGAAAGATCAGCGCCAAACCCACCCGCGTCCTCATCATTTGGTAATCAGAGCAAGGTTTATCGGTGAGAGATTTATTGTTCGTTGTTGTTTTTAATTTCCTATAGTCCACAAAAAGCTGAAAAAAATATTCGATTAGTTTCCCTTAATCCTAGAAACCCTTTGAGCCTTTTGCTACTGCTACTTAGTTAGGGCTTGTTGAGTTTTTGATTGCATCGGTCGTGTCAAGTTGCTGGTCTTAGTTTTAGTCCTTTAGAGTTTCGAGTTCTTGTCACGCCCAATTCGGACTGCGTAATAACACCGACTTGCAACGGCCACCACGACCACATACGAACTCCGATTGTGGTGTTCTAGCACTTCACGGAAAGCTTATCAAGTCTACTTTCCATTGGTTCTGGTCGCACATCAATATCTTTTCAGACCTGCACGCAATTAATTTTTTACTACAGAGACTTGCTGCTGCGATATTCTTGTTCTCTCAAAAAAAAAAAACACGTGTGTGTGTTTAATTGCGCATTTGGCTTCTTTTGTGCCCATGATCAGTTTCTGAGGTTGATCTGAAAAAAAAAAGAAAAAAAAGAAAAGAAAAAAAAAGAAAAAAAAGGAGAAGAAGAAGAAGAAAAGAAAAGAAAAGGAAAAGGAAGGGCTGATATTTGTGCTTGTTCTTGGGCTTCGGTTGGTGCTTTGTGGCTTCCTTTGTGTCTAGGCTCGCGTCTCTAGCAGGTCTAGGCTAGGACCAGCACGGTACCACCATTGAACAATTACTCAGCTTGCTTTTATACTAATGTGGTGCTAGCATTTCCTTGTGCATTATTTTCAGCCCACCTATAGCTCCACATATCCGACAATAGCTTGACAGGTGTTGTTGCTGTGGCATTGATACACTTTCTTTCACGGTTGTCGACTTGTTGGTTGCCATCACCTCCTGTTGAGCAAGGTAAGAATTTGTAAGAGCTTGTTTGAAACGACTTGAGATTGAGGGAATAACACCAACCACATCCTAGAATACATATTGTTTGTGTGTTCCTTGTTTTTATCTAATCATGGCAGGCGATACGGAGATTGTTGAGATGATCAAAGTGCGCCCTCATATTCAGGATATCATGCAGCACTTGCCTTTGTATGCTGGTAAATATAATCCTAAGGCATATATTGATTGGGAGCTAGCAGTAGATAAAGAATTTAATAAAACGGATTTGTGTGAAGAGCAAAAGGTGAAAGTTGCTTCTACTATTTTAACTGATTATGCTTTGACTTTGTGGATGCACTTATGTAGACATAATAAAGCTCCTAAAACGTGGAAGGCTATGAAAAGAATTTTTAGAGAAGATTTTGTTCCTGAATATTATGCTGATCATATGCTTGCAAAACTAGAATGCTTAATACAAGGTGATAAATCTGTTGAGGTATACTACCATGATCTGAAATCTCGTATCTTGCGTTGTGGTTTAGAAGAATGTGAAGAAGCTATTGAGAATAGATTTTTGAGAGGGCTTAATATTGAAATTAAGGACATCCTAAAACACGAAACATATGATTCCCTCTCTTGTTTGATTGAGCTTGCTTCCAAGATTGAGATTCAGCTTGCTACTAATTTGAGAGAGGCACCTGAAATTTTATCCTCTTGTCATGAGAAAAATTCTATGGATGTGATGCCTTTTGTTGTGTGTTCTGCTATGACTAATTTTGAGCAGAATAGAAAGGATTTGGCTGCACAACCATCAAATGAAGAGGGCGATAAAGGTAAGGTTTTGTATGCTGAAATCAGTCATGTGAACGAAGAGGCATTTTTTCTAACTTTGCCTCCATGTGAATCTGCTGCTTTGGTGCCAAATTTATCCACTCCACATGCTAATTTAGAGCAATCATTAGTGGATCTTGCTGCTGAATTTCCTTTGTTACAAGATGATTATTTTGTTTCTTGTGACAAAGAAGAGTTGTGTGATCATGCTTCACTTATATCTACAACACAACTATTTCATGAATGTGCTTCACTTATATCTGTTGCTAATCATAGACATGCTGAAATAACGCGTGTTCATTGCATTGGTAATGAGGAAGAGGAGACACAAATCATATCTTCTTCAAATTGTTTAGGTTATATTGAATTTGATTTTCTTTGTGACCTGAATAGTTTGGTGAAGGAATTATTTCAGAAATCTGGTTTGCCATGTTTGGATCATTGTTCTTTTCATGCAATTGGCAAATATGATGCAAATGATAAATACATGGTGCATCGGTTTTATCTTGGTTCAGATTTGAAAATACCATTAATGGAGTACTCGAGTGATCGAACGATGACTTGCATTCATGCTAACAGCACCATATCTAGTTTCTCTTCTATTGGCTATAAGTTGCAGGTCAAAAATCAAGAAGGGGAGCAATGTTTGCTGCCATGCGCAATAGTGCAAGCTCAAGAATTATATTTGAAAGAACTTGATCAAAATCTACACCTGAACTTCAACTGTGATGCCAAACCGAGGACGGTTTGCTATCAAGAAGGGGAGAATGATGAGGATATCACCATGTCGGATACGACCAAGACTCCTCCGCTGGACACGCACGGTCCGATCACAAGAGCTAGAAAACGACAACCAGATTTATCGGTGAGCTCGTTCCTAATGTCTTTTATATATGATTTTGAGAATAAGTTGCTACCTTATAAATTAATTATTATTAGGAACCATGGAGATGATGAGGAGATAGTTACAGAGGTACTTGGGGGCGTGGAGGGCCGGCAAGGGAGAGAAACTCAAGTTGGAGGCCCAATTAAAGTCGACTTTGAGTCCGTTTCGGAGTCCAGGACCAGTACTTATTAAAACAGTCGCCCAGGTCGCATACGAGCTCCGATTTGGACGTTCTTTATATGGATGGAAAGCTAAGAAGATTATCTTTCCAATGGCACCGGTCTCATGCCAAAATACATCCGGAGTCGTCGGGAATTGTCAAAACAAGTCGATGTACAGAATCTGTCCCGGTGCTGCGCCGCCGTTATTTGGCCTTTGGGCCGTGTATCAAGTTGAGCCCAATTAGGGGCGCGTCCTAGGGTTGGAGCACGACCCCAGCACCCCTTTGGTCGTCCTCCCACGTCCATATACCCCTTAGCCGCCGCCAAGAACAGTTTGGGTTTTGATTGATTGTAAGTTTAGCCATTGCTACTTCCTTGTAGACGCGCGAGTCGGCTAGACCGCCCGGACTACTTGATTCGGAACCCCACCTTTGTTATCGAGTTACTTGTTTGTCTTGTTCTTGCTTGTTCTTCGATTGCTTGCAGGAATTACCCTTGTGGTTTGGTTGATCGTGCTCCACAAGATCGCGAACAACCGTTGGAGTTGGTGTATCGGTCGCTAAGGCGCATCCTTGTTGGTTGTAGTCGGACCGTCAACGTCTCTCCAATCGAAATCGAAGTTATCCCCCATCTCTCACTGAAAGATCAGCGCCAAACTCACTAGCGGGTCCTCATCATTTGCTTAGGGCGACGCCACCGCGGACGCGGCCTCCTTCCAGCACCGCGCTGCGCGCCTGCCCCGCCCCATCACGCCGCACGGCGTGCCCGCCCCAGCCGCGTGCCATGACGCCCACAGCCTCGCCGCCGCGGAGCCCCACCGCGGCCAGCGCGCCCCTGCTCCGCGCGCCGCGACGCCCGCGGCCTCGCTGTCGCGGAGCCCCACCGCGGCCAGTGCGCCCTTGCTCCGCTGTTCTTCAAATAAAGCGAGATCCCTTTGCTTGCCTTTTCCTCCGTTCTTCAAATAAAGCGCTCGTCCACACCAATGCCCAGATTAAGCTCATTGAAGGCAGCATGAACTCGATTAAGCTCGGGCAAAACTCGCTTCGGGAGCATGAGCTAGATAGAGGAATGATAGAATTCGATTAGCACAACGACGCGATTGGATTGAGGCGGAACAAGCTGGATTGAAGCTGGGAGCTCGATTGGATTGACGCGGCCTCCTTCCTCCCCTCGCGTCGTGGCCGAGCTGCCTCGCGTCGCCGCGCGCCGCCCCGCTCCAGCGTGGCACCGGGTCGCCGCGCGCTGCCCGGCTCAAGCGCCGCACCGCGCGCCGCGCTGCTCTAGCGTCGCGCCGCTCGAGCGCCGCGCCGCCCCGCGCATGCGTTGCCCCGCGCCGCCATGCGCCCACGCGCCGCTCGCCAAGCCTTCCAACCATGCGCACGCGGCGAGGATGGTGGAGTAGGACTCCGCGTCGGCCGCCAAGCATTTCCGTGAGCTCGCCATCGCCGCCACTCGCCGTCGCCGTGAGGTGCTCCAATTTCTTCCCTTCTTCCGGCGTCAAAACACTCATCAGCCGCTTCGCCATCAATTTCTCCCTGACCGGTGAGAATTTCTTCGATTCCCTGTGCACGGAGCTTCACACCTCGCTCGTGCACCTCCCTGACGCAGAACCAGCCGTCGTTCGGGGGGACGGGCGCAGCGCGGGAAAGAGCAACGCGCTGAGGAGATGCGGCGCGGCGGCGGGGCGGAGCCGAGCGGCGGGGCCGGCGTTCACGCCAGGAGCTTGAGGTCGCCGCCGTCGATTCGAGCAGTCGTCGGGCAGGCGTTGGAGGAGAATGCGTTCGGAGGAGAGAGGGAGTGCATCTTTCCATCTCCTCTCTCCTCCGATGCAAATTGCACATCTTCTTTGCATAGTCTGTTGGAGCTGGTTTCTTGATGAACAGTGGCGCTTGAAGAGGCAAAAATGAGTTTGCCCATCATTGTTGGAGTCAGTCTTAGCAAATGATTCTTGGCCCTTGATATGGTTACTAATTGATGTTTAGTTAGCTAGATTGGTAAGGACTAGTGGTAAATTAAATTACTCTGAACTTAGAGGTAGATTGGTAAGAGCTAATTGATCAGTCTTTTTCTTATGCTCTGTTTCTGCATCGAACCCTTCCTCTGCAAATTTTGGTCATGTATCACTCTTAGTTCATATATGTACCTCTATAGTGTTTCTATTTTTTTTTCTAACACAGTTGTTGAAATTGTAGTTGATTTGGTATTATACTCGCACTTCAGAAATAACAAACTGAGGCCAATCCTATGCTGAATACCTATTTTGGAATGGTAATCATAAGTGATTGCATACCTGAACCTTATTGTTTTTTGCAATTTTGAAGTTGTTTTACAGTTAATGTTGGTGAAGGAAAATTATGAGTTCAGGTTGAGGTCTATGTTACTAGGATGGTAATCATGCAAAGATGTCTTTTAGATTGTACATTGTAATTCCTGGGACACTAGATAATATTGTTGGCTAGCTTTCCTGGTGTTAGTATGTAACATGTTCCTCTGTTCAAGTTTGATAGCTCAAGGTTTGCAACAAGGCATCAATGGACGCCATCCACTTCAGGTATTTAACTCTTTTGACCTTGCATCGTTTTTTTGGAGTTCTTGAATGCACAGACCACCACTAGTCTAAATTGGACTTGAATTTACATTATGCTGAATTTGCTCCATGTCATATTAATGATGCATAACTAGCTTTTACTTGTCACCATTCTGTAAAGTGCCTTAGTTATTAGGACTAAGAAAAAGCACATAATGTCATTATTTGTCTCTCTGCCTGTGCTTGCTACTTGTTCAGTCATGGTGTGCACACATTTGTCAAAAGTTTCTTTGATATTTTGTTTATGCTGATTTGCAGATGAGTCCACTGAGTGAATGAAGCTACAATGTCAAAAGCACACATTATCTCGATTATAACTTTCTGAATATGTCAGGTACAATCTCAACACTGAAAATTGATGTAGTTGCCTGAGGGAGTAATCAAATGTTCAGAATTTTATTCTTTAGCTCTGCTTGTGCTTGCTACTATTTAGTTAAGAACGGTCATGGTGTGCTGAACTCCGTCAGCAGATGTTATTTTCACTTGCCATCTGATATGAGCTGTCTATTAGCTGCTAAATTTATTTAGTTTCCTGAGTTTAGGACTAAACAAATGTTCAGAACTCCATGCCCATGCCCTATTGAAGAGCAAACTGTTAGTTGACTTGCAAAAATCTTGGAATGTGAATGCCCCTGTACATTAGCAACACTTATGAATAAAATGTCATTTTGCAATGACATTGCACAGAATAAAATGTCAAACACCATCATTTTTCCTTGGTTGTAGATTTCTTAAGTGTTTTTCTGATCAACATTTTACAACTATGCAGTTGGTGGGCATAGATGGATTGGAGAAATGGTGGATTGCAGCCAAAACTTGCAGAAGAGAAATTGGATTAGTTTAGAACCAAGTAGTTGATCTATGTTATTTAGAAATAGTAGTTCTGTGAATATTCTATTCTGTTTCTTAAGATATAGCAGCTGTTCAGTGGATCTTCTTTGATTTATTTTGAGATTGCCCCAGTGTTACCATTAGTTGTACTGTGCTTGTGCAGTGCATTGGATCTATGTAAATGTAGGGTAGGGACACCCCTTTTTTTTGCATGGCCACCGGGTCATCACAGACGGGTATTATTGGAACCACGTCTGTGATACCAGTTATCACAGACGGGGTCTTTGTCATATCATGTCTGTGATAACAATCATCACAGACGGGGAAATACCCCGTCTCTGATGACTTCAGATCACAGACGCTGACGCACAGACGGGGCATGTTCCCGTCTGTGATGAACTTTTTGCCTCGTCTGTGATGTGTGTTTCTGTAGTAGTGCCCCGTATGTGATGAACTTTTTGCCCCGTCTGTGATGTGTGTTTCTGTAGTAGTGGAAGGATGTGTCCGTATACTTTTGAGCCCATGAGAATCTGTATTTGTAAATAAGTTGCGGGTGTCAGTATCTATATAATAAGATGCACTAGGTAAAGTTCAGTACTGGTTGAGCAATACCATATATAACTTTGATTGCTGCAAGAAAGTACTATATCAGTAGGAAAATACAATAGCAGTCACAACTACAATGTTCATGCAGTAATTATAGTCGAAATGGTGTGTGAAGATTATAGTTCATGATGTTTACTGCTTTAATTTATAGTAAGTTTTTTTCTGATACATTTACTACTGGTCATGTTTCTTACAGTCTTATAATAACATCTAATACATAATCCAAATGGTGAACAGTAAAATTCCTGTACTTTTTTTTTTTGGGTTTAAGGCGCATTTTTTCCCCAATCCTGTATACCTTTGTGCTTGTGCGCACTCCAAGTATTCCATAAAACTGGAAACTTAAAGAATAGACCCCAAGCATTCCCCGCGTTGCCGCGGAAATTAATTACTGGCCTATTGCAGGTGCATATTGGAAGATCGTATGAGGGATAAATGGTTCAACATTGTAGAACTGTTGTTAGGCGAGATCGGAGCAAAATTATCGATAGAATGAGTTGGCTATGAGTATTAAAATTAACGCATGCGTATTCATTTGAAAACATCAGCATCTGAATAAAAAATGTCATATGTCCATATATCGAAAAGTATAGTGATTAGATCATTCAAATGAATTTCTTATAATTATTCATTCAAATCGATTTGCCTAAGCACAGATCCATGTATGAACTTGGCAATGAAATAAGAAAATGTGAAGAAGAGCAAACTTACTTGATGTGCAGCAACACCTGAAAAAACAACCAGAGAAAGACAGATAACGGTTGAGTGCAAAGAATAAAGTGTAACACATCCATGCGAAAAAAAAGCTCACAGAGATACTTGAAATGGTTGAACGAAGATTTGGTCATCACCTGGAGAAATTACCAAACCGTAGCGTCTGCAGGCACCAAGACACACTGGCAATGAAAAGAGAGATAACTGCCATACACAGCTAATGCCCAAGAGAAGCAAAACAGACGGGAGAAAATATTGTCATGAGAGAGAAAGTTAGAGTGTGATTCAAATAAAAAGGCTCGATCTCAACTACAAAACCTTTAGTCAAGGACTATGCTCCAGTCATGGGAAGAATCAGAAAGTGTCTCTCTGCTAGCTCCATGTTTTTACAATATGCTGGTCGACTACAACTAATTAGCTCTGTGGTCTCCTCTGTCCCAACCTATCTGTCCATGTATCATCAAAGTTCCTGAACAGATTATTGATGAGCTTGATGTTGAAAGAAAAAAAATGCTTATGGAGAGGAAATGACACATCAAAAAAGACCCCAAATCTAGTACCATGGGAGGAAGTACAGTTACCCAAGGAAAAAGGAGGCCTGGGAGTTATTGACTTAATACTACAAAATAAAGCTTTACTCCTGAAACACCTTGTCAAATTTTAGAGTAAAAGGGATCTGCCCTGTGTACATCTTATATTTGGAATAAATATTATACTCATGATGTCCCACATGATGCAAGAGAAAAAGGGTCTTTTTGGTGGAAGGACATCCTCCGGTTGCATACTGAATTTAGTGGAATTGCTCACTGCAACATAGGCAAAGGAGATATTGTCATTATGGAATGATATGCTGAATGGAAATATGTTTGCAGATAAATACCCGAGACTATATTTTTTGCAAAGGATAAATACAGTTCGCATTATGAGGCTATGAATCAAGATGACTTTGATTCTATTTTCCATCTGCCACTGTCACCACAAGCTTATAAAGAGTTAGTGCAACTCCAAACAGACATTGGATTGTTCTGGAATAACAATGAAGAGCCTGACACTGTGACACATGTTCTTTTATTTGGGGAGCGATGGAACACACATCAAGAAAATATTACAAGCATAAATTTGCTGGCAGATCATGCCCTGCAGCTTTCAAATGGAATTGGAAAAGCAAATATATGCCAAAAATCAAATTCTTCATCTGGCTACTTCTAAAGATAGAGTCAACACAAGAAACATGATGAGGAGAAGAAACTACCACTTGGACTCGGGATACAGTTGTGTGCTTTGCAACTATAACCAAGAAACCTTGGAGCATATATTCTTTCAATGCCCTTTCAGCGCATAACCTGCTGGTACTCAATTGGAGTTGTATGGAACGATGAGTTGGACATATATGATAGGGTGCTGCAGGTAAAGCAAAATTTCTTATCAGTTCTTCACGGAGGTGTTTTCTGTAGCTGCTTGGATGATACGGAAACAAAGAAATGGCAAGATCTTTGAGAATAAGCCCCCAGTTGGAAGCGCTCCTTCAAGGAAGAGGTGATTCATAATCAATGAAAGGCACCATCAACAATTAAGCAATGGCTTGCTGCTTTGTAAATCTATTGTTGTATATCTTCTGTATAGTAGCTGTTGTATCTTTTTGCTTTGGTTTTCCCAGCTGTACAGTTGTAGTATTAGGTTAGTAGTAGCCTTTAGTAGCCTAAGACTTCCTTTTTTTTTCTTCCTTTATATAACGAAAATCGACAAACACTGTGGGGACTTTCCCTACAGTTTTGCGTAAAAAAAAACTAATTAAACTGCCCGTGACACAATGCTAGCTTCTATGGTCATTGGAACTTACAGAGCACCTGCTCCTATTGGAGCAATAGCCTTGAAAAATGACATTGCAGTTGTTGATATACCATTTGCAGTACCTCTTTGTTATTGTGGCTGGTGTGTAAATTGTCAACATATATAAAAATATAATTTTCATAGAGATTATTTTAACAAGGACGGGAGGAAAAAATATCCTAATTTTTCACGCACCACGGAAATATATTCTGAAGAAGGGAGTCCCATACCAATAGTTGTCGGTACAAGATTGTATGATAAAATAAGTTTACATAGACTTGAAAACTAAAAATAGATTGCAGTTGGAAAATAGTTAATATAGAGGAATCTGCTTCTTGTCAATTTCAGATTGGGAGTGATGGTTGACATGAACCAACGTTCATGGTTTCTCTCTCTCTCTCTCTCTCTCTCTCTCTCTCTCTCTCTCTCTCTCTCTCTCTCTCTCTCTCTCTCTCTCTCTCTTCTCTCTTCTCTCTTCTTCTTCTTCTTCTTCTTCTTCTTCTTCTTCTTCTTCTTCTTCTTCTTCTTCTTCTTCTTCTTCTTCTTCTTCTTCTTTTCTTTTGAGACGGTTCATGGTTTCTCTTGTAGCACGTGTCAATAACGACATCATCCCTGTCTTCTTGATGATGACATTCGGACAACATTCTTAGCTATTTTGGTGTCATTGTCAGATATTGGTAGGTTGATTGTCAATTTCAGATTTTGAGTGATGGTTGACATAAAGCAACGTGCATATATGGTTTCTCTTGTAGCAGTGTCAATAACAACATCATCCCTGTCTTCTTGATGATGACATTCGGACAACATTCTTAGCTATTTTTGTGTCATTGTCAGATATTGGTAGGTTGATTTACTAATACAGAGATTGAAACCTTATCTAATAACCTAGCTTTGTAGTTGTACTTATTTCATTAGCAAGTCAAAATAGATATGGCTAAATAAAGCCACATTGTCAGTATTGTAGCCAAAATTTCGTATCTACTATATACAAGAACAGTATTGCACTTTAAGAGGCTGTTTATATCAGACTAAATATCCTAAATTCATGGCATATCAACAAGAGGGAATTGGCATAGTGTTGGCAACCTATATTACTGAGCATCATACAACAAACGGATCCTTCTATTGTAAACTAAAAATAGATTGCAGTTGGAAAATAGTAATATAGAGGAATCTGCTTCTTCTCAATTTCACATTGGAAGTGATGGTTGACATGAACCAGCGTGCATGTTTGCTATTGTAGTAGGTGTCAATAACAATATTATCCGCCGCACCCCTCGTGAGAAAGAGGGAGGCCCGGTTGTTGACGGTAAAATGTGTGTTCTATCGCTCGCACACGTGGCCTGAGAGATTTGCTTCACTCTGTTCAGGACCAAAACTTGGAACGCGGTGAATTCCGGAGCGTGCCAGTCGATTTTCCCTGCAAATCGACAAAGACAAGAAAAGCGTGTAAAATTCCCGGACTATCGGCCCCGGACAGGCCGATGCGTAACCGCAGCCGATGTTAGCGAATAAAAGATAATAAAATAAGCACTCGGCTGTCGGCTGTAAACGAATCGACATGTCGCAACAGTAAAAACTTGCACGATAAATAAAGCAAGGCATGCATCAAGATCTGCAATCGGCAAAGCATGCAATCGGCAACATCTATCGGCAAGCAACACAGTAAGGTGAATCGACATTGACGAAAGAAGGCTCAGACATATATTTGAACGAATAAAGCAATTTAAAGGCATGCAAGTATAGATCTGAACGTGGTAAACAATCGGCTAAACACCCCGAAAGAACGATTAAACCAATAATCACTAATTATACCCATAAACTGACAATCGCTTCACCGAGGACACGTCAACTAAGTGAAGTAGAACAGGACAAGTCAAACTGTTCTACACGATCGGCAGGTACAAGTATAATCGGCAACTACCGGTCCCAGATACTCAGTAAATTAAATCTAACTCTTAGCAACTGTTTCGCCGAGGACACGTCAACTAAGCGAAGCAGACAGGACAAGTCAAACTGTCTACCCAATCACCAAGAGCAGATCTAATCGACAAAGCACCTTAACCGTGACTCGAATAACCAGATCAAACAGGAATCGACATCAGCAATCGGCAGCAAGGTCGCGGCGAGGACAAGTCAACTAACCGTGACAAAGAATTGGACCAGGTCTTAAACAATTCCATGCAGTCGATACGTAATGTAAACCCTAGATTGATCTAGATTACCGGATAACTAGCAGCCACATCAATCTCTAATATGGACAAGTCGACATACTAAAGATCGATGCGCTTACCTGACGAGATCCAGACGAGCCGGAGCCCCGATGGACACCGGTGACGAAAAGACCCGTCGAGAAATTGTGGCGATGCGCCGAAGAGTTGATTGTATTGATTCGTTTTTTTTTTACAAGCACCTGGGTCTATATTTATACACCCGAGGCAAGAGTCCGATTTGGACTTAAGCACGACCTCTACTTGACCACAACTTGGTCAATCCTTTCTAATCTCTAGAAAATAATTAAAAAGGACACACTATCACATACGGGCGCGTGCGGTTTCGGGATTTCTTTGGCTTCATGATAACCTGCGGGCCACCACTTCGGCACGCAATCTTTTCCTACCCGTCGCGCACTCCACCTTCCACTGACAGCGGGCCCCAGTCCAAATTTTGGTGTCAACACATGCCCCCCAAGCCGGGGTATGGAATTTCCATGCGCCGGATTGTTTCCCATTTCTCGCGCTTCCTTGATTCCCGCGCCGTACTCAACACACCTACAGTGCCCCTTCGTATCTTGTGCCGCCTGCAGCACGTCCCATCTTATAAATAGAAAGCTATCTACCATTCTTATCTTTCTTCCTTCTCTCGCCGGCGCGTCTCTTCATCTCCTCATCCTCTCTCCTCATCTTGCTGCCGGCGACCAATCTCCTCGGAAGACTAGGAAACGAAAACTTCACAAGATTTCTCGCATCTCCATCGCAATGGCGCAACTTACTGCTTCCTCCACTGCCGTCCCCGAGGTATCAATCTTCCACTCCATCCCCGTTCTTGAACTAGAATAGGGTTGTGTTCTTGCGGTACTGTAGATCCCTTCGTTCATAAGCCAGCTTCATTCTTCTTTAGACTCTTGACTTGATTAAATTCATTTTCATTGTTTCTAGGAACTGCGAAACCAGATCTTGATCCCTACAGAACTTGCCACACATCGTTACTTAGGACCCATGGGCGATCCAGATCCATTAACCTTCATCTGCAGCGAAACCCTTAGAATGCCCTTCAAGAGATCACCAGTAGCACTAGGGACATGGGCAGGTAGCTTCAGATCATGGCCCACTGAGATCCAAGGTTGGCGTGAATGGTTCCTTAGGGTCAAAGCTGCAAAATCGGCATTATGGGCAACTGTCGGCATAGACCACTGTTTAGAACTCTCCCTTGCCGATATGAAGAAGAATGAGCCAATGTTATCGGCATCCTGCTACTTCTGGTCTGACGCATTGAATGCCTTCCTTTTTGGCCATGTACCAATGACTCCAACCCTCATGGACGTCAAAATGCTTACCAATCTGGATGTAACCACTAATGCAAGCCTCCAGAGTTTGAAAGTCAAGCCATCACATAAGCTTGATGCCAGAGACATCGGCGGATGGAAGAAATATATCACCACCTTCCGGAAAACAGGACCAGTGACAGACAAAGAACATGCCGCTTTTCTGACGATGTGGCTTGAGCACTTCTTCTTCTTCTGCGGAGCCCAACTCGGTCCTGTATCCAATCTGCAGAACTTAGCAGAAAGATTAGCAGCTGGCACTGAAATGCCTATCGGCAAATATCTGCTTGGTGCCCTTTACTCCTCGCTTCATCAGGTTGCCGAGAAGCTTTGGCAGGATACCCCAATCAGCAATATTGGTGGTCTATGGTGGTTCCTTCAGATGTGGCTCACCCTGCACTCTTATAAAGCCATGCAACTTCAAGACTTGTATTCATACAGCTTTCCAACCCCTAATCAAGCTGGGCGCCGATGCACCTCACTGGGAGAAGCTTTGGTATCGATAGACGGAGTTAGAATGAATGCCGATCTCTTGGCTTCATACTTTAAAGCTTTCTACAGAGGCATCAATGATGATCATCTTGATTGGTTTCCATATGGAAACCCTGACATCATGGATCATTTTGAGATTCCTTTTACCTTTCGAGCTGACAATCCTCTCCAGAACGCAGTATCGGCAAACATCTTCGCAACCTGTATTAAGCCTTGCATTTTGCCGACAGGATTGAACGCAACAGGCCACCAAAGGCCGTCATACGAATTCTACAACCCTTCATTTGCTGCAAGACAAATGGGTCTCGGCCAGGTTCCTCCTAGTCTCTTTTATGCCGATAAGGTCAAAGCTCGTGCCGTCATCGAATCAACTCTGGAGTATTCATGGCTATTCGGTTTGACTGAGAATCTACCCCTCGGCCATATCGACAACATTGTATTGGCTCCTTCTTGCACGAGGCTCTTCAGGCAGTGGTGGGCAGAATGGTCCAAACATCTCCAATGCGCCAACACAGCATCCTTTATCTCCAATCTTCCGCTTCCCGAACCAATAGGAGAGGTAACCGATCTCAATTTCCTTCATTTTTACTCATCGACAAATCTTTAACTGTAGCTTTTATTTTGCAGTCTGACACCGAGGATGCTCCCACGGAAAGCATCAGCAGAATCGGCATTGTGTACGTGGCTGCACATCCAGATCCCGTCCTTGGCTCTGACGCACCAACACCAGCTCAAGTTCTCAAGGGCCAAACCTCTAAAACAAAGCGTCAAGGCCCCCGCTTCAAAGTCCCAGCCAAGCGTCATAGAGCTCTTTTGAAACAACCAAGCTCTGCACCAACTCCTCCCAGCAGCCCAGTAATCATTCTTGTCTTCATAATCAATTTTCATGATTTGGCAAAAATTGATATCTAACCTTTGTTTTAATTTCAGGGCAATTCTGGAGAAGCTGTCGAGGAAACTGAAGTTCGTTCTCCTGAAGCCCATGCTGACACCGAGCCTGAAGAAACCGAAGTCTACGCTGAAACCGATGCCGAAACTGCCCAACAAGCACCAGCTGCTACCACCTCAGAAGAAATCGGCATCGAGACTCAACCACAGGTTTGTCCTTGAAATTTGTCCATCGGCATCTACATCTTTATTGACTTCACATTTGATTAGATGCAAGAGCGAAGGGAAGAAGAATCGGCAAACCTCTCTGTTGATGAACCTGGAACTTCTCAAGCAGCTCCTACGCAGAACATACCAGGGGGTCGTTTTTCAGATCCTGGAGCATCTTCTTCTCAGGCTATTCCAATTGAAGTTGATGTCGATTTATCTGAGGTAATAAATGTCGATTTACTCCATCAATTTTCCGTCTAATAACCATCTTCTGTACCCACAGGCACGTGTAGTGGAGCCAATCATCGCCATACATCATCGGCAACCACTGCCAATCGATATTCGCAATGAACTGGTTGAGCTGGAGAAAAGACTTGACTTTGCCACCACCGAAGATCTTACTCGCAATGCAAGTCCAATCCGCGCTAGATTTGAAGTGATCCAGAATCACCTTCCAAGGGACTTGAGAGTTGCACTCCACCCAGTGGCATACATGGAGTTTCGGCGTCTCGACTACGAACAAGCTCAAGAAAATGTCAACCGCCGATCCCATCAACGTCAACTCGTCTTGGCAGCAGAGAAAGCTCTTGAGCTCTCACAGCAAGAATTGGAGAAATACAACTCCATGAAGGAGCAGCTAGCAGAAGAGGAAAATCGGCTGACTCAGCTGAAGAAAGAAGCCGAAGACTTGAGAGCAGCTCTGCAGGCTAAGGAACAAGAAGTATCGGCATCGGCAGAAACCATTGCCAAGATCAATGCCTCCATGCTTCAACAAAAAGATTCGCTCAATGCCTCCATTGAAGCTTCACAACGCGCCTGGGCATCCGTGCCTGCAGAGATTGAGTCTGATGACAATGACAACTATGTCTTGGCCGAGATTGATCAGCTTCGCATACATGCACTAGATGTACTCCGTGATTATCTGTATCCTCGTAGTGCATGAACTTGTAATCATCAAACAATGTCTTCCAATCTCTGTAATATATATATTCCTTTTATATATTTTCCCTAAGGGCGATACCATTAGCATCGGCCATCTTAAAGGCGACGCTCTTAACGTCGGCTCTGTCAAAACTCAACCGAACACTTTAAAGATCTACCAATAAGGTAATATACTTTAAATACTTTGCATTAAGCGCTCGGCTGAATTCCAATCTCTTTCGTCGATCGGCTGATTATCGATTGCATCGTTCTTCACTTCCATCAACCGATCAACATCCGTATCTGATAACTGCTACAGCAACCGTGGAGTTACCGATCCTTCAGTGATGCAAACACCTTCATCGGTAACATCCAGTGCTTCACCTTCCCAGTAAGTTCCTGATATGCACGGCAAGCTTTCGACCATCGTCGGCAAGAAGTCTGCAGTAGCCACACTCACCGATTTGTCAGCCTGAATAGTTTCCACCTCGTCGCCGATCCACTGGATAAGGAGCTGATGCATCGTAGATGGGATACAGCAATTAGCATGAATCCAATCCCTACCCAACAGTACGGCGTACGATCCTTTGCCTTCAATTACGAAGAATGTCGTCGGCAAAGTCTTGCTCCCGATAGTGACCTCGACATTGGTGACTCCTTTGACTTCAGAGCTCCTGCCCCCATAATCCCTCAACGTCATGTTGGTCTTGGTCAGCTCTTCAGGCAATTTGCCGATTTTCCTGTATGTCGCCATCGGCAAAACATTGACAGCAGCACCACCATCGACCATCATCTTGCTCATCGGTTTGCCATTAACGAAACCATTAAGGTACAGAGCCCTCAGATGGAGATGATCAACGCCAGACGGCTTCTCAAACACTGCCTGCTGTGGACCCAATAACAACTCGGCAGAAGCTTCTTCTTCCGACTCATTAATGTCTAAAGAACTAAATTCTCGTGGCAGCATAAATACCATATTAACAGGAGCTTCAACTTCATGTACTTGAGATTTGACTTTTGGTCTCCATACCTTTTTTGACTTAGGCCCCTTGTCATGATCATCTTTCTGGTTCACTTCCTTGTTCAGCTCCCGGCAACGTGCCCTCTGTACTCTTCTCTTTTGAGTCTTGGTAAAAATACCACTCGGACACCATTGGCCTTCTTCTGTGAACTCACCTGATCATCTTCTTCCTGATCTTCAACTTGATTAACAGGACCAAGCCTTTCGTGCACAGAAACCCTTGATGCTGGTCTGCCTTCAAAGCAATCATGCTGTCTCCGCATAGGGACTCGGCTTGAAGTACCAACTTCTCTGTACAAATCCCCAGATCTTCTGCTACAACCTGGACAGCCTTCAATTGGTGGCAATTTCATACCTTGTTCCCAACAGTACTGAAAGAAAGGACAGTTCCAGTGTGGATCGAAGTCATCATCACTAGTCCTCCTGTCTTCCCTCTCTCTTTTCCTTGAGTACTTGCCGATCAATCCAGCAGACCCACCGATCATGTTGACTGGAAAAGGATGCCCATCAATCTTCATCGGCTTTTGACCAGAGAATTTAATGCGATCACTCTCAATTGCCGATTGGATCTGTTGCCTGAACACCTTGCACTCATTGGTGTGATGAGAGGGAGTATTATGCCACTTGCACCACTTGATCTTCTTCAACTCCTCAGCTGAAGGCAACGTGTGATTAGGCGGGAGTTGGATAAGCTTCTCTTGTAGCAGCAAATCGAATATCTTGTCGGCTTTATTGATGTCGAAGTCATATTTCTTTTCTTCTGCCTTCTGCTTGACCCATGGACAGAGAACAGTCTTCTTATTCCTGGTCCACTCAGCAAGAGCAACTTCAGCTTCATCATCAGAATCAGAAGAATAATCAGCATAAGCCGCCTGAAACTGTCTGCCACGTGTATTCTGAACACGCCCTTCATGAATCGACGCCTTCTGAAAGAGCTGTGCTAAGCCATCGACTTCCTGAGGTGCAAACTTATCTCTGATTTGAGGCAATAAACCCTGATAAGCAATCTCAGCCATTTGCCGATCCGTCAGATTCAGGTTATAGCACCTCCCACGGATGACTCTGAATCTCTGGACAAAATCGGCAACTGACTCTCCAGCCTTCTGACGAACAGCTGTCAAATCTGATATGCTCAACTCTGCCATGCCAGTGAAGAAATAAGAATGGAATTTCTTTTCCAAATCGGCCCAATTCCGCACGGATCCCGCAGGGAGGGAGGTGAACCATGAGAATGCCGATCCAGATAGTGACAGAGGAAACAGACGGACCTTCAATGCATCTTGTGCCGATGCCTCTCCCAACTGTGCCAAATATCTGCTAATGTGCTCCACTGTGGATACATTGTCTTGCCTAGAAAACTTGCAGAACTCTGGCAGCTTGTAACGATGTGGCAGAGCAACTTGTTCCATCCACTCTGGATATGGACGTCGATACAAAAAACTCTGCTCCTTGGGCTTGAGGTCAAACTGCTCCTTCATGACTTCAGCCAGCCTGGCGACTATATCTTCTGATGAACTTTGCACTTGCCCCCCAGCCGTCTGAGATGACTGCTGCGGTTGTGGCTGAACCTGAGCAGGTTGCCCCCTGGTGTAATGCTCACTGTAATCTGCCACTCTATGATAGCCTTGCGGTATCTCTTGGTTGAACAGTGCAGGATTGACATTGGGAGCCAAATGATATCTTGTCTGAGGAGTTTGACTCGTCCTTGGTTCATTAGCTGCACCGGCTACTTCCCTCTGCGTGGACATCGGCGCATCAATAAGACTTGGAGCCGATACCCGAGCTGCTCCTGCAGCCAAAGCTTGAGCACTTGGAGACCACAATTCTGGCGGCATGCCATATGGTTGCCTCTGTTGACCAGCAGCACTCGTCTCTTCTTGAGCTGTGGGTTGACCACTAGGAGGTGCAGGACGTGCTGGAGTAGTAGGTGGTAAAGTAAATGATGGCCCCATAAATCCAGAATCAAACTGCAAGGTCCCATTAGCAAATGCCTTGAGCATGTTGTACAGAGTGTTAACAAGCACCCCTGACTGGTTAATGAAAGCTTTGTGAACCGCAGTATTCACAACTTCATCCAACAGAGCTTGATCCGGCATCTTCGCAGCTTTGATTGTAGCCAATTCTTCTGCTCTCATCACCACTGGCGAAGCCAATACTGATGTAATCTTGCCGCGTGTCATCTTGATGGTCTCAAAGTACTTCACTTGGCAATCGTACAGATAACTCTGATATGCCTTTTTCTGATCCAAAGACATCTTCTCCCAAGCATTAAGCTCATTGTTGCCAGTGACTTCAGAAGAATCTTTATCATCTCGAACAAAAGGTGCAGGAATCATGATCTTGTTGCCCTTTGTATCAACGAGCAAAGTACCATCATCAGCAACAGCTTGAACGAACGCCATCTGCTTCTAAGAACTTGATCTGTCCCACCGGGCGTGCCAAAAAGTGTGTTGACGGTAAAATGTGTGTTCTACCGCTCGCACACGTGGCCTGAGAGATTTGCTTCACTCTGTTCAGGACCAAAACTTGGAACGCGGTGAATTCCGGAGCGTGCCAGTCGATTTTCCCTGCAAATCGACAAAGACAAGAAAAGCGTGTAAAATTCCCGGACTATCGGCCCCGGACAGGCCGATGCGTAACCGCAGCCGATGTTAGCGAATAAAAGATAATAAAATAAGCACTCGGCTGTCGGCTGTAAACGAATCGACATGTCGCAACAGTAAAAACTTGCACGATAAATAAAGCAAGGCATGCATCAAGATCTGCAATCGGCAAAGCATGCAATCGGCAACATCTATCGGCAAGCAACACAGTAAGGTGAATCGACATTGACGAAAGAAGGCTCAGACATATATTTGAACGAATAAAGCAATTTAAAGGCATGCAAGTATAGATCTGAACGTGGTAAACAATCGGCTAAACACCCCGAAAGAACGATTAAACCAATAATCACTAATTATACCCATAAACTGACAATCGCTTCACCGAGGACACGTCAACTAAGTGAAGTAGAACAGGACAAGTCAAACTGTTCTACACGATCGGCAGGTACAAGTATAATCGGCAACTACCGGTCCCAGATACTCAGTAAATTAAATCTAACTCTTAGCAACTGTTTCGCCGAGGACACGTCAACTAAACGAAGCAGACAGGACAAGTCAAACTGTCTACCCAATCACCAAGAGCAGATCTCATCGACAAAGCACCTTAACCGTGACTCGAATAACCAGATCAAACAGGAATCGACATCAGCAATCGGCAGCAAGGTCGCGGCGAGGACAAGTCAACTAACCATGACAAAGAATTGGACCAGGTCTTAAACAATTCCATGCAGTCGATACGTAATGTAAACCCTAGATTGATCTAGATTACCGGATAACTAGCAGCCACATCAATCTCTAATATGGACAAGTCGACATACTAAAGATCGATGCGCTTACTGACGAGATCCAGACGAGCCGGAGCCCCGATGGACACCGGTGACGAAAAGACCCGTCGAGAAATTGTGGCGATGCGCCGAAGAGTTGATTGTATTGATTCGTTTTTTTTTTTACAAGCACCTGGGTCTATATTTATACACCCGAGGCAAGAGTCCGATTTGGACTTAAGCACGACCTCTACTTGACCACAACTTGGTCAATCCTTTCTAATCTCTAGAAAATAATTAAAAAGGACACACTATCACATACGGGCGCGTGCGGTTTCGGGATTTCTTTGGCTTCATGATAACCTGCGGGCCACCACTTCGGCACGCAATCTTTTCCTACCCGTCGCGCACTCCATCTTCCACTGACAGCGGGCCCCAGTCCAAATTTTGGTGTCAACACCGCCATTCGGTGTTTGTCCTGTTCGCCTAGGTATAGGTTTAGGTCTTTCCGTGGGGGTCGCTCCAGGCGACGGCTACTGCGGTTGTTAGGGTTAGGGTTTCTCTAGTGGTCTGGTCGACGAAAGTGATAGAGGTGGTGCGGCGTTGTCAAGTTGGTCGGCATGGTGTCCTGAGCTAATGAAACCTTGCTTTTCCCTCGCAAAAAAAAAGTTTTATTTCAATGGTGGGAGCAGGTATTGCTCAATTACATGACAATTGCACCTGCATGCATGCAATGTGGTTGATGACAGAATCCCATGTAGATACGGGAAGGAATGCAGGAAGTAGTACAGTGTTGGCGGTCGTTAAACCATGTTTTGACCGCCACCCTACCGGTAAATAAATGTATAACACCAAGATTTTGTGCATAGTAGATAGGAATAATGCTACTCCACTGGTTTTGGTGGATATTTGGATGCAGGAGTGAATAATGGAGAAAAGTGGGCCCAGCCAGGGAAAATCCCTGGCCGGCCGGCCCCACCCTAGGCCGGCCGGCCCCACCTGGTGGCCGCAGGCCCCAGGCTTCCTCCGGTGGGCTGGAAACTGGTCCACAACGCATAATTCAAGGCCCAACCCAGCGGATTTGCGCCGACTAACCAGAGGTGGGCCATTTGGGCCTTAACTTGGCCCCTACTGCAATTCTGCCGCCCCCACGAAGTAGCCGACCTTCAGACCGCCTTCAGGAGTGAATCAGGAGCGTTGAGGCAGAAGGCGGTGGCCAACCGCCACAGGGGACGGCCGGCCGGCCCCCCTACCTGGCCGGCCGGCCGACTTTGGCGCCACCGCCTCTCCAGCTTCGGCTATTTAATCCCCTGGGTCCTGGAGAGGCTATAAATACCCCTGGCCGGCTGCAGAAACAATTCGCACCATCACACTTCATCCAAGTGTTCATTAGTTTAGTAGTAGCTTTGGGAGTTAGAGTAGAGTAGAGTAGAGTGAGAGCTCTCTCGGGCTTCCGGAGTTTTCTCGGAGTTCGGTATAGTTCTTTGTATCCTTACTCTTTTGAGATATTATTTTATTTAATATATAATTAGTTTTATCTTTATTTATTTCTTTTAGTAATTCTTTTCTATTTAGTTTATTTATTCTGTTAAGTAAGTGCTCGTAGAAGTCTTATTGTGGGATTCGTGATTGTTGGAGTACGCAAGTACGAGAGAGTGCCTTCGTCGAGATGACGTCGTGTGAAATCTGTGCTTGTTCATTCTTAGATAGGACTGCTCCGTTGATCAAGAGTAGTTCCTCTAGGCGGGTTGTAAGCGTGGCGCTTAGATCTTGGCCTATGCACGTTTGGCACCCAGCCCCACGGAGGATGATAGCCGCGAGTGTATGTGACAGCTGCACCGGTCTCTGTAATCCACCACGTCCGGGTTGGACTCAGCAGGGTCTTAATTATAGCATACGGTTCCCTAGGTTTGAACTAGCATCATCGGTTGACCTAGCACGTGTGTGCCCCGAAACGACATGACTTGTATGTGTGTGATCTTAACTAGAGTAGATAACCTTTGTAGATTAGACTACTAGAAACAGTAAATACTAGGTAAACATACAGGTAGCCTTAGCTCTATCTCGTTGCTCTCCCAAATGTATACTACAGTTTTTCTTTTATTACCTTGGATTTGAGGATGTGTGTGCCACCCATATATATCATGCCTATCTTACCCCCGTCTCAAGTATAGTTTGATACATTATTCTTTCTCCAAATTATCCAGTGCATTGCTACTGTTCAGCTCCCTTTTGCTCTACTTCCCTGCGGAAATATAAATACGATAACCCTGGAATACTCCAAGGTGAAATGCTACAATGGTGATCCGTGCGCTTGCGGAATTAATGAATTTAATTTTATCGCATAAGAACCGCCAACATACAGCAATGCGCGCTCGTGTAGCTAAGCGCAGGTGGCCGCCGGGTTGTCCTTCCCAAGAGCCCCTCCCTTGGTCTCGTCTCCTCCAGCTGCCGTTGCGAGCGGGATGAGGCCCTTGTCCCTGCACGTCTTGATGGCGGCGTCGAACATGTCCTCCACAGTGTACCTGAACCTGAACCCGAGGTCGAGGAGCTTCTTGGACGACAAGTGCACAAGCGGGAGGTCGTCTTCGATCCCGGGGAACTTGTCGGGGATGTCGTACTCGGGGTACCTGTCCCTGAGCATGGCGGCGAGGCCATGGATGGTGGCGTTGTCGGAGGAGCAGACATAGCGGCCGGCGACGTCCGGTTGCTCGATGAGGTAGATCTCAGCGTCGCAGAGGTCGTCGATGTGCACGAACTAAATCTGCTTGAGGATCGAGTAGTGGGGCTGGTTCCCCGTGATGGGCGCCAGCGCGGTGATGAGGCTAGGCGGCATGGACGTGCTAAGGAATGGGCCGACCACCAGCGTCGGGATGATGCTGATGAGGTCCAGGCCGTGCTCCGCCGCGTAGCCAGGGCCGCCTTCTCCGCTAGGAACTTGGACACGAAGTACATCTGCACCACAGTCCAATTAGTATATAACCCGGCGTTAGCGCCACTGCCATGCGTAATAGTATAGAGGAGTTTTACGGTGCCCTATACAACCAGTATATACTGGTGGTACGTAGAATCTGAAGGAAATGTACCCATCCGGTCATCTTGACACGGCGGCAGAAGTCGGCGTAGGTCCAGTTGTTGTGGTCATAGACGGGCCTCTGCCGCTCCTCGACGTTGACGGCCCCTGCGGAGGAGGTGAAGACGATGCGCCTCACGGTGCCGGCGTCCTTGCAGGCGCGCATGATGCTCAGCATCCCTTCCACCGTCGGCTTGATCACCTCGTTCTGCAGTGCAGCAGAAATCTTCTTAATACTCTGCAGGACTTGTTGGTGGGAAAGGGCGGTTTTATATATATATATATATATATATATATATATATATATATATATATATAGTGTAGGTATAATCTGTAGCTAGCCACGTAATACCAAATTCTGTAGCCGGACCACACGACCGCACCAGACACCTGGGGCGCGCCCACCCCGACCGCGACTCGAGTCGGAATCAACACAAGGAAGCGTCACCCGCCGCCGCCCCCCGCCCCCGCGAACCGAGCGGTCCGGTCAGGAACCACGGCGGCGCTGCGCCGGATCCAGTGTGCGATTGTAAATCGGACGCAACTTCTTCATGAATGGAACAAGTACGGCGGAGATCGAACTGCTGAGGAGCCGTACACAGCTTGGAGGAGAACGAGATGTGCATTGCCTTCTTCCTTGGTATTGCTCCGTCGATCCGCTCCTCTCCCAAATGCTGTTTTTCATCCACCGATGCCTTTGGTCAGATTGAAAAATCAATTGATATTCGACTCCTTGTAGATCTTGAGGGCGCCCGCAGATTATTAAGTTATTGGTATGCTTGATTCGAGTTGAATTTTATGCTGCCGGGGATGTCGTTTTACAAGGCGTAGCTAAGGTACGAGATATTAGTGCCGTGCTGCTAAACAGAGGGCAGAAGCAGAGCAGAGAGAGATCCTCCGCATGGGGTATCGGCCTGAATCAGCATGCAGATAGCTTCTGGATGTTTTTAGTCTTCAGCAGCGCAGGAATTCCATTTGTTTGCCATGGTTTTACAGAGTACAGACAAAGTGGTGGTTTCCTCCCATCTTTTTGTAATTTTAATTTTGATTTAAGCCCGTTCGATTCAGAACCTGTATTTTGCAACAGAAAGAATGATAAAGTTGAGAACAGATGCTTCTTGTATTTGTGATGAACATATGTCCATGAAGTTATTGTCGGTACATCTAATTATTTATGAACTGGAGGTACGTCTGGACCTCTGGTGCTAAGGGAATTGACATGATATCAATTGACTAGGCACCGATCCACTGACCAAGCGAGAATTTGTTCTACATGCCCTGCTAAGCCATCAGAACTGGATGCATGATTTTTTTTAGATTAAAGATTTTCTTCAAGTTAGTATCAACCATAATGATGTTCATTGAGCACAATGTCAGCCTTGCTAAAAATTGCTTCACATAACATCGTCAAAATTCAATGAGAAGAAAGGTGAATCATGAAACAGTCCCGTGTCATGTACAACACATAATATGAAATTCTGTTGAATTGATTACTGAATAATTGAAGTGTCTGATAGCTAGGCTTTGACCTTTTACAAGTTCAAGATGCAAACAGGTGAGATAAACCAGGCCAGCCATACACTCGTCGTAATTGGATTACTTAACAAGTACACACTGATAGATACATCAACTGTATATGTTTATACATCCGGAATGTGGAGGGAAATACAAATTTTTACAAACAGAGATTTATTCTCATCAAGTTGCAGCTGGCTCAGCAACCATCGATATCAGATCAACCCACCATGCCTGTTGGCTGCTCCTAATTAAGCACATCTTGCCCAAAATTAGCCAAAGACAGGGTAGCTACAGTTGTACGTCACGTGCACCTCAAGCTGCAGCTGCTCCTGCCCAGTAAATTGAATCCGGGGTTGATGCACATCTTACCTAGTATCTGAGATAATATTTACTTATGAAACAAATATTGGAAACCCTAAAACATCTAGGATTCACAAGACTGGATTTCCATAGCAGAAACAGCAATTATTAGGCACCACTGATTTGGGCGAAATAGTGATCTATCTCACTTGGATATCTGCAAAGATGGCATATGGTTCACAATATAGCACGAAAAATTCATGATTTGGTAACAGAGGACGAAAACTATCGAATATTAACAATTTCAAATTTAATCATGTTGAATAGAATTACATCGTTGTGAATATGAACGCACATAATGAAGAACTTGACCAGGAGGCCTTGTCACCTGGAATAATTATAACAGCAATAGGAAACAAATCATATCATTGTGGCACTCACTACTCAGGCCACCTAACTGCCCTTAAAAATTATGCTGCACAAATCATTCAAATATCAAAAACCATCAAAATCTAACATATTTCATGGCTCTCTCATATGGAATAAATTGCACATTGTCCAGCAAATAAAAATAAAATGATCCAGCAAATAAAAAGGAAATGGTCCGTTAGCAATGTGCACTACGCATTTTGTCTGACCAAAAATCCGTTAGGCGAATCATAAAATTAATATAGTAACAATTTTCAACAATGAGAAGACGATTTCAGATTAACAATTCAAATGGGGCATGATTATGTTTATATGCTTGCCTCAAGGCCATCAGTAAGCATCTTAGTTCAGTAGCAGCTCGATGACCAGTTCTCCAACTCAAGTGGCTTCCATGCGTCCATGCCTGTTGGTTGCTCTCCAATAAGAGCATGGAACCAGCCCATAATTTTCACAGGAGACCTGCTCACCTGGAACAATCATAATAAAAACAATAATAATAATAGTCATTTCACATTTCTGAAATTAATGAATCAACAATGAGCTGGCGATCTGAAATTGGAAACAACATATTATATGCTGATTCAAAATAAAACCAGAGATCAATGGTTTTATTGACACCATATTGGTCAAGATTCAGAAAACACACCATCCTGGACGCAGAAACTATCACCTACACACCAATTCTGAAGCTGAAAGGATTTTATTTACAATAATCACATCTGGACTGCGAAGGATGGAATAAAGTTTCTGACTCGCATCCTCAACGGTTTGGCCACCATGTATAATTGCAGACAACCTATATTACTGCTCAACACCTCATTCATATGCAAAAGTTTTTGATCCAGTATGCACGTATTGTTACCAGGGATTGCCAAAAGCAAATACACCAGTGGCGAACAATTCAAACAAAAAATATACATCAGAACAACAGGATCATTCAGCAAGAATGCAGTGGCAAAAACTGTCAATTTAGGCAGACGGTAACAAGGGAACACGGTAAAAATTAGCTCCAGATCTCCCAGCAAGAATATATTGCCATTGCAATAGATCGTTGGGAAAATTTTGTTATTTATTTGTTGGTTAAAAAAACCATGTCATATGTATTCATTCATCTATTTAAACTCCTAGGGATTTCTGAAAAAGATTATAGACAACCATACAAGAGGCCTTATCACCCAGAATAGTAATACCAAAAATTGTGGACAATCATAATACAGTCATTACTGTATACTGATAAACAAATTACACTGCAGGATTGGTCTTGTCGTATAACTGTGTGAGAAAGAGGCATTATGCTGTTACCAACTTTTCGTACAGGTGAAAATCACATCCTGCTAGATCCTCAAATAGGCAGTCTGCATCAATTTGGGGAAATTGGTAGTCAATCCATCAGACAAACGGATTCAAAGGAAAAAAAGGAATACAAAGCCAGCAAAGAATTGTGCGGCATGCCAAAAAGAAAAAAAGTTCTGCAAATCCTGCTGTGGCTGAAAGGTGATTAATCTTGCTGCTAATCGGTCGCCGACGCTGCCATAAAAAATTGGAAACGGCTAATCACCTAACCCACATCAACCTAATTAAACGTGACCCAAGACCAACCAAATCGGGAATCTGATGGGGAAAAGCGCGGATGCTAACCTGGGCTAATCACCAGCTGAGATGTAGGATCGCATTTGATTTATCAACGGAAAGCGGCCACCAACAATCCCTTTCCATCAGCATTGCGGATTCAACGGGGACAGCCGCCGAAAGCCAAAGCATCCACCGGGAAATCGCCTGAGAAACACACACGGTGAGGGAACCAAATTGTAGAAACGGAACTGGAGCGACACCGGCGATGGATTGGTGCGAGCTTACCGGCAAGCGACGGAATCCTGGAACGGATCGACGGGACGACGGAGAAGAAGCACTTTCCGGGCGGCGCAGGGAGCTCCTCCACCTCGAGAATGTGGGATGGGGAACGGTTTGAAGCGGGGTGCGGCCAGGACGGACAATTTTGGTTCGGGTTGGGTCCGGCTGCAGCGGGTCGCGCGGGGCGGTCCTGTGGCTCGGTCCGGCCACAGAATTAGCTATTCTGTAGCCAGGTACGAGTAATAGATTACCTATATATATATATATATATATATATATATATATGCATTTGTTTTATTACCTCGGGGTCCTGGGACTCAAAGTCCATGGGCGTGGTCACGTGGAAGACGCCGCTGCAGCCCTTGATCGCCGCGTCGTAGCTGCCCTCCTCGCTCATGTCGGCTTTCCAGATGGGCAGTCGCTCCTTTGCTCCGGGAAGGTCCAACAACGGCTTCGTCTTTGTTGGCGGTTCTTATGCGATAAAATTAAATTCATTAATTTCGCAAGCGCACGGATCACCATTGTAGCATTTCACCTTGGAGTATTCCAGGGTTATCGTATTTATATTTCCGCAGGGAAGTAGAGCAAAAGGGAGCTGAATAATAGCAATGCACTGGATAATTTGGAGAAAGAATAATGTATCAAACTATACTTGAGACGGGGGTAAGATAGGCATGATATATATGGGTGGCACACACATCCTCAAATCCAAGGTAATAAAAGAAAAACTGTAGTATACATTTGGGAGAGCAACGAGATAGAGCTAAGGCTACCTGTATGTTTACCTAGTATTTACTCTTTCTAGTAGTCTAATCTACAAAGGTTATCTACTCTAGTTAAGATCACACACATACAAGTCATGTCGTTTCGGGGCACACACGTGCTAGGTCAACCGATGATGCTAGTTCAAACCTAGGGAACCGTATGATATAATTAAGACCCTGCTGAGTCCAACCCGGACGTGGTGGATTACAGAGACCGGTGCAGCTGTCACATACACTCGCGGCTACCATCCTCCGTGGGGCTGGGTGCCAAACGTGCATAGGCCAAGATCTAAGCGCCACGCTTACAACCCGCCTAAAGGAACTACTCTTGATCAACGGAGCAGTCCTATCTAAGAATAAACAAGCACAGATTTCACACGACGTCATCTCGACGAAGGCACTCTCTCGTACTTGCGTACTCCAACAATCACGAATCCCACAACAAGACTTCTACGAGCACTTACTTAACAGAATAAATAAACTAAATAGAAAAGAATTACTAAAAGAAATAAATAAAGACAAAACTAATTATATATTAAATAAAATAATATCTTAAAAGAGTAAGGATACAAAGAACTATACCGAACTCCGAGAAGACTCCGGAAGCCCGAGAGAGCTCTCACTCTACTCTACTCTACTCTAACTCCCAAAGCTACTACTAAACTAATGAACACTTGGATGAAGTGTGATGGTGCGAATTGTTTCTGCAGCCGGCCAGGGGTATTTATAGCCTCTCCCGGACCCAGGGGATTAAATAGCTGAAACTGGAGAGGCGGTGGCGCCAAGGTCGGCCGGCCGGCCAGGTAGGGGGGCCGGCCGGCCGTCCCCTGTGGCGGTTGGCCACCGCCTTCTGCCTCAACGCTCCTGATTCACTCCTGAAGGCGGTCTGAAGGTCGGCTACTTCGTGGGGGCGGCAGAATTGCAGTAGGGGCCAAGTAAAGGCCCAAATGGCCCACCTCTGGTAAGTCGGCGCAAATCCGCTGGGTTGGGCCTTGAATTATGCGTTGTGGACCAGTTTCCAGCCCACAGGAGGAAGCCTGGGGCCTGCGGCCACCAAGTGGGGCCGGCCGGCCTAGGGTGGGGCCGGCCGGCCAGGGAAATTCCCTGGCTGGGCCCACTTTTCTCCATTATCCACTCCTGCATCCAAATATTCACCAAAACTATGGAGTAGCATTATTCCTAACTACTATGCACAAAATCTTGGTGTTATACATTTATTTACCGGTAGGGTGGCGGTCAAAACATGGTTTAACGACCGCCAACAACCTCCCCAAGCTTAAACTTTGCTCGTCCCGAGCAAACTCAACTCAGGGTACCGGCGGATCAGGAGTTACAAAGAAGCGCCCCATGGGTAATAAAGATGCAACAACATACTCCCTAAACAGTGATAAGTGTACGAGGGCACGAAATATTCATGAGTGTTGCAAAAATCGTGGGGCTTATAAGTTACACCTTGTCATGCAGCATTGAAGATTAGAACGACACTTTTGGACAAGTGAACAATTCTAGCAGGTATGCATCCAGAGTTTTTATGTGCTGCAAGGTAAGGCGCAAATATTCTCCTTCGTTTTGGATGGCACTTCTCTTACAACCCTGATGTGAGTCTTATTCCTACAAGCTTCACTCATCCTACCTTCTACCAAATGAGGCTTTGTATGTGGAGCTTGGTATGGAACGCATAAGTGCCATGCATATATTGTAAAGCTAAAGAATGAGTCTCAATCAACATAGCAACTCCATTTATTTTGGTCATAAGAGATGATGTGATGTAGGGGGAGAAAATGGACTCACACTTGTGGAAGGGGGTTTTGAAAACATTGGTCCTTTATTTTGCTCAAGATGTTTATGATAAGAACCATGTAGCCATTGACTTTTGTCATGCAACCATGGAGGTTTTTTTTTTTTGACTACTCCATGGTGCAAAGGGCCATAATTTTTGCATGGTTCAAAGGAAACATTTTGAAATATTCTTGAGCTTTTTGGATGGACCAAAAGTTTTGCAAATTCCGAAAAATGTTTGGTTGATTTATCCAAACATTCCCCTTTTTATTTGGTGGAAAGAAATTTTCGAAAACACACGCGAAGGAATTATGACCAAAATTAGGAGTGCTTAGTTTCAAGAGTACATCAAACCTTAACAAAACTTAATACATAAGCAAATGGCTATGAGTGGGGCTGTTTCGAATATTATGATATGGCTCTGGTAGGTAAATAAATCCTCACACTAAGAGAAGTGTGCCAAAACAGAAGGGTTTTAGGTACTTGCAGCAATTCAAGAAAAACGTCTCTGGATGAAACCATACTGAAATTGCAACAAGTCCTAATCATGCCATATCACAATCCACAATGCTCAGACTTGGTGTAACAAATGCAACCCACGGAAATAAGCAATACTCATGATGTGATCATGCTCAAATGAAAATAACACATATGTCAGGAGTAGAAGTTGCATCTATGCTACACATGGGAAGCTAATTTGTAACTCGATCATCATTTCCCTTAAGCGTAGCATAACACCAAGATTCTAGCATTTATTCGAAATAGGGAGTTTATTTATTTATTAAGAAAGTTAGAAATACTTACCTGGGGGTCCTCCCCAAGCTTGAGTCTTTGCAAGACTCGAGCTAGTGTTGAACTCCGTCTCACCTGGGGGCCCTCCCCAAGCTTGAGTCTTTGCAAGACTTAAGCTTGATTCAGGTTCTTCCACCTCCTTCTTGATCTGCAAAAAGAGTGAGGATGATACAAGTGGCTAGCCCCTAATGGGCATTGCCGGGAATCCTTTTTTTTTTTATTTTGTTTTTATGGTTTATGAAAAAAAGAAAAACAAGTGCTAGGCCTAGCTAGGATAACGATTGGGATGGCCTCCCCAATCGGAGGGCTCTCATTTTTACGTCTTTGAGCTAGACGTTCTCCATGTCTTCAATTTGTTTGGACCTCGCTCGCTGGAGAATTTGGCGGGGCTGAGGTTCCGTCTTTCTTCCGCCACACTTTAGTTGTCTTCTTTGTACTTGTGGCGGCGACCTTTTCTTTATTAGGCGCCTTTGTTGTACTCTCATCGGTCGATACCGTAGCTGCCTTCTTCTTTCTTGAGCGCCTCGCTCTCCTCTTCTTAGGCGATTGTGACTCGCCTACTCCTTCTTGTGGTGGAGGAGCAAGAGGGGCTTGAGGTGTGTTTGGCGGCTGAGGCATCCTCCTTGGAGTCCTCCAATATTTTGCTAGCCTTCTTGCATTCTCTCTTTCCAGATAGTCTCTCATGTATGCAATAAGCTTGTCTGGCTGTGGCATGGGTGGAGTAATCTCAATCTTCTCCACTCTCCTTGGGTCCTTTCCATATATGACCCTCACTTGCTTGCATTGTTCAACCTTAGGCTTGAAGCTGAACGTCTCTTCCCTGCCGTTGAAGTCCAAGTGGATTTCTCCCGCCCCCACGTCGATGTTGGCGTTGGTGGTGCTCAAGAACGGCCTCCCAAGGATGAGAGGGGTCTTGACATCCACTTCCATGTCAAGCACAACAAAGTCGACGGGGACGAAGAAGTTTCTGATCTGTACAGGGACGTCTTCGGCAATACCCGCAGGATGACGAACGGACTGATCTGCGAGCTGCAAGCACATAGCCGTAGGCGATAATGGACAGTTTAACCTGTCATATACCGTCTTTGGCATAACGCTCACGCTTGCACCCAAGTCACAAAGCGCTTGAGAGAAGTGCTGGCTGCCAATCGAACACGGGATAGTAGGGCATCCTGGATCCTTCTTCTTTTCCGGAAGAATGTTCAGAATGGCTGCGCTGGACTCTTCTGTAAGCTTCACTACCTCCATTGCTGGAATGGGGCGCTTGTTGTTGAGGATGTCCCGGAAATACCTAGTATAAGTAGGTACCTGCATGGCATCAAGCAGCGGAATATGCACATATATATGCCGGATGGCCTCAACAAATTTACCGAAGCGCTCATCCACGGTGAGCTTCTTCCTGCGGTCAGGATAGGGCAAGCCTGTGGTGTCAAAATACTCGTGAGGTGCTGTCTTAGGTGGAGTTTGCTCAACGGGAGGATCTATCGTTGGTTCCTCCTCGGAGCTCTCCTTCTCGGCATCTTCCTTTTCAGGGACCTTCTTTTCTGGAACCTTTTTACCGGCCTTCTCCTTAGGAGCTGCGTTTGGCGTCTTCCTCTCTGCACCCTTGGGGTAAGGTGGGTCCACAGTACCTCTTCCGCCCCTGGTGGTGATAGCACTAACACTCTCCTTTGTACGAGGAGCCTGCACAGCTAAAGCTATTTGCGTAATTTGCGTTTCTAGCATTTTGTTATGGCTTAGCTGATTCTGCAGGGCAGTGCTGAACGACTCTAGCTTGGCATCTATGCTCTCTAAAGCCTTGTCGGTAGTAAGAAACTTCTTACTGATGCTATCATTAATCTTGACCTGGCCGAGAACTAGATCCTTAATAGAGGGCTCAAAGCGGGAAAGATTACCATTGTTACCTCCCTGATTTTTGTTGAAGGAGAGGTCGGGCCTGGAATTCCAGCCGTAGTTGTTCTGGGAGCGGTACCCATTGCCATTGTTGAGGAAATTGCATTCCTCTCTCGCATTCGGGCAATTGCTGCCCATATGCCCTGTGTTGCCGCACTCTTCACAAGTTATGCGGGAGTCCGCAGCTTGCAGGTCCTGCGGAGATTCCACCTTGCGGAGTAGCTGATCGAGCTTGATGGCGAGCATGTCCATCGTCTCCACTTGGTGCACTCCACGGGTCTTGGTGCTCGCCGCTTGGCGTTCACCATGAGTCTGGTTGGCCGCCACCTTCTCAATCAACTTCTTAGCGTTCTTCACGCTAAGAGAGAAGAAAGAGCCGCCTGCTGCGGCGTCGAGGTGCTCTCGAGCGGACGGCCTCAAACCGTGATAGAAACTCTGTATGAGGAGCCCCCCTCCATGCCATGGTGTGGGCATGAGAGAACGTACTCCTGCATCCTGTCCCAGGCTTCCGCGGTCGACTCTTCTGCGAGCTGTTGGAAGCCCGATATCTTGTTCCGCAGGGCAGTCGTCTTACCCGGCGGGAAGAACTTGGCGAGGAAGGCATTAGAGCATGCCGTCCACGTGTTGAGGGACTCTTGGTTCGCGTAGAACCACTGGAGAGCCTTCCCCAACAGAGAGAATGGGAAAAGCTGTAGTCGGATGGCGTCCTGAGGTGCATCCTTTATGACGAAAGTGTTGCACGTCATCAGGAACCTTTGGAGATGAGCATTTGCATCTTCCGACGGCTTCCCACAGAAAGGACTAGCCATGATCATGTTGATCAAGGCTGGCTTGAGCTCGTAGTCCTTGTTGGTGATGCGCGGGTTGAGACCCACGCGGATGTTCTCCGTAGTTGGCGCAGAGAAGTCATTGATCGTCTTCTCAACAACGGGATCGGCCATGTGTTGTTCGTTGAGGAGGCCCTGACAACCGGTGGAGGAGACGATTCGAGAGCCAGAGCGTTCTTGCGGATCTGTTTGGTGAGTTTTGCTCGAACTTTCCTCAAGAACTGCTCTGGATCTGAGTGGAAGTTTTCTGGTAGGTCGAAACCAGTCATGCACAGTCCTGTTTCAAATTTTCACAACAAAGAAAGACAGGACAAGGGTAAGCCCGCAAAAGTAAGTGATAATTATTCTTCTCACAAACTTCATGCATTTATTCAGTTCCTAGCTGCTACTTCCCCGGCAACGGCGCCAGAAATGCTTGTTGGCGGTTCTTATGCGATAAAATTAAATTCATTAATTCCGCAAGCGCACGGATCACCATTGTAGCATTTCACCTTGGAGTATTCCAGGGTTATCGTATTTATATTTCCGCAGGGAAGTAGAGCAAAAGGGAGCTGAATAATAGCAATGCACTGGATAATTTGGAGAAAGAATAATGTATCAAACTATACTTGAGACGGGGGTAAGATAGGCATGATATATATGGGTGGCACACACATCCTCAAATCCAAGGTAATAAAAGAAAAACTGTAGTATACATTTGGGAGAGCAACGAGATAGAGCTAAGGCTACCTGTATGTTTACCTAGTATTTACTCTTTCTAGTAGTCTAATCTACAAAGGTTATCTACTCTAGTTAAGATCACACACATACAAGTCATGTCGTTTCGGGGCACACACGTGCTAGGTCAACCGATGATGCTAGTTCAAACCTAGGGAACCGTATGCTATAATTAAGACCCTGCTGAGTCCAACCCGGACGTGGTGGATTACAGAGACCGGTGCAGCTGTCACATACACTCGCGGCTACCATCCTCCGTGGGGCTGGGTGCCAAACGTGCATAGGCCAAGATCTAAGCGCCACGCTTACAACCCGTCTAGAGGAACTACTCTTGATCAACGGAGCAGTCCTATCTAAGAATAAACAAGCACAGATTTCACACGACGTCATCTCGACGAAGGCACTCTCTCGTACTTGCGTACTCCAACAATCACGAATCCCACAACAAGACTTCTACGAGCACTTACTTAACAGAATAAATAAACTAAATAGAAAAGAATTACTAAAAGAAATAAATAAAGACAAAACTAATTATATATTAAATAAAATAATATCTCAAAAGAGTAAGGATACAAAGAACTATACCGAACTCCGAGAAGACTCTGGAAGCCCGAGAGAGCTCTCACTCTACTCTACTCTACTCTAACTCCCAAAGCTACTACTAAACTAATGAACACTTGGATGAAGTGTGATGGTGCGAATTGTTTCTGCAGCCGGCCAGGGGTATTTATAGCCTCTCAGGACCCAGGGGATTAAATAGCCGAAGCTGGAGAGGCGGTGGCGCCAAGGTCGGCCGGCCGGCCGGCCGTCCCCTGTGGCGGTTGGCCACCGCCTTCTGCCTCAACGCTCCTGATTCACTCCTGAAGGCGGTCTGAAGGTCGGCTACTTCGTGGGGGCGGCAGAATTGCAGTAGGGGCCAAGTTAAGGCCCAAATGGCCCACCTCTGGAAAGTCGGCGCAAATCCGCTGGGTTGGGCCTTGAATTATGCGTTGTGGACCAGTTTCCAGCCCACAGGAGGAAGCCTGGGGCCTGCGGCCACCAGGTGGGGCCGGCCGGCCTAGGGTGGGGCCGGCCGGCCAGGGAAATTCCCTGGCTGGGCCCACTTTTCTCCATTATCCACTCCTGCATCCAAATATTCACCAAAACTGTGGAGTAGCATTATTCCTAACTACTATGCACAAAATCTTGGTGTTATACATTTATTTACCGGTAGGGTGGCGGTCAAAACATGGTTTAACGACCGCCAACAGTCTTTCCAACGTTGGCTGAAACAACGAGTTAGGCAGAGTAAAAATTCTGCGTTCGGAAACGAGCAAGAAAGAGAGCGCTTCGCTAGTTAGCTCACCGGGGTCGCGCACGGTGGGCCGCACGGTGTACCCGGCCTGGAGGAGCTTCATGACGAGCCACGAACCGATGAAACCCGACGCCCCAGTCACCACCACCGGCCCTTTCCCCTTCACCACCACCCCTTCCATTTCCCTTCTTCTTTTCCGATGATCAAGCGGGCTCTGCTGCTTGCGGGATGCTGCGTGCTGCTCCTTCACCGGCGCCAGAGGCCTGCTGACTTATATAGAAGATGGCTGCTGCTCCTTCACGGGTGAGCTACTGCTGCTGCTGTTATGTAGTAGGTGGCATCCTGCCCGTTGGATTGGAGAAGTAGGTGGACCTGGCGTTGGATTGGGGAGTGTGGCATGCAGAACCGCACAACTTAAACCGGCCCAAGTGTGCCTTGCCATCATTCTAGCTCGTCAGGCACTCTCAATACACTTGAAGCAACTAAGTCCGGTAGTCTGTTGGGTTGTCATCGGAGAACCCGAATCATCCGTCCCAACACACTTGCTGCTGCTGTTGCATAGGTGGCATATATCTTGCCCGTTGGATTGGGGAGGTAGGTGCAGCTGGCGTTGGATTGGGGAGGTCCGTTGGGGATGTGGTTTTGGAAATTCGGCGTGTTATAGGTGCGCCTGTAGCGCGATGTGCTCCCGGGAACAGATCGATGTCCCCCTCTCTTCTCTCCTTTTTCCAGACCCAGAGGAGCAAGAACAGATCAATGCTGCGCTCCTACACCCCGGTGGCTGGCTGATTCTGAAGAACTACCGACTCATAGTTGGATGCCACTTAATACTTTTACCGACCTATCGTCCATCGCTAACCATATTCTTTCTTTAAAAACAATACCATCGTTTCTTTCACCTGATATTCATGGACCTAAATAAAGATTCATTTCTTGAAATAAAATCATTCAGTTGAACCAATATGAACATTGATTGCTCTTGAATATGAATAATCTTTGAAGTACAAGGGTACAAATAGCAAAGGCGGTGAACTCTCCATCTTCCACGCTGCTGGAGAATGGGATTCGAGCCGAGGAAGCTAGTCGAGGCATGAGGAGCACGCTGGCGGACCACGCGATTCAGGCCGAAGACATCACGGGCGTGGAGTCCATGACGTCGGTGTTGAGGGTGGAGGCTAGGGTACAACTACCACAGAAAAGGGTTTTAGTGACATAAACATTAGCGACACTTTTAAAAACACGTCGCTAATAATCATCACTATTAGGGACGTAGTTTTTTAAAAACGTTTAGCTATTAGTATTAGAGATTTGGTTTTAAAAACTTTATGTTCTTTTAAAAACACATCTTGAATGTACTTCACAACAACAATAGTGATAAGAAAAAATGTCGCTGATTCTTTTTACTGATCCCCGTCACTAGGTGGACCATCGAGCCAGCATGGTTCATGGGTGTTCACTTGAACACCCATGAATTTTGGTGCAAAATTAACAATTCTTGAGCTATGTTACATGCATATACATGCTTAATGTGAAGAGAAATTCTAGATATTTACTGTAAAATTCGTTTTATATATCCCTACAAATTTCAGTTTAGAAGTTCAACTGAGCATTTTTCTTTTTCTCATGCTTGTTTTGTCTTGCTGAAACCTTTGTACAGCCATCTTAAGAATTCTAGCTCTGCCTGCAGCGGCAACTAACGAGCAGTTAGAAGCTCAGTTGGTAGCAACAACTATCGGAAGTTCCGAACGACATCATTACAAATACAGTTCCCAACCCCAAGGTCCCATGAGGTGACCACAGCAATAATAGATCCCCAGCAGCTAATATGGTGTTGATCTATTATACAGAGCACGATCCCCACCGTCCATGGCACCAAACTATGTTTTTTCTTTCTGGGCACTAAACTATGGGTCTCTTCGGTAGAGCTGTGGTTGTGGCTTCTCTGGAAAAACGGCTGTGTTGACTTTGTCTGCGGTTGTGCCTAAAACGTTTGGTAAAACGGCTTTGCCTGCAGCTTCTCTTTATTTTTAGGGACAAATATGTAAAGTAAATGCGTGATATGGAAAAGAAGTCGGTGAATCTACTCTTTTGTGGCTTCATGCTTAATCTTATTTTTGGATGTGGCTTCCTCCTTTTTAAAAGAAAAACACCTGAGGAAACACCTCTTTTGGTTGAAAAACATGTGAAGCCGCTGGAGAAGCCGTGGAAAAAGCCCTACCAAAGAGCCCTATGTTTGACGTAGGTACTAAACGACCATGAATCAAGAAGGACTCTTTTTAGAAGGGCACTGTTACGGTAGTCCAGTTTCCTATTCTTGCACGCTAGGGTACAAAAGAACAAATCAATCCTAGTCCTTTATTTTTTAATAAAACTAAAATTATTAAATATTTAATTGAATGTTATTCGGTTCCTCTTATAGGAAGCACGTGCCGCCTTCTATCTTTCACTTGGCTTCTTAAGGAAGGTCATCATGCATGTGTTCTCTACTTGCTTTCCATCAATTTCTCAAATAAAAGGAAACCGAGTAGCTCGGCATGTTTTCACAATATCACGTATATCGTCGTATTTTATTGATACAAGAGTATGACATTGCCACGATACAAAAATGTGTGCAATGAATGCTACATGATCGTTGTCACGTCCAGATCGGATATAAAACGGATCACTGTCACGCTATCAGTTTTCTTGCCATGTGTTCAATCATGCACGTTCAAAAGACTAATGCATGTGTATCAGTATGGAAACAAATCACGACAGTAACGTTCCAAATCAAATTATCGCGTCACATTTTTCCCACAACCACCTCAGTTCCGCAGTGTTTTTTTTCCCTCTATCTCCCAACGTATTCTTACCTATACAACGTTGCATTCACGTTCTGATGTAGGCGTGTTCGTGATTATAGAACTTGATTCGAGGACGAATCAGTTCGTGTTTGGCATGCGACATGTTCGTCCACGCTGTCGCATGGTACATTTCCTCAATCTTTTTGTGCATGACACATTTTATTTTTCATATACCATGGTTTGTTTCTAAAAAGAAATAGCAAATAATTAGTAACCAACAAGCAAAAAATCTGGAATATCCTTTCTTAAAAATAATTACTTTCTCAAAAAGAAAATAATAAAAGTAGATATCGACTTCACAACGACAATAGTGATGAAAAAAACGTCGTTGTTTCTTTTTACTGATCCCCGTCGCTAGGTGGACCATTGACCGTTGCGGAGCCAGCATGGTTCATGGGTGTTCACTTGAACACCCATGAATTTTGGTGCAAAATTAACAATTCTTGAGCTATGTTACGTACATATACATGCTTAATGTGAAGAGAAATTCTAGATATTTAATGTAAACTTCGTTTTATATCCCCAAAAATTTCAGTTTAGAAGTTCTTTTTTTTTTTTTTTTTGCGGTGGATCATTCAACTAAGCATTTTCTTAACTATTTCTCATGCTTGTTTCGTCTTGCTGAAACCTTTGAACAGCCATCTGAAGAATTCTAGCTCCGCCTGCAGCGGCAACTAACGAGCAGGCAGACGCTCAGTTGGTAGCAACAACTGTCGAAAGTTCCGAACGACCTCATTACAAATACAAGGACCGATAGTAAGATCCGGGCCAAGGTCCCATGAGGCAACCACAGCAATCATAGACCCCCCAGCAGCTAATATGATGTTGATCTATTATACGGAGCACGATCCTAATCGTCCATGGCACCAAATAGTACTGTAGCAACGTCGATTTTTCAACTAGGCTCCAGTCGCTGCTTTCCCACGCGCTCCCGTGCAAGCCTCTGGAGACATCCAGCGCCATCCCGCCTGTTCTTCCCCGAATGCCCTGCTCCGCCGCCTCCCGCATCGCCTCCCCGGGGGAAGCAGTTCCGCTCCAGCGCATCTCTGTTCTCAGCCTCCTCTCCCATCGCTTACCCTGCCTCGACTCGACCGATGTACCTGCCATCGATTGCTATCCGCCATCGGCCATCGCCCCGATCCACCACCACCCCATGCCCCCCACGCCGCCGCCGACTACCAATGCGTCGTATGCCAGGCCGCCGCGTGCGACGCTCCAGCTCCCTGCCGTTGGGTTCATCAAGTTCCACCACCACGCCACCACCACACCAACGCGGCCACCAACTAAGGCGAACACAGCAATCATAGACCCCCCCCCCCCCCCCCCCCCCAGCAGCTAATATGATGTTGATCTATTGTAGGGAGCACGATCCTCACCGTCCATGGCACCAAACTATGGCCAAATACACATATACAGCATACTAGGGCCCTGTTTCGATCCTCATGGCTAATTGTTAGCCTTAGTTGTCCCAAACAATTGGACTAATAGATTGGCTACTAATTGTTAACGTATTAGATCATAAAGGAGTGCTACAGCGCGAGCATAGCTCAACTGGTTAGGTTCTTTGTGATAGAACCAACCCACTATCGATCCGGGTACAAAATTCCAGACTTGGCACGGGTGATGCACGTTTACGGCTTTCTTTTATTGGGAGGCGACGTCTCCGTCAGCAGCGAGGCGCCCGTCGTGACTTCGTGAATCTCAAGATTAGCCTGCCCAGTCTTTTGGATGTGCTCAAAGGGGTAGAGGATGGGTGCATGTGTTCACATGAGTGAGTATGGCGCGTGTTAGTGTATTCTTTTTTAGTGATTTTTTTAATAACAAGATTCATCGCATCCTAATATACAATTCTTTATATTCAAATTATTTTAATTTTATATAGATATTGTTAGTTAAAACTGAAAATATTTCTACTTTTTGATCAAATAATTACTCGCATTTATTATGGACTAGGGACAGAACCTGTATAAAACAAGGGCGAAGCAAGCGTACTAAGACACCAAAAATACAATCTTGTTGATCGGAAAGAAGGGAAAAGCTCGATCGGCAGAGAGTGAGAAGCTGAAACATGGCAGTCCCGACTGTGGTGCTCATTCCGCTGTGCGTCTCGGGCCACCTCCCGTCCATATTCGAGGCCGGCAAACGGCTGCTGACCAGCAGCCCCCGTGCCATGTCGCTCACGGTGCTCGTCACGCAGATGACGATGTCCGCCAAACTGACGACCGAAGTCGCCGAGCTCATACGCGGGGAAGCGGAGTCCGGCTTCTTGGACATCCGCTTCCACAAGCTCCCAGCCGTGGAGCTCCCCGCCGACTGGAACGGCGCCGAGGACTTCATCTGCCGCTTCATACAGCTCCACGGGCCTCACGTCAAGGCCGCCATCTCGGGCCTGGCGTCCCCGGTTGCGGCCGTCGTGATGGACTACTTCTGCACCGCCCTGTTCGACGTCACGCGCGAGCTCGCGCTGCCGGTGTACGTCTACTTCCCGTCGCCCGCGTCCATGCTCGCGCTCATGCTGCGGCTACCGGCGCTCGACGCGGAGGTGCGGGGCGATCTTGGGGAGGTGGAAGGAGGAATACACGTGCCGGGGATGCCGCCGCTGCCGGCGGCTGTCATGCCAGCGCCCCTGATGAAGAAGGACCCCAACTACGCGTGGCTCGTGTACCACGGCAACCGATTCTTGGAGGCCGACGGCATCATCGTCAACACGGTGGCCGAGCTCGAGCCGTCCGTGATCGCGTCCATCGCCGAGAACAGCTCCGTTCCAACGCTCCACACGATCGGCCCGGTGCTGCCGTTGAAGAAGCCGCGCCGAGAGGCTGAGCAGCCTCCTCACGAGTGCGTGAGGTGGCTCGACGCGCAGCCTTCCGCATCCGTCCTGCTGCTCTGCTTCGGGAGCATGGGCGGTAGCTTTCCCCCGCCACAGGTGCGCGAGATCGCTCGGGGCCTCGAACGCAGCGGGCACCGCTTCCTGTGGGTGCTCCGTGGCCCGCCGCCGGGCAATCCACCAATCCCGACCGATGCCAACCTCGACGAGCTGCTCCCGGAAGGGTTCTTGGAGAGGACCAAGGACAGGGGCCTAGTGTGGCCCAAGTGGGCGCCACAGAAGGACATCCTCGCCCACGCCGCCATCGGCGGCTTCGTGACCCACTGCGGCTGGAACTCGATCCTGGAGAGCCTGTGGCACGGCGTGCCTCTGGCACCGTGGCCGCTGTTCGCAGAGCAGCACCTGAACGCGTTCGAGCTCGTGTACGTCATGGGCGTCGCCGTGGCCATGGAGGTGGACAGGAAGAGGGACAACTTCGTTGAGGCCGACGAGCTGGAGCGCGCGGTTCGCTGCCTGATGGGTGGTGGCGACGAGGAGGGGAGGAAGGTGAGGGAGAAGGCCTTGGAGGTGAAGGCATTGTGCTGGCGCGCCGTGGACGACGGTGGGTCATCGTCCGTGTCACTCCTAAATTTGGCCCAAGAGCTGGTGTCCAAGCCAATGCAGGGAGCTAAAAAGCTGCTTTAGGGGGGGTTGCGGGAACACCCACCGCCACCGCAAAACCTAGCCGCCTCCACCGCCGCATCACCGTTGGTCCCCCTCCCTTCCCGCCCTGCGGCCGAAGCGAGTCGAGATCCACCTATCCAATAAATCTTAGTGGATCGAGTCCTAAATTAGTGTCTAAGTCTTCTTCATACCGAGTTATTTGGTATTAGGAATTTGGTTCCTCCTATTCCTTTCCGGCGGCGGCGAGAAGGTAGGGTGGATTTGGTTTCTCCATGGCTATTCTATTGAAGTGATGGCGGCGGCACCGTCAGCAACTTCACGACGACATGGAAAATTAGGCTTCCGGACTACGACATCACGGCGGAGATGATGTTGCCGCCATATAATAAAATTCTCCAGTCACTCACTTCTCCGTTTTGTCGTGATTAGATCCGATCATGATAGAGGGCTAGTGAGAAGACTGGGATTAGTTTTTCTTCTTCTTCTTCGGTGGCAGAAGGATGAAGAAGGAAGATATAAGAAAGAAGAAGATTCTGCTCAATTTCGCCTACAGGAATGTTGGCTGCCGTTCATTGGGCACATGTTCTCAATTTGTTTGCTGAGTGTTTGCCTGCAGTCATCGATATAAATCTTTATATTGGTTTGGGATTGAGCTTTGAAGCTATATACTGAGTACAGCTAGTTGTAATATCTTTATTTAAAGTGTGCTTATAACATGAATATGTACCCAGCCATAGATTAATATAATCTTCTTTCGACTAAAAAAAGCTGCTTTAGGAAACTTTATGACCGTCTCCACCCAAGAATTGATTGCTCATGTGCGTGAGGCCTGTGTGCCTGCTGGGCTTGGCCCAACTCCCATGGTGCTTGGTGTGCAGCACAAGCACAACTTTAGTACTATATTGGTAGTCTAGAGTGAGAACAACCAACTTAAATAGCTAGTGACTCAAAGCATAGTAACTCCGGATTAATCCTTTTACGCGAAGCGAGGACGAAAGTGTAAGAGAGTTACTGTGTAGGTGTGGTTCCCGCAGCGTGTGCGCGGGCATGAGCCGTATTTGGGTCTGGCACGTTACAGATGGTAATCAGAGCCGACCTTCGATGTGTCACGAGCGCAGTCACGGTGTGCATGACGCGTGGGCCCGACGTGAGGGGACACGGCATGACACGTGCTGGACGTGGCCAGGAAGGAACGTTCCTGTGCGGTCTGTCCCATGTGGGTGAGTTGCCTCGACGAGGACGTCGAGTCCATCGAGGGTGGGAGAGTTGTGAGGCCCAGAAATGGCCCAACTCCCATGGCCTGTGTTGGCTCTAGGAGAAACAAAGAATAGTACCACATTTCTAGTGTAGCTTGGGTTGTACCAACTTAAATAGCCATGGTGCAAGCGCATGGTAACTTCGGATTAATCTTTTTACGCGAAGCGAGGACGAAAGCGTAATAGAGTTACTGTGTAGGTGTGGTTCGCGCAGCATGTGCACGGGCATGAGCCGTATTTTGGCCTGGCATGTTACAGATGGTAATCAGAGCCGACCTTCGCTGTGTCACGGGCGCAGTCACGGTGTGCATGGCGCGTGGGCCCGACGTAAGGGACACGGCATGACACGTGCTGGACGTGGCCAGGAAGGAACGTTCCTGTACGGTCTGTCTCCTGTGGGTGAGTTGCCTCGACGAGGACGTCGAGTCCTTCGAGGGTGGGAGAGTTGTGAGGCCCGTGTGCCTGCTGGGCTTGGCCCAACTCCCATGGTGCTTGGTGTGCAGCACAAGCACAACTTTAGTACCATATTGGTAGTCTAGAGTGAGAACAACCAACTTAAATAGCTAGTGACTTAAATAGCCATGGTGCAAGTGCATGGTAACTCTAGATTAATCTTTTTACGCGAAGCGATAACGAAAGCGTAAGCGAGTTACTGGGTGTGGTTCGCGCAGCGTGTACGCGGGCATGAGCCGTATTTGGGCCTGGCACGTTACAATGTGTGCCATGGGGGATCCTAGGAGCTCAAAAGCACACCAACTTTTATGTTCACGTAAATGTTGCTGAATTCGGAGAGCACACTTTATATTCAGGACAAAAGTTATTTGAAGAAACATGCATGTGCTGACCGGTAGCTGCCTTTCATGACAAGAACTATCGGGTGCCGGCCTCCAGCGACCTTCGCCGCGACGTGCTCATTATTAGCGGCAGCGCATAAACAAGGGGGTAGGTTGACTCATCCGCATAAACCACACTAATTACTTAGTCCTTACTTTCAAGTTTTAATTCAAATTAAATACTTATCCAATAATACAGTATTTATCACTAAAACATGTATAAAGCAATACATCATATCAACAGTGCAGTAGTAAATACAGTAATGATACATAAGTAGTTGCAACAAAACATCATCATCAATAATCACACTACGAGGTGGCTCACTGAACAAGTGGGTGCTCATTTCCGAGAGCGGCGGCATCGATGTACATCCTGCAAGAGAAACCTGACCACACGAAGCACACGCGCAAAAGCTGTATGCGGCAACCTTTCGCGCTAGTCTCCCTAGAGCTAGACCGGATCCAATTCCTCCCGAGAAAGGCCCTCCCGCACGGTCCCCGTCCCAGACATACGCCCCGATTGAGAGCATCCTTTCTCTCCAAAATACCATGATAGAAAGAGCAGGCTTCCACCGCACACTAAAGCAACACAGGCTACGTCGGTTTACTAAGCCCTTAAAACACTAGCATGTGATCAGTACGTTCGAACTTGCTCAATAGCGCCAACAACGAACGGTCTTTAACCGACACAGACGGGGCTACCACCGTGAAGGCCCAGCCTTCTCCAACCATCCTATCAAACATCCCCGTCCGATCTGCAGCAAACATAAAATTCTACTAGCACAATCCAGGATAAATCCTATCTCGCGAGTGGGTCCTACCACTCGTCTTCTACCGAATACTAGCCACTAAGCATAGCAGTTTCTAACGATAACTTAGAACCAACTATTACAAAAATAGGACACAAGGTAGGATATGCAAGGTTGTCCTAATGCAGTTCTATGGTTTCACATCAACTCCTAATAAACCTAATAGACAAACAATTACTAGCCCCAGTCAAGTGAAAAAATAAAAATCCTAAGAAGGTAGGCATGCACCGGGGCTTGTCTGGCTTAGGAGCTACACTAGTTGGTCAGCGGAGTGTCAGTCTGCTCCTCCTATTGTGCCTCCTCCTCCGGCGGCTGGAAGTCCAGTGGCTCCAGAGTCATCTCTGTCACTACATGACAAGGAATGTACTGCAAGTTAGATGCAATAACATTATGTAATTAAGATTTGAATTACTTAACAGGACAGTCATTTACACTGTACTAGGAAGGTGAATTATCATTGATTTAATTGATTAACTTTATTAATTTTCTTTGTCTGAAGTATTTTCTTTATTAAGCACAGACACTTAGAAAATTATCTTTGGTCCAGTGGCATTTTTCTGAAGATCAACACCACTGAAAGTAATTTACTGTGAAGTTTGATGATTTATTGCATTCTGGATTATTTACAATGATTTATACAATGCAGAACACGATTTAAATCATTAGAAAATAATTAAACAATATTTGACAGTAGAAAAATGTTCTGTAAGTGTGTTAATAGTATCTTAACAAACATGCAAGAGTTTAGGGTTTATTGAGCAACAGTGAATTAATTATAATTTAAACAATATCTGCACATTTGGATTTATAAAGAAAACAGATGAAGTGCGCTGAGTGATTTGACATTTCTGATGGATAGATCTGAGTACAGGTAAGCCAAGAAAATTGCTTTCGTATTTCTCTGATATGTATTCGATTTACTTTGCATTTTACAAGGTTTAGACGATTTAGGTGAAATTCCAGAAATGGGAAAAATCATAGACCGCTCAGATCTGAGCCACACGATTGCCACACAAGCTGCAGCACACCAGATCTGGGCTGCGCCACACCAGATCCGGCCATGCCTGCAGCGGAGCTCGAAAATGATGGTCGGAGCTCGCCGGAGCGGCGACGGCTCGCCGGAATACACCTAAATGACCACCAAAAATCCCAAAGAAAATACTACCACGGAGAAAATCTCAATGCGCATCCTTTTGTGGGGTTCGTGGTCGATGGGGACAGCCAAAAACTGGCCGGCGGCGAGCACAGCGGGATAACTAAGTTCGGCAAGGTCGCCCGTGCCGTACGACGCATGAAAAATCTAGGAAAAATTCTCGGGAGCTTCACCTTGGTGGGTACAAGGGCGTCTGAGACACGGTTGACGAGGAGAAGGCTCGGAAGTAGGAGTTCGTCGTGGAGGTGCTTGCGTAAAGTGGCGAAGCTACGTTGAAGGTACTGGATGCACAGGCACCCACAACAAAGTGAAAATTACCTTACATCCTTTAGATTTTCACCATGCAACCAACATTTTACCTCCATTTGCCCATAGTGATGCACCCCCCAATATTGTGTCCTAGCTTCGCCACTGGAGTTGCGTTCTTGCAACAGACGGCGGGGAAAAGCGGCAGCTCGGCGAGTTGGGCTGCGGGATTGGAGAAAGACAGGGTCAGGGACGTGAGCGAACCAGATGGCTACCGCCATGCCCGAGAAATTGAAGAACTACTCACCGGAGAGGGAGAAATCGAACGGCGAGGCACGTGGTGGTCGAATGACCAACTTGGGGATGACGACTCAATCCGCGCGACTCAGGGCGGCTGAGGAAGAATGGTGTCCATGCTGAGCTGGAGGGTGTGGCCAATGTTCTAAATAGCCGGCTATAGCCACCGCTATAGCCTTTGGGGAGACGAGGGGCTAAGCTAAGCTCCGTTTAGCGCTAAGCCTCATAGCCCGCTATAGCCACCGCTATAGCCAGCTAAATCCGCTAAATTAAGGTGATTTAGCGGCTAAATGGTGGTGCGGTGAAGGCATGAAGCTTTCATCACGTTTGGAACTTTAAAAGATGACTTAGCCAACTAAATCAAGGTGTTTAAAACTTTGAATGATGATACAATGAGGCATGAAGCCATCATCCTATTTTAGCCCATAAAAAATTCCTTGGTGTCATGTTTTATGTCTAATTATTAACTAATTTCTTAATAGTTTTTGAAAACCGCTAAATAGGCTTAGCTGTGGCTATAGCCCGCTATAGCCTTTCTTAGCCTTTGTGAACATCAACCGCTAAAGGCCTTAGCCCGCTATTTAAAACGCTGGGTGTGGCTGAGAAGCTCGGGGTGGAGTGGCTCGACCCGGGGCTGCTCGACGGCGATGAACGGCGAGGTGGCTCGAGCTCGACGGCAATGGAGGAGTGGTGGCGGGGACATGAAGCAGGGGTTGCTGGTGGCGCCATTGATGGAGCTCGCTGGAGTTCAGCTAGGCGGGGTTAGAATCCTCGGTTCTCGACGAAATTTGCACTGGGAGAAAGAGAAGAAGACGGGGATGCTCATCGTGGTGTCGCACGAGCACGGAGTTAGCCAGAGTAGGACGCGCGACGGTGATGCACAGCGGCGGCTTGTCGGCGTCGACGGGAAGGTGCTCCGGGCATCGGAGCTCGACGCGGAAGCATTCAGCGGGCGTGGCATGCCATGTAGATCCTCGGCGTCTACATCGGAGTCGAGCTTCGCGGCTGGCGGCGACAATGGCGACGGCGGCGCATCGCGACGACGGAAGGTGGCGCGAGGCTGCGGAGCGAGGCAAAAGGAGCGCAAGGGTTGAGGGGCTCGCCGTTTTATAGGGCACGGACGCCCAGGGTGGCGGTGCGACCGTTTCAGCGACGTACGGCGCGGCGGCGGCTGGCTAGGATTGGGCGGCTTGCCCGGGACGTCCTATCTGTAGATCGTCCGACGGGATCTCTCCGGTAGGTCGGCCCACAGCCCGCTCCGCATCGGCCCACGGCCCGCACAACCTTCTTCTTCCTCGAGCTGTCGCCGCACCGCCGCGCGCCCCCGCCGTCGACCGCCGTCATCATGCTCGCCCCGTCGCCTCCGCCTCCCTCGGCGGCGTCCCCGCCGCCTCCGCCGCCGCCCTCGACCGCCGTCGGCGCTAATCCGGCGAGAAGTGACGCTCCCGCCCTTACCCCGCCCACCGTCGCCAGCCACCACCGCGGCCGGCGGCATCCCCGCCGCCTCGCCGCCCTGCCGCATCGCGCCGCCCACCGCCGGTCCGGCCTGCCGCCGCCTTTCTATCGCTGGGGGAGGAGGAGGATTTTGGGGGTACAAATCCCGCGCAATAAGGGATTCTCCGGCGAGACGCCCCCGCCCCGCCCTCCTCCATCGTCTCCGGCGGCTCCCGCCGCCGAATCCGTAGCCCCCGCCCTCCGCCGCGCAAACCTGTCGCCGTCGTCGTGGGGAAGAAAGGAGGAGGAAGAAAGAGACTGACCGTTGGATAGCTGTGTTGCACGAATCTTGAAGTGTCCGATCAAAAGGATCCTATCGCCCGCCCTACGTATAGGATTGTCGGGCTTGCCGGGTGCTGGCGCGGAGATGGGCCAGGTGGGCCAAGTTGGGCTGGGAGTAGCTGGGCCTTGCAGTGAAAGAAAAGAAGAAAAAAAAAGGAGAAACACAACATGGGCCAAGGGAATTTACCCAACGACGGCTGGAGACTTTATGAATTTCGCATCAGATGGAATAAAAGGGAAAAAGATAAAGAGAGAAATAGAAGTTGAGAAATTGGGAGAAAGTGATGTAGGGAAACTTAAGAGAAAATTACAAGGAATTATCCCACAATAAAAATCCTTAACTTATCTTATGAATTTATAAATACGTTTTTCATCACATAAAACAAATTCATTTATTTTTCAACAAAAGCTATAAAAATAAAGAAAAAGGCTTCACTTCCCAAATAGAGAAATTTGGGGTGTGACAATTGACCTGATGTATTCTCTGCTACATGTCTATAGACTTACAAACTATGCTAAAATATTTGCTGTTTAAATACTATCAATGAAAGCCATCCAGAATAATAAGTACGTAGCAAGTCCACTATTTCAATAGATTCTATGACATTGGCTACTTAGCTACGGCCAATTAAGTTACATTCTGAATCTTATGAGGGAGTACTAAGCTAAAAATATATTGATAATCTTGTCTCTTAGGGGCAGTCCTCTGGCATCGTACGAACCACCAGAAATGGTTCAAACGTTGATAGCAATCCAAGAAACAATATCAGATTTAGCACTAGGACACCACTTGGTCGCCTGCAGGTAATCAACAAAATTTAAATGCAGATGTTAAAAATGTCGAATGCATATGACATAGCGTGTTAGGTTGCACAAAAATATAATTTAATGAAGCATAAAGATTCAGAACACATTTGGATTGCCACTACTAATTAAAAATGAAATGGCACAAGTAACCTGAGATAAAGGATGTGTTCCGTATATTTTTGAGCCCATGAGAATCTGTATTTGTAAATAAGTTGCAGGTGTCAGTATCTATATCATAGGTAAAGTTCAGTACTGGTTGAGCAATACCATATATAACTTTCATTGCTGCCCAAAGTACTCTACGAGTAGGAAAATACAATAGCAGTCACAACTAAAAAAAAACTTGACCTGCGGGGGGTATGACGGCCCCCGGTATTTTTAAGGAGAACGATCGTCTCACACAGATCGAGAAAACCCTCGAAGCCTCCTCCGCACCATACACAGGGGACTCAGCAAGCCGGTGAGAATCGGCGTGAGTACTTAACCTGTGCTTTAGTCCAACGGAGAAGCGAGGGGATTTTTTTTTTTTGCACTGCAGAGAAAGCCATATCGCAGGAAATATTCTCCACAGTGCCGCGGTGCCGCGGTCTCGATCCCGGGCCGACGGGAGCCGAAGCTCCCGGAGCCAGAGGCTCTGGCCACTCGGGACCGGACCAGCTAGGCAATAGCAGTCACAACTATAATGCTCATGCAATAATTATAGTCAAAATGGTGTGTCAGAAGATTGTAGTTCATGATGTTTACTGCTTTATAATAAGTTTTTCTGATACATATACTACTGGTCATGTTTCTTACAGTCTTGTAATAACTTCTTATACATAATCCAAATGGTGAAAGTGAAATTCATGTACCATGTTTGGGTTTAAGCCGCATTTTTTTTCCGATCCATATATAATCCTGTGTACTTTTGTGCTTGTGCCCACTCCAAGTATTCCATAAAACTGAAAACATAAAGAATAGACCCCAAGCCTACCACCATAGATATTTTTTGGCCTCAACAACTACTAGAATAAGGCATCTATGTTTGGTTACCAGTAAACTAATTGAACTGCCCGTGACACAATGCTAGCTTCTATGGTCATTAATTGGAACTTACAGAGCACCTGCTCCTATTGGAGCAATAGCCTTGAAAAATGACATTTGCAGTCGTTGATATACCATTTGCAGCACCTCTTTGTTCTTGTGGCTGGTGTGTGTAAATTGTTAACATATATAAAAATATAATTTCATATGAAGTAATTTTAACAAGGAAGGGAGGAAAAATATCCAAATTTTCACATACCACGGCAATATTCTGAAGAAGGGAAAGTCCCGTACCAATAGTTGTCTATACAAGATTGTAGAATAAAATAAGTTACACAGACTTGAAAACTAAAAATAGATTGCAGTTGGAAAATATTATTTTTTTTTTGCAAATGAGTTGGAAAATAGTTAATATAGACGAATCTGCTTCTTGTCAATTTCAGATTGGTAGTGATGGCTGACATGAACCAACAATGTACATATATATTTTCTATTGTAGCAGGTGTCAATAACAACATCATCCCTGTCTTTTTCATGATGTTATTCGGACAACATTCTTAGCTCAAAAATAAAATAAAGATATTGTCCTAACCTCATCCGTTTAAAACCGGTGGGAGCTATTTTGGAGTTATTGTCAGATATTTATAGGTTAATTTACTAATGCAGAGATTGGAACCTTAGTCAGGAATAACCTAGTTTTGTAGTTGTACTTATTTCATTAGCATTTCAAAATAAATAAGGCTAAGTAAAGCCACATTGTCAGTAGCGCACACATCATAGTTTGTATCCAACATTTTGTATCTACTATACGAGAATAGTATTGCACTTTAACCGGCCGTCTATATCAAACTGATTCCTCAATTCATGACATATGAACAAGACGGAATTAGCATAGTGTTGTCAACCTATAGTATTGAGTCTCCAGGAAGGATTATATAGTATACAAGACATGCAGAGATTATGTTGACACTACATAAATCAGGTAAAGTTATTGTTCTCTTCTAAAAAAGAAAGGAAAAAGTCAATTTTACTCTCTCAAACAATTCAGTTTGTCCCTTTCACATCCTAAACCAAATGATGGCTAACTTTACCCCCCCCCCCCCCCCCAAAAAAAAAAAAAACAATTCCATTTGGTGCAAAATACACCCTATTGAAGTTTGTCTTTTTGGTTTCTCGGGCTATAAGTGGAATTTGAAGCTCAAACTTTGCATGATGAAAAGTCTTACGACAACCTATGTGAAAATAATTATGACATATTTTTTTCATACCGTTTACATAGTTTTATTGCAATTACCCATATATGCATATAAATGATATCAGAAAATGATTAACATTTATTTAAACATAGGTTATTGTGTGAGCTATCACATCATGAAAAATTTGAACTTCAATTCTAGTTGTAGGTTGAGAAAACAAAAGGAAAAACTTCAATATGGTGTATTTTACACCGACTGAAATTGTTTGGGGGAGTAAAATGAGCCATCATTTTGTTTAGGGTGTGAAACGGACAAACTGAATTGTTTGAGGAGTAAAATAGACCTTTTTTTTAAAAAAAAAAAGTAAAGTTATTGTCCCCTGCATTCGAACGATGTATGTAGTTCCAAGATTCAGTAGCATTCCCACATCCTACCTCGGTCCATGGTCACATGGGTCATGTAAGGTGTATTCCCGTTGGGAGCATTTACAAGAAAAAAATTATTTGTCAAAATAAAATATTGCATTAATATAGGGAAATAAGTGTATAATCATTTCCTCCCCTTATGGTCATGATGGGGGAGAAAAGGCAGTTCTAAATAAACAGACTACTGTCCAAGAGGTGACTGTCAATAAACCTTTAATGGAACTATTGATGAAAGACACTCTAAGAGCTCAAAACTAACATGTGTACTGAACTCGACATATTGCAAGAATGTAAGGTGCAGTTGTCTTTCAAAATGCTATTTTCAAATTGTACTTCAACACAACCTAGCTAAACAATATGGTAGCATTACAGAATCAAAAAAAAGTTCTTACTGAAAGTACACTTTTGCCATGAGCGCTGGATAAAGAGCCACAGAAAGTTTGACCCCTGTGAGGTATGTCATGAAGGGATTACTTACAACAATTACTAGAGATAGAACCTGCAAAATCAATATGAAAGTGATGATCTAATTATATCTAACATACTTTTGAAAGAACATAAATGTCTACTCACAGCAGCAATACGTGTTGAATTTACTGTCCCAAGAACTTTGTCAACCAATTGATAGAAGCAAGCTGATATACAAGAAGACTTGCTCCTGGAAAATGAAGTATACAAGTTTTAGCCCATTAATTTCCGCTAATAACTAGAGAAATTTTTAAGGGAAATTTTGTCTGTGGGACACTATTAAATGTTGGTTTTGTCTCAAGGACATTGCATCTATTTTTTTGGTCTCTTGGACACTGAGAAAACGCATCTTTGTCCGTAGAACACTAAAGCAGAGAGTGACTATTTTCAAATTTTTTATCTCAATGCACAAAATACATTGCAACTTGAAATTTGGCACAAGCATACATTACTGTATTCCTTATACATGTAGTTTTTTTATATTTATTGTTGATTGTTTTCATAACTTTTTAACTAATAAAATATATATTTTAAAAATCAAACTATGCAAACAATCAAAAAAATAAAGAAACAATCACATGGACAGAAAATGCAACAATGTAACTTTGTGTCAAATTTCAAGCTGTAATACGTTTTGTGCATTGAGATAAAAAATTTGAAAATGGTCAGTTTTTCTGCTATAGTGTCCAGTAGACAAAAAGAAGAGATGTGATGTCCGGAGACAAAACCAACATTAAGCACTGTCCTACATACAAATTTTCCATTTTTTTAAATAGCTCATTGCAATTGCATATTCTAATAAAAGTATTTGCATTTCCAAGTAATTATCTTTGGAGTAAATTTCATAAAACTACGTCTTTTTGCACCTGAGTAATAGAAAAACTATGACATTTAAGTTTGATTTCAGAAAACTACAACTATTTGCACCTCTTGTAACACAAAACTACAACTTTTTGATCTGGCCCCACCTTTCGGACACCCATTCAGCAAAATCAAGATGTGGCTGACATGTGGGTCCATGCCCGAAGGTTGTCGTTTTCTGAAATTATACTCGACAGTCGTAGTTTTTTGTTACTTAGGTGAAATAGTCGTAGTTTTCTGAAATTTACTCTTTTCTATAAGTTTGGTTTCGACATTCTCAAGTCGGATAACCACATTGTGTAGAGGGGCCATATTTTTTTCAGAACTCTTCTTGTCTCGTCATGTCAAAGACACCGATGAAACAACTCTCTGGATGAAAACTGCTTGTGATCTAATTACGAAGCGAATGGATTTGCAGCTGAAAAGGAGACAAAACTCTAGCTTTGCCGCTAGAATGTAGGAACTGGAACTCAACAAAACAAGGATTCCTATAGCAGTCAGAAACTTCAAGTGTTTTCATAATCTCTATATCTGAATGTCGCAGTAGACTAAACATAAAACTGCACAAGAAACATTGTAAAGATAAATTTAATGTAGACCCTATATTTGCGGGACATAGATGCTGTAACTATAACCATACGTGCCACGGCAAGAACTGGCCAACATCATTTGATGAGAACCTAAGGCCTCCATGCTTCCTATCACTCACAGCCCATAACGGGATAACCTATAAAAGTTGCAATATATTCATTTTGATGAGAAGCTAAGGCCTCCATGCTTCCTATCACTCACTGTTTGCATAGAATTTTCCATGCTCCTTGTCTATAATCATATGACGATCATTTTTCTACATACATCAATGTCTTTGTATCATAACTACAGAAACCACTTACAAGAAGCATTTGTAAACGCACTTATCTAACCGCTTATAATTCAAAACTATAGAAAATACAATACACCTCAAGACGAAGAAGAGGAAAAGAGCAGAAAGCTATTGGCTCATCTTCAGGAAAGCAAAGGAAACACAGCATGAAGTGTGCATGAATAGACAAAGTGGTCCTCTGACGAGAGCACCAGGGGTCATGACAGGGAAACAAATGGCTACAACATCGAGATGGAACAAGTGCAAAAAACAGTAGTGGTGATGAATACTTAGGGCTGTTTGGTTGGCTGGAGCTTTCAATAGCTTCTTGTTTTAGCTGATTCACTACCAGAAAACGGAATTTTCATGAGGGGCGTCATATTTTGTGAAGGGCATGGAAGAACCCTCACGATAATTCATAATTTTCATGAGAGTTGGCTTGCACCGTTAGGAAAATGAATATTTGTGAGGGGTACTGACGAACCCTCACGAGAATTATCATTACCATGACGGTACCACACACCGCCAGGAAAATATCGTCACGAAAAAAAAATTTCCGCACCTAGCGCGCGGCACCTTCATTTCCTTCGCGCGCTAGCAATTGGCTTCGCGCGCTGACTTTTCTCGTCCGCGCTCTCAACCCTGGCCAAGCACGAAAAAATTCCCAAGTGCCGCGCTCAGGACCCGCGCATTGCCTTCCTTTTCAGCCAAAACACTAAACCCAACTCCCCACCACCCACCATCCAAGCAGCAGTGCGCCCAGCCCCGCCGCCGGTAGCTCGCCGCCAACTTCGCCGTCCTCCAGCTCCCGCAAATCCCGCTGTTCTCCACAAGCTCGCCCACATCAACATCTTCCTCCAGCGCCTCCCCAACCCCGCCGTACTGGAGCAGCTCGTCCCCAACCCCTCCATACTCGAAATGCTTGCCCCCAACCCTGCTGTACTCAAGCAGCTCGTCCCCAATCCCGCCGTCCTCCAGTAGCTCGACTCTCCACTCTCCAATCAATTCCAGGTCGCCCCCAGCCTCAACCCTACCCGCCTCCACATCACCCCAATCGTTTCGACCTCCGTCCCTCACGCTGCCCCCAGATCTGACGCCAATCCACCTCCCTCAATCGAGCACCACCCCAATCCTGCTCCATCAATCTCTGCATCGATCCAAGGCAAGGATTTGAAGAAACCAGCACACAGACCAGGTTAATAAGGATTTTTATTTTCGTTTTCTAATTTTTGAGTTCCCACAAACCACCAAATGCTTAATTGGAATCCAGAAGCAATCTGAGCTCACATTGTTTCATGCTTGCTGTGTTTAGTTTTCAGATTCAGTTTTAGGCTCAATTTTGTATCAATTTAGGCCACGCCCTCTCATCCTAATGAGTATTGACCATTATTTCGTTTGTCTTTGCAGCTTGCTGACAGTACTGTTCCCTGGACTGCAACACACCTGCTCTGCACTTCTGTTGATTTGATCTATACTGTAAGTATATTCAACTCCAGTTTAAAATAATGGAAAATCGTGAGTGGATGTACATTGGATGGTCACGTGCACAGGCTCCTTCTAGTGAATGGATTGAAAACACAAACAAATTCTTAGATCGTGCATTCTCCATGCCTAATCTGGTTGAAGATGGGACCATTAAATGTCCTTGCGCTGTCTGTAGAAATTGTGTTAGGCAGAAAAGATTTAATGTAGAGATGCATTTGTGTAAATTTGGGTTTAAGGATGACTACAAAATATGGACAGCACATGGTGAGAGACCTGTCGATAGTCTGGTTGAAGATAGACAAGATGAGGGCTTTGGTGAAACTGATCGTATGGATGATATGTTGATTGAACTTGGTGCTGACCATCCACCACCAACAGACGAGGAGCCAATTGCCTCTGCCCAAGCATTTTATAGAATGATTTCTAGTGCTGACCAACCAGTCCATGAGAACACCACACACTCTTGTCTTTCTGCCATGGCACGCTTGATAGCTTTGAAAGCACAATACAACATGTCAATCGCACACTTTGAAGCGAATCTGAAATTAATCCGTGAACTTTTGCCTCCTGAATCAAAGCTGCCCAGTGACTTTTACCAATCAAAGAAATTGTTTGAGGGCCTTGGTATGCCATATGTCAAAATTGATGTCTGCTATAATCTGTGCATGCTTTATTACAAAGACAATGAACATAAAGACAAATGTGATGTGTGTGGTACCTCTCGATATGAGGAAGGCAATAGTAAAGTCCCACGTAAGGTGTTGCGGTACCTTCCCATCAAAGATAGGCTACAAAGGTTGTACGCACATGCAGAGACAGCAAAGCTAATGCGGTCTCACAAGATGTCTACATCTGGTAAGATGGTTCATCCATGTGATGGTGAAGCATGGCAACAATTTGACAAAGACTTTCCAGACTTTGCTAGGGACCCTAGAAATGTGCGGCTTGCTTTTGCAACAGATGGTTTCCAACCTTTTAGCATAGGTGCAGCTCCATACTCATGTTGGCCCGTTTTTGTTACTCCATTGAACCTTCCACCATGTGCAATCATGAAGTCAGAGTACATATTCCTTGCTCTTGTTTGCCCAGGCCGTGAACAACCTGGAAAGAACCTGAATGTTCTATTGGAACCCATAGTTGATGAATTAATGAGTTTGTGGGAGGGGGTCGAAACTTGGGATGCTTCACTGAAGCAAAATTTTAAAATGCGAGCAGCCTATCTGTGGTCAGTCCATGATTTTCCTGCATATGGTAACTTTTCTGGATGGAGTACTCATGGGAGGTTTGCTTGTCCTATCTGCTTGTGTGATCGAACATCATTTAAACTACGTTACGGTCACAAGCCTTGCTGGTTTGATTGCCATAGGCGCTTTTTACCTAGGAACCATGAATTCAGGTTTCAAGCTAATGCATTTCGTAAGAATACAATTGTTCTTGATGAGGCACCAAGGCATTTAACAGGGGAAGAAATCTTTGCCCTAATGAACAAGATGGTAAATGACAAAAAGAACTTTGGTGAATTGCACAATTGGACCCATATTAGTTGCTTTTGGCGACTTCCATACTTCCATAAGTTGCTACTGCCGCACAACATTGATCTGATGCACCAAGAGAAAAATATGGGTGAAGCTATATTTTACACATGCTTTGACGTACCTGATAAGACTAAAGACAATGCGAAGGCAAGGCAAGATCTAGCTGACATTTGCGATCGTCCATCATTGCATTTGAGGCAGAAGGAAAATGGCAAGTGGGAGAAGCCCCGAGCCCCATATTGCATTGATAAGAATGACAAGCTAAAAATTCTGAAATGGTTTCAAGAAATCAAGTTTCCTGACGGCTATTCAGCTAACATTAGAAAAGGGGTTAATTTGTTGCAAAAGAAGGTCTTTGGGATGAACAGCCATGATTACCACATCTTCATGGAACGATTACTCCCTCCTGCATTCCGTGGCTTTCTTCCTGAACATATTTGGATGTGTTTAGCTGAGCTTAGTTTTTTCTATCGGCAATTGTGTGCCAAAGAGCTGAGCAAGGACACTATAAATTCACTAGAACAACAAGTGGTTGTTCTGGTCTGCAAATTAGAGAAGATATTCCCTCCTGGTTTTTTCAATCCAATGCAACATCTAATCATTCATCTTCCTCGTGAGGCTCGATTAGGAGGCCCTGTCCAGTCCCGTTGGAGCTATCCGTATGAGAGGTAACAATAGAAACGATATACTATATTTTCCCTTTAAAATTGATTTCTGAATTCTCTGCTCAATTCATGTAGGGAACTCCAAAAGCTTAGAAAGAAAATAAGAAATAGGGCTCGTGTCGAGGGTTGCATTGTTGAGGCTGAGTTAGTTGAGGAGGCAACAAATCACCTATCTCGTTTCTTTAAGCCCCAAGCTAGGTCAGTCAGGAACAAGATTCCACGATATGATGATGGTGCATCTACCTTTGAAAGTTCATGCAACATTGAAATCTTTCAATGCCCTGGCCGCTGCATAAGCCCACAAGGTGTTCGTGAGCTCTCAACAGAAGAGTATGAGGCTGCATTTCTGTACATTTTGACAAACATGCAAGAAATGGACGATTTCTTCAAGTATGCATACATCCACTCACAAAATTTAATTTAGTTTCAATATATACTCTTATTGAACATAGCTAACATACTGATTTCTAATAGAAAATTTGACAAGGAACAATGGAAGAGTCGAAATAAACCAACCCCTGAGCAGCTGCGGGACTTGAGATTGTGTGGGTGGAAGAACAGTCGAGGACAACACGGCCCCAATTTCTTTGATTGGTTTAAAGAAGAAGTAATATTGCTGATCTAAAAGTTTCCACAAAACTAATGTAGCCATTTGATTAGTAGAAAAACTAACATATTATACTAATATGAACTTGCAGTGCATGAAGGTGCCTACCATTGATAATGCCTTGCGCCAAATAGCTTTTGGTTTTCGGAGAGTAGTAACCAGATATGGGTGTTACGATGTGAATGGCTACAGATTTCGTTCAGAGCAGTACGAGAGAAATAAAGCAAGGTTAACCACGGTTAATAGTGGTGTTTGTGTATCTTGTGTTGATGACAACAATAATGAGCTGGAGTACTATGGTGTTATTAAGGACATCATAAAAATAAAATGGGAAGGAAGCTTGAACCTGGAAATGGTTTTATTTGATTGCTTCTGGTTTGATCCAACACCAAATGGAACTAGGCGTACTGAAAACTTAGGATTGGTGGAGATTAAGCATGCTTCTAGGCTTTCAGTTTTTGAACCATTTGTCATGGCAAGTCAAGTCCAGCAAGTTTATTATTTGCCTTACGCATGTAAGGACAAATCAGACCTAGCTGATTGGTGGGTTGTATATCATGTTTCTCCGCGCAGCTGTATTCCTCCAAGTGACCTCAACAATGATGATCCGAATGCTGCTACTGAGCCTCAAGAAGTGTCATTCTACCAAGAGGATGGGTTGCCTGGAACTTTTGTCATTGATTTAGGGTCGGAGCTAGACAATATAACTTCCCTTGGCTCAGATGAGATAACAAATCCAAATGACTTGAAATTTCTATCTAAACTTAGTTCTGGAGCAGTTGATGAAGAGGAAGCTGAAGAAACAGATGAAGATACAGATGAAGACAACGAAGACTACGAAAACACATATGATCCAAATGATTTTTGAATTTGTATTAATCAGAGTACACCTCTGTTGTATCTGCACTTACATGTGCTAAATATTTCCAAGTGACTTTTAGATTGTATGCATGGAATATTTCCAAGTGACTTTTGAATTGTATGCATGGAATGCAATGGCGCCTGTACTTTATCTACCTGTGTTGATTTATCATCTACACCTATATTAAGACTGCCTGTGTTGTTTTTAGCATAAATCAACAGTTAACTGATCCTTCTTTTATCATGCAGGAGATGCACAGCCTTCGACACAAAAGGCCTGCACGTAACACGTGCTCAGCCATGGCTGGGAGCACTGTTGGTTGTGCTAACTCCCAAAGAAGCAATGCTGACCTTGCTAATAGCCAAAGGAGGAGTTCTGACCTTGCTAACTCCCAAAGGAGTAGTGATAACTCTCAGAGAAATGATGGTGATGGTGTTAACTCTCAAATGATCAATGGTGGTGACGAGTCCAATGATGGTGCAGATGGTGTGACATTGGCCAGTGATGATGCTTCCAAAAGAGGGAGAGGGGAGAGGCGTAGGACAAAAATGAGACCAGCTCCACATAATGGGAAGGTTCAGCTAAAGCCAAAGGGTTCTGCGTAAGTAACTTGTTGCCAACCACTGCATTTATTTTATTTTACAGTAGACTTGTCTAACTTTTCAGTTACTTAATTTGCAAACTGAAAGTCGTTTACTTGTAACAGTCAATTCAGCTATGTGAATTACAACCCTAAGGATTACAAATATGGCTCACAAGTTGGAGTTATTCTCAAGAGGCTGTACCCAGGTGTTGTCAAAATCTATGATGAAGAAGGAAAACTTATTGATAAACGTGCAGCTCGCTCATGGAATGATTTTTCTTGGAAGAAGAATGAATATGGAGTGACATATGCCAGACTAGTAAAGCAGGAATTTTGGGTAAAAACCAATTGACTGTACCTTATGTTGTTTCATATTTTGGTGGAGAAATTTCTAACTTTGTTGTCCTATGCATGTGCAGAGTTTGTTCACGGTTAGTCGCCAAGATAGGAGAAAAGCTGACCGTAACTTGGAGGCCTATTTGGTGAAAAGAGTATCTGATATGATACACCAAGCCCGTTTGGATGCTATTAAGCTGTATTACTCCAAAAGGAAAGAAAAGTGTGATGATAAACGTGCACGCACCATACATCTAACAGAAGCAGAATACCTAACCTGTAAGCAAGAATGGTGCAGTACCCAAGCTTGGGAATACCTCTCCCGCTATTGGACCACTGAAGAATACTTTAAGAAGAGAAGGAGGGCCCAAGAGTCACGCCTGAAATCTGAAGAAGATGTTGCTCAAAACAGAGGTGGTTCAAGGCCATGGGCAGAGACGCAACAATTCCTGGTATGATTTCCATGTCATTGTTACCTTGAACTCGCATGTGCTTCTACACAAGAGCTGTTGTCCTGACCTATTGTAATTCTTTGTTTCTTTATGGCCTTACAGGAATATAAATACGGCCCCGAGAAGGCTGGCACTCTAAACACATATGCTGTAATGAAATCTGGCATAAGGAATGTTGACAAGAGTGGAAATAGCGCTCCAATTCGCAGCCAGAAAGCACAAAAGCGCTTGGTATGTCTATATGGCTCTCGCATTCTATAAGTTCAACAGTTTTACTCGTTGTAATTTCATGATTTTGTGTTTAGGAGGATTATAAAGCAGCAGCAAAACCAGATGACAAGTCACAAGAGTTGGATGGAAAAGTGTTGTACTTCATGGAAGGTGGCTTACGCCATGGCCGTGTACCAATAGCCCATGGTGCTGTAGACAAGGAAGATGTTCTAGCAGCTGGAAAGTCCAGTAATATTCAACACACCAACACTGCTGCTTATCGAAGTGTAGTTCAAGAAAATGAGGAGCTAAAGGAGAAAAATGAGCATCTGCAGCAGACGAACGAGATCCTCATTGAGGAAAATGGTGTCAACCGTGAGCTAATCCTGGTAATAAATGTTTCTTTCCTTTGCAGCAGTATTTTTTTTCTCTCTTCGTATACCTTCATTCAACCTACTTTTGAATGCAGCGCTTTTATTCAGATTTCGGAAAGGAACCACCTGCTGATCTGCTAAACCGTCTAGCAAATATTGATGCCCGTCGACATCAGGTTAGGACTGCCACTATATAAAGTATTCAGGTGACTTAGTGACTTAGATTATGCCTGTGCAGTGCATATGTTTATCAGTTCATTGGCCTTTTGCTATCTCATTCTACTAAAATTCTGTACAACAAATATGCATGTGCAAGTGCAAATATAATTTACTTATAATGTATCCTTTATGCAGGGGACTGGTTCGTCACATGCAGGTTCTCACCCAGATGACTTGAACAACGATGGCAACGACACTGAATGTAGCGGCAAGGACAACGATGACATGCCTGGTGGTAACGGCCGTGATGACATGCGTGGTGATAATGACTGCAGTGACATGGATGAAGACAACAGTGGTGGCGAAGAAATGGAAGACTAATCTAGAGTAGCACATGCTCCCTTGATGGTTTAGCCTCTTTTGGTTCGAACTGAGCACATGCACTAATTATTTTGGTAACAAGTAACGAAAAAGTGAAATTTAGTGCTTTTGGTAGTTGACTGAACTTTGGCATGTGAGGACATGTGGTTGTTTAATTAGCTAGCATGACATTGTCCAGTTCTTGGATTGCTGTGACTACCTTTGTTATGACATTATTGTCTATTGAAATTAATGTAATGGCTGGTACTTGGTTCAAGGAAGTGTAGCTGAATGAGATTTGCAAGTCGATAGTTGTTACTGGATTTGTGTAACTGCTCATTATTTTGGCTCAATTATAAAAATATATCTGAGCATTTGGAAAACCATTACATGAACTGTATTTTCCTGTGGGTCAAGATTATTTTCATGGCGGTTTTATACAGTCATGGAAACATGTTTTCGTGAGAGTTGACAGAACCGACATGAAAATGTGAACATATTTTCGTGAGAGTAGGGAAAACCGACAGGAAAATTGTCATTTTCATGAGGGTTACAAACCGCCAAGATTAAATTTCCCGTCGTAATTTCCTGTCGCACGGCCGCCACGAATAAACGGCTCGAAACCTGACGACACCTTATTTTTCGTGGCAGCCACTCTCACCAAAATCCCGTCATGATAATTTTTGGTGACGGCCGATCGCCACGAAAATTTCATTTCCCTGGCGTCCCATTCGTGTGTGCTTTTGCCTGACGGTTACCCGTCATGAATAAATTTCGTGACGGTTTTTGCCATTTTCGTGACGGTTTCTCACCCTCATGAAAATTCCGTTTTCTGGTAGTGT